>BMAW01050743.1:160523-223503 GCA_019974015.1 Nephila pilipes
CATGAACCCGTGCGCTCTCACTCATACGAGACAAAGCGCCTCCTGGCGGGATCCGAGTAATTTATTTCCAACAGCACATAGATCTCCGAATGAGTCGCATGTTCAGTTTTCATCTAGACTTTCGGCTATGTTTGAATATTATTGTAAATTAAGAGAAGTTTCAGAGTTTAAATCATTATGTGACTTGATCGTGTCAGATAAACTCTTTCAATCCCTGGATCGTGAAACATCTGCACATATTTGTGTAAGAGCAGGTGAAAATTGGCTAAACCCCCTTGATATGGGTCGAGAATGTGATCTGTATTTTGCGTCTAAAGACAAATCACTCCGCGAGATTTCTTATGATTCCAAATTATCGATAGAATTCGAAAACAAGCGTTTATATAACCATAGTCAAAGAAGAGTAACGGAAAAACCTTCAGTAAATGGCCATGAAAAATATTTATCCGGCAATCGCGATATTAAGTGTTTCATTTGTAACAAATCTCATTTTGCCAAAAATTGTCCTCAAAGATCTTAAAATAACCCTAGAATTAATCAATCCAGTGACCATGTTAATATGATAGAAAATGAAAATGGTGCTGATAATAATTTAATATTAGGAATTGCAACAAATGCTTTAACTGATATCCCACAAAATAAATTAAAATATGTTGATATTTTAGTAGATGGTAAAAAATAAGAGTTTTAGAAGATAGCGGTGCATAGTGTTAAAAAAGTCTTTCTTCCAAAATAAACGTTCGATTGATAAACTCACATTAATTTCGTGTTTCAGCGAAAGAGAAAAAGCTGACGTTGCGTATTTTGATTTCTCTTTGCCAAGGTCATCGAATGTTAAGAGGAGTAAAGCATCATTGAGTGATCGTTTGCATGTGGATGGTTTAATACCACCTACATTTTTTTCTATGCTTTTGGAAGGTTCAAAGAGCAAAAATAAAAATCCGAGCCGTCAAAACAGTTTCAAGGACTATTATCAGCATATCTAAATATATGGAAACTATAACTATCAGGTATAGTTTCCATATATTTAGATGACATTGTGATTCCAGCGGCTGATAAAAAGGAAGGATTTGAACGTTTGAAACGTTTGAGGCAACTAAGTGTGTGAAATATCCAAATCAAAACAAAACGGATGGGTTTGATTCTTTCTAACGGTTCTACATTGGAGAACCGTTAGAAACAAAGGACTGTTTATATGATTTATCACACATTACAGACAATAAATTACGTTCGAATTTAAATTCGCTTATAAGTAATTATCATCCAAATAAAGTAGAATCTGTTGATTTACAAATGAAAATAATTTTAACTGATAAAATACCCATTGCTCATTCACCGCGAAGATTAGCCTTTTCAGAACAATTAAAAGTCGATGAACAAATAAAAGATTGGTTGAGGGAAGGGATAATTCAACCAAGTAATTCTGAATAACAATTCATCGCAAACCGTGTTAGTTAAAAAGAAAGACGATTCATTTCGATTGTGCGTTGATTACCGCAGATTAAATAAAAAAAATGATTCGAGATAGGTTCCCTATTCCAGATATGGAAACAGTTCTAGAGACTCTAAGTATAAGTAAAGTTTTTTTCAACAATTGATTTAAAAAATGGTTTTTTCCACTTGGATATGCATCCAGACAGCAGAAAGTACACAGCTTTTGTAGTAAAAAAATAATATTTACGAATTCCTAAAAGTGCCATTTTGTCTAACGAATTCCCTTGCAGTTTTTCAGCGATATGTTTTTCATGTATTTCGAGATCTGGTTAACGAAGGTATAGTTTCCATATATTTAGATGACATTGTGATTCCAGCGGCTGATAAAAAGGAAGGATTTGAACGTTTGAAACGTGTGTTTGAAACAGCATCGAGGTATGGTCTTGAATTAAACCTTAAAAAATGTCAGTTTCTCAAAAAAACAATAGAATTTTTAGGACATGTGGTTGAAAATGTATTTCATTCAGTAAATGTTAAAGTACTTTAGTTTCTGCAAGAATATTCTGAACACTTGTTTATTAGTGACTATTGCTTCCAAGAGTTCTTTGAAAGTAGTATTCAGTTGTGGATTTATCTTGAGAGTACTCCATAGATGATTTCTTTGGGAGGAGTATTTGCTACAATTTAAAAGGATATATTCCAGATCGTTGATATGGTTACATGTGCTACAAATTGCATTATCCTGTAGATGGAATTTGTATAAAAGCCCTGGAGTTATGCCCATTTTACAGATGATTTGAATGATAAGAATTTCCTCTCTTCTGGTTCTTGTTCACTTGGATATTTTGTCTATTGTCGGAATGTTTCCCAAGTCTTCAAAATAAATACTTGAATAAAAAATTTTATTGGTTTTTGTCATTTTTTTTTCTGCGGATGTTACTATGGGTATCCTCCGAAGCAATCCAATCGATGAAAATGTTGGATTCCGTAACCGATTTTGCGAGATAATCCGCCTGTTCATTCCAAATAATTTTCAAGTGTCCCAGAGTCCATTGTAGAACCATTTGAATTTGCGAGAGGATGAAATTTTTACTGGCTAATCTGTGAATAACTTTTGGAGATTTTATATTATAATTTTTACAGCAGTTAGAACTGAGTGACTATCTCATAAGGGGGCTGCGGTAGCCTAGTGGTCAAGGTCGTGGACTAGCGGCCAGCGGTTTTCGTTCAGTCGCGGGTTCGATCCTTGGCCGCCAAAGACGCGCCGTGTAGCCGGGGCTGATGCACGTTCAATCTGTTCGGGGCTCAAAGTCCTCCCGTTGGCGTGGTGTGGATGTTAGGAGGTGCCAGCTCAGGTGTCGTCCTCGTCACTTGACGGTGGCTCAAAATTACGAGGTCCGTCGCCAATAGCCCACGTGCTGCTTCTAGTGCGACGTTGATAAACTAAAAACTAAGACTATCTCATTAAATTAACAATTTTTTATTTAATTCTGTGAATAGAGCTTCTGCTGTAAATATAGTGTTAATGGGGTTTAAATTATAAGCAAAGGAGAAATTTTTCGTTATGGTTGCAATAGAAGTCATGTTATGGTTTTTTGAAGCATACGTAGCTATTATGAAATAAACTCGGTAGTTATTGCTCACTATTTCGTCAAATAATCCTCTGATGATAAAAGTAGGAAGGTTTTTGTCCTGAAATTCAAATTCATTGGTATAAATTCTGCATGGAAGCTCTGTGAAATACATCAGTTTGGGGATAGAAATTATATGATGCCCATTAATATTCTAAGTATGAAAAGTATTAGAGATATTGCTTTTGTCCTCTTCCAGAATATTTAGATTTATTTTATCATGGCTAATGAGATGCAGAGAGGAAAAGTCACTCTTTGAAATTTGGGAGATAAAAAATTTATTCGCTAGTCTTCTTATTTTCTCCGAAAATATTTCCTGATCAGCTATTTGTAAAAGTACAATGTTTGGAGTCCATTCTAGTAAACACAATGCGATTCTGTGTGCTTTGGTTTCAATGATGGTGATTTGTAAGCAAAATCATAAACGCCCGCGATATTACTATCCGAATGTTGCCAAAATTACAAAATGAAATTTCAGTTGATAAAAGAATAATCATTAAAAAATGATTTATTCGAAAAATAATCCTAATTAAGTATCAAAAAACGAAAAAATAAATAAATATTCCAATCGATAATCATAATTATAGAAAAAATATGTAATAATCATGAAAAAACTGTGTGTAAAGTATAAATTTTTGCATTCAGAGAGAAACGTAACGTCATATGACGTCATAACACCGAAAAATCGCTTAAAGATTAAATTTCAAAAACTTTAGAGTGAATTACGCAATAATAAGTACATAAAAACCCGTCCAGATTAAAAAGCAACGTTCTGTCAAAATTTCAGATCAAATGCTCCAGCAGTTTCGGAGATTAGTGGCTTTGAACAAACACACATTACATTTTTATTTTATATATATATATATATATATATAATTTCCTCATTCTTTTTAATGCCTAAATTTCATAAAGTGCTTATTAAATTTAGAGCTGTGACTAACGGATTCCAGTACATACGTTACTAAAGCTGGTATAATCTTATATAATATTTTATAAAATAATTTAATGTTTTTGATAAGACTATTGTTATCAAACATAATTATAAATTATGTTTAATATTAACAGTCTAATAAAAAAAACTCAAATTATTTTTTATAAAAAAACAATAAATTATATTTTATAAAATAATTTGCCATTCTGGATAAGACTGTTAATATTAAACATTATTATTAATTGTGCTAATGATAAAGAAATTTATTTAATTTACAGTTATGACTTTAAAGATTTGTATATAGGATGTAATTAATGCGTGTATTATAATGTTTAACTTTAAAAAATTAGAAATTGATAGTGCTATATCTTGTGAGAAATTTAAATTTCTAATTAATCGTATAAGTTTATTACCTTAATCTTGAACCTATTATATTGTTAATTTTTTAAGAAAACTCATATTTTTTACAATGATAAGAACTATAAACGAACTAAAGGGGTACCACAGGATGACCAGCTAGTAACAATCTTGTAAATATTTACTTACATTTTTATGAATAAAATTTTATAAACAACAATAAATTCACTTTGCTTTGATTTTTTGATGTGTTTATTGTTTTTCGAAATAAATTCAACCTAGATTTTCAACCGGATATATCGTTTTATCCTTCTTATTTCTATCTGATTAAAACTGATATAAATTCTCAGGAAACAGATTTTTAGATCTTATCTAAAAATTGTGGATAATAGGAGAGAAACAATCCAAGTAAATATATTTCCTCTTTTACATGAGTGACAGAGCAGTGAAGTGCCACCGTAACAATCGTAATCGTAATCGGTTCGTAACAATATTTGTGTGTATAGTGTGAGCTTTAATGCAACATAATCTTCCAAAAGCGATTTCGATTAGCATTGTAATTTAGCATTTTCGGTAAGAAACAATTTTTTCAACCTCATGGTGAATAAATTACTATAGTCGCTCATAAAATTCGAAAGTAAATCATTTGAAATTTTTAATATTTAACAAAATGTTTGCTAGCTATTGACATATGCGAATAGTTATTCAGCTCTTATAGTACAAACATTGATTACTTGTTATAAAAAGAAATAGCTTTAATTATAAAAGCTAAGCCCGAAATTAAAATAAAACAGATACTTTTACTATGAGAATTTTACTTTATGATTAGTTGTAAATAAAAAAAACTATGTAACTGTTAATGTATTTTCCAACGATCGGAATTTTCTTTAATTTTTCTTATTTTTCTTTAAGAATTTTATTTCTTTACTACATAAATATTTTTCTATTTTTATTACATAACATAATAAACGTCTAATAAACATATATTTTTTCCTATTGTAGTCTTAAGCTTTTAAGAGAGACTTTAATTATAGTGAAATCCTTCTATAACGATATTTTGGGGGTAAAAATAATATACCGTTCTAAAGAGAGTTATCATTATAGAGAGAATCAATACTGGAAAGAAAAAAAATTTTGTTCTTCATTAAGTAGGCTTTTATTATTAAGTAGGATTTTGTTGGGGAGGGTGAGTACAGTGTTTACATATTAGTGGGATGCAGTTACGAATATTTTCTCAGCTTTTATCAATGATTAATTGTATATGTTTTCTGAAAGTTAATTTGGAGTCCAGGATAACCCCGAGATATTTGACCTTAGAGTCCCATGAGATATCAGAGTTAAAGAATTTTAATTGTGTGTTAGGGGTGGGATATGGCCTTTTCTCAAAATTATAGCTTTGGTTTTGTTAGGGTTTGCAGCAATCCTCCAAAGGGTTATCCATTTTTGAATTTTTTTAAAATGAGATTGTAATTTTTTGATAATTGTTTTAAGTGTTTTATCTTGTGGGAGGATTGCTGCATCACCCGCAAACAGATAGAGGGTAGTATAGAGACTATGAAGGAAGTCATATGTGCAATGAATAAATTACGGACCCTTGGGGGGGGGGTGTCCAGGAGTGAATATTGCAAATTACTGAAAGTTCATTGTTGAGTAAACTTGGAATGTTCTGTTTTCAAGATATTTATTGATTAAGGTAATTAAGTATGGATCCATTTTGCCAGAGGCGGTCGAAGGCTTTTTGAATGTCCAGGAAAATACTTCCAGAAAATTGTTTATAGTTGAAACCTTTGGTTATGGTACTCACAACCCGAAAAAGATGATAGACTGCGCTTTGGTGTGATCTAAAGCCAAATTGAGAATCGGGTGAGATATTATTAGATATGGTGTGATTGAGTAGTCTATTTAGGAGAACTCGTTCGAAAATATTAGAAACTGAACTAAGAGGGTTGATAGGGTGGTTATTATTAAGGGGATGGTATGGTTTTGGCCTGGTTTGGGGAAGAGGATAATAGTAGCGTGTTTTCATTTTTATGGGAAATGAGAACATATATATAAGGCATTTGTTGAAAATTTTAGTTAAATGGGGGGAAAGCCTTAGGGAGAAAGAATTTGAAAGCTTGATTGGGAACACAGTCCGGTCAAGGGGCTTTTTTACTTAATTTTTTTGATGATGTTAGCTATTTCTAGAGGTGTGGTTGTGACGGCTACTCATTCCTGTCTGCCTCTTGTGCCATAGCTAAACCCAATGTTTAAGCACTAAGAATCAATAAGTCAATCAAAGAGACGTTAGATAAAAAAAAATTTATTAACTGCTTGTTAATATAACAACAATTATAAATGCTCTCTCGGACAAGGGCCTTAACTGTCTTTAATCTACCAGTAATAATCTAACTGACTCTTACCACTACGCCTTCCTTGACTTCAAGCATACATTAACCAGCCGATAACTTGTAACGATTCTCGGCTCCGATTATGGAACAATTGCTGAACATTGGAATCACTCAACCACAACTTCAACTTCAACTTCAACTTCTCGAACCACTCAACCTCTACTTCAACCTTTCTATCGCGACTCTCAGTCTGAGTTTATATATTTCCTAACTCTCCCGCTTCACTGCATTTCTACCTGCTTTACATAATCACATTTCATTTTTGGTTGGGCAAAGGTTGTTTAGTAAAAGCAATCAATCTTAATTAAAAGTCCCCAAGGTTACTGAAGATAAACCGTGAATAGCCCAATGTTACAAGGAGAGGGAGGGGATTAAAATTAATAATATCATGTGTGTCCAGGTAGTTTTGGACTATTTCCTTTATGGGTTCAATATGTTCATCATCATATGAAAATGCATTCTCCTGGAAAGGTTATGGGCAATCAGATACGCTTTTTCTTTGGCTGAGAACACAAGGCCATTATTACCAATTAGTGGAGGGATGTTGAAATATTTTTTGTTAGTTTGCAATTGATGTTAAAAAAGTGAATTGTCTTCTGCGTGTTGCTGTCAGAGGTTTTCCCAATTTTTCGTTCTTAATTATTCGAATTTTCTTCTTGATTTGATTTTTGAGGTTATTGATGATGGGTTTTAGGAGGATATCTGGTATTTTACCATTGTTTTTTTTTCCGCCTATTTTTTCCCTTAATTAATTCTCGTATATGTGGGGGGTATGTATTCTGATGTATTGTATTCTGAGATGGGGAGTTCTTATGGTTTTAGTGTTACTGACTGAATTAATAGCTTTTTGGATAGCAGTAGTAAAAGAGGATAGGGTGGTATCTAGTTCATTAATGTTATTGATGAGAGTTTGCCTTTTTTATTATGATAGATGATATTTTGATAGTGAAATCGGTTTGTTGTGGTAAGAGTTCGAAGGGAAATGGGAAGTATTTTATTAAAGATGTTTATTAGGATGTGTGTGTGTGTGTGAGGATATGGTCACTGGGGAGTTCGTTAATACTTTCTATATTATAAAAGGGGATATTTTTAAGTGTTACAAAATCTGTATTAGAGATGGTATGGTTATTAAATGGAAAATTATTAGGAGAGTCTGGGGCAGCTATTTGATAGTTGTAGCTATTGCATAGAGTGTCTATAAATTTACCAGATCTGTTTGACCTTCCTCTATTCCATTTGGGATGCCAAACATCTCAAATGGAATAGAGTAAGAAATGCAAGAGGGGTAATTTATAAAAATATTATGGAGATCGTTAATGCTGATGATATTGATAGGGGGTGGTAGATCGTGGAGAGTGTTAAAAAAATTAACTATCTTAGGTATTAATATAAATAGCAGTATTTTCTGAGGTAGTGGTATTTTTGATAACCATAGAATGATGTATTCTGTTTTTAATTAAAATGGCAGTTCCCCCGCCACTATGGGTGGTTCTGTCTGTACGAAGGATAATGTAATTTGGAATTTTAAAATTGTCAGGAGGGTTAAGATGGCTTTCCTGGATTTCAATAATATCGGGGATATGGGTATCAATAAAATTTTGGAATTCTCCTATTTTTGCTTTTATGCCGTTAGCATTCTGACTGACGATGAGATGGGAGAAGGTTTTTTTGGAGGGGCTATTGAATGTTACGTCCAGAGGTTGATTATATATACAACGATATTTAAAGATTTTTCTAATTTTGAAAATATGTCCATATCTTTATTAGTAAAAACTACTCCAATAGATTTAAAAGGCTGGAAAGCTTGTGATTTTTTTTTATTGAGATTGAAAATTCGGGATAAATTTTTCATGTCGTTTAGGAAGAGGAAGCTATTATTGTCATTATCGGGTGTGGAAGTTTTGTCCGAGTTCTTTTGATTGTCATTATTTTTAGCATTTTGTTTCTTTTCTTCCCAGTAATTAATAGTTGGTGGGGGTTGAAATTGATGGGATTCTGTGGACCTGCTGAGTAATTAGCTGTGTAGTTTTCACCACAATTGCAGCATTTTGGTAAACTATTTTGGGATTTGGTGCAGGATCTGGTGTCCCGATTCTCTGCCTTTCTTAAACATCTGAATTCTTTTGTGCAGAAACGGGAGTGGTGGAAGAAACTTTAGCAACGGGAAGACTGATTAGGTGTCCACCGTTTCCGCAAGGTTTCAATTTTGACAAATAGATGTCCGATGTGATTGATTTGAAATTTAGATTTGTTAGCTTCAGTTTTGGGTAATGTTACCAGAAATAGTATAAGGGGTTGGCTATATTTTAATCTTAATACTGACCATCTGAAGACATCTAAATTGCTTTCTGCTAGCTCTTGTATGATTTTTGCTGTGCCATAATTACTGGGAAGTCTTTTGATTACCGTTTTCACAATTCTTTCGTTTGCAATTCAAAGGTATGGGATTCAATTTTTTTCGGAGATGTAGTTTCGGATGCTAGTGAAATCTTCTACAGTAGTTGGGTAAACTTTTAAGTTTTTATTTATGAAGTTTCCCCTAAGTTCTAAATTAGTTATCGACTTGAGAATTTTTAGTATTTCAGTGCGTTTTTCATTACTGGAGATAATTATGAGGGGGGGGGGGTATTCTTCAGTTAAGCTGTTGGGAAAGTTTTTGCGATAAGTGTGGCCTTTTGCTGGTTGTTCATCTATGTCGGTTATAAATTTGTCAATGCTTCGCAATCAGATAATTATTCGTCGTCTTCTGAAAGTTCGGAAAATTTCTTCAAAGTGATTAGCGTGAAATCAACTTTTTTGAGTTTTTTATTATTAATATCAAATATGCGTTTAGAGGAGTTTAATTCTCTTTTGTTTTTAAATTCTTTGAATTCTTTGGCTCTGCTAGAACTAGGGGTAGGAGAAGTATTAGGCTGAACAAAATTTTTATTTGAATGCACCTGAGCAGTTAGATATGAAATATTTTTTACAAGGATCCTTGTAAAGTTGCTAGATTCAAATTTAGGCTAACATTTTCTTCATTTAATTGGTTAATTTTCGGATTAAAGTCACCTGCTACTAGGTCTTGTCTAATTATTCTCAAATTTTCAAGAGTGCCGGGTGGGAAATCCTTTGAAGCATTGCAATCTTTAAACAAATTTTCAATCATTTTAATAGTATGGTTAATTATATCTTGGCTAACAGATTTTACAAACAATTGGTATGTTTCGGAACTGATCAATGAGACACTAAGAAAAGGCCCTTACCACTGTGTTTGGAAATATTTCGTGAAGAGCTGCAAGTAGGTTATCCATTATGTACTCCAAAGGGCTCACTAGGTTATTATGAGAGAATTTTTAAACTTTATTGTCCAATTAATTGTCCTGTGGTGCTAAGCGCTTGTTCTTTTACTAACCACCTCCGGTGGCTTGATTGCTTAAAAACCACTGTATTGTGAGATAAATAATATAAGCAGTCCAAAGATAAATGAAGAATTAACAGTCCAAGAAACGTCGGTGTCCAGAAAAACACAGATTCCAGGAAGGAATATTAAAACATAGTCGATGTAAAGAGATTATTCCTAATAAAATTTACAGAATCAGCAAGTGTGAACTCGCAATGTAAGTAGCAATGTCTTTTTGCTTAACTCCTTTGCTCCTTCGCGTTTGGCATGCCTCCGTTCGTTGATTGGTCCTGCACTCTGTTGATTCTCTGCCATGCTTGTATCATTCTGCGCATATAACAAAGCTATGACAGCCACAGGATTATGTCTCCATCATAAGAGCGATTCAATTGGAACATTTTTAGTTGGAAAATGTCCATTATCGCCTTTGCTTGATTACGATTTCCTTTTTGACAATCAAAATCTAAATCGGAGATTTAGTTCAAAACTATATCGCTGGATTTAAAAAGAATGGAGAACAAATCTCGAGAGCTTAGCTGGAATATTCCGTGTCAAAAGATTTTGTACTCTGGGTTTTTTTTTTTTTTTTTTTTTGGAGTTTTTTACACACTTTAAGGTTATCCAAAATTAAGTTAATCTTCAAATGAAAGTTAAGGAAATTGGAAAAATATTTAAAGATATATTAAGAAAGTATGAAGAATCAGAAACTCATGTAAGAAAATTTTTTAAAGTTATGAATAGAGCTACAACGAAAGTTGGAAACTTATCAAATAGTAGATTCAGTGACCCAAAGATTAATTTGTGCTGAAATTATAAATATTGGCCTGAAGTAATTTATGTATAATATCAATTACTAACTATCACGATTTAAAACTTTAAGCACAAAAGTATTTCACGTGAGTTCCAGGAGTTCTACTTTAAATTTAGTAATTAACGACACAGCAAAATCTTCTTTGGAGGCAGAGAACTTTATTTATTTAGTTCCAAAAATTGTTTAAATTTTTTACCTTATCGACTTTTCGGTGGGTCGTATAAATGGAACACCTCAATACTCTTATAAAGAAACCATTGAGCGAAAGTCGTATATATTTCCTAAAATTCTTATGTTTTTATAAAAGAAATATTTACGATGCTCTTTATTAAGTATTTATGAGAATCCCGAAATAGATAACATGATTCAAGAAGATGCTTTCAGTTTATTGACCATAATAAGGCATTTCTAGTTTTTATGCTCAATCGTCATTTGGTATAAGATTCTGAATCATGTTAAGCCAATATATATTTATTTATCGTAAGCCAATGATTTATCAAACAGCTAATTAATTTTTTAGGAACAAGATCATTTGAATCCTTAGACAACGATATCTTAGGAGCTAAAAATTTAGCTAATGACATCGACGTAGAATAAACTTTGCATTGAGTAATACAAAATGAAATTATTCATGGGAAAGTTTAGACCAGGCTTGTTCAATCCAGGAGACTTTGCGGGAAGTTTTGGAAACAGATTTTATTCCGGGGAATAATATGTATATATATATATGGGAGGTGCGCAAATGATGTATTCGATTCTGATTCAAATTCTCACGCTAAGAACTACTACAACTTTCACCTTTCAAAGGAAACGACTAATACTCCCGAATCTCATTAGATAAATCAAGAGCATTCTGCTATAAATCAAGGGAAATTACATTTTATTGAATTAAATATATTTACACGAAATACAATTTTTTTAAAAAAAAAACTGTCCTGCCGTTACAACATAACACTGGTGCTAAATTATTATCGATCAAGACATCAAGCAGTCAGTCTGTCTGCTACTAATTCGCATGTTTTGCGTGTCGCATTCCCTCCCTACATCTAATAATTCACACCCGCACTCTTCAGGAAGTTTACTGGTTAGTTATCCATTGTGTATCACCTAATCGCACCAGATGGTCCGTGTGCTTTTTAAAGCGAACTTTGTAATTGTTTCTGAACAAAATTAAAGAAAAATAGTGATAAAAGTTGAGTCAGGTAGTTAGATATTCCCATGGTAGTAAGGTATGATACGAACGACTCATGGTAGAATAATCTTTGTTACTTTTGTGTGCAATCTAAAGTTTAAATCTTTATTCAGATTACTCAACTCCACGGGCAGTAGGTTGACACCTGGTGGGCCACGGGTTGGCCAGGCCAGGTTTAGACGGACCGATACAAGACTCAAAACGAAAATATAAAACAGAAATTCTTTTCAATTCTATAGACCAGGTGATCAGTGCATAGAAGTTGAGATTCAACCTACTGAATAGTCGTAATGACTCTTAAATCTATATACGATGTTCACAAACAGATAGACGTGGGTAAAAATAAATTTCTGGCACATGGTATAGATCTCGAAAATATGTGGACACATGGTGATTCCCCAAATCTTAACACTTTATAACTGGCTGAAGAAAAAGGCATTTTTTCTACACTTTTAGCGAAGAATGACGGTCTGGTTGACAATCTTAAATTCATAACTTCCCTTAAAATTTGGCCAAATTTGATTATTGCCTTAAGAATTTTGATTACGCTGTCCATAACTGCTGTTTCCAGAGAAAAAAAATTTTACTAAATTATAAATAAATATAAATTATTTAAGAACTATATCTACTCAAAATCGTCTTAACGGGTTAGGAATGCTGGTGGTCGAACATGAACGGACTAATAAATTTGATTGAAAAGAAGCAGGGTTGTCTTCTTTATAAGGGAACCTGGGTGCAAGAAACTATTTTGGGCCCTAAATTTTTTGTAAGGTAAGAAAAATTATAAACACGAACATATTACTAACACATATTTATTTAATGCGTGATTTTGTTTTTGCTGTTACATTAAAAACTTCAGAATTTTTTTTTTTTTTTTTCAATTTCTATTTCGGTACTTAATATATCTAGTATATTACAGTGTTCTGCACGCATACTTGACAAAAAGAAAGTTCATTTTAGACGGGGATCCTTGAAAGTTCCCTGAATCAAATAACAAAAACTAAACGATTGCATAATCAAGGATTAGTTTGAGAGAGAGAAAGAGAGAAGATTGTCAAAAGTCATAGATCTACTATAATAATGTTTACGATAAAATAAACTTACAGTCGTATTGTCAACAATAGGAATATTGTTAAGTTATCATGTGTTGGAGCACACTATTTTAGTTCTGAATCATGTTGATCCCCTCATTTGTGGGGCTCCGGTGCATAGCGTTCTCCGTAACCCCAGATGACCTGCCCTGGAAAGAAGTTATTCTCGATTTTGCTGAAAAGCAACTCTGAAAGAGGTAGTTTTAATTTAGGTTTGGACTTTGTATATTGTTGTTCTTATTTTGTATATTGTTTTAAAAGTATATTTAAACAGTCTAGAAACAGTAGGCCCTAGTTTTAGTTTGTAAATTCTTTCTCATTATTTTGTTTCCCTATAAAGAATTTTTTGTAAATCCGTATGAGTAGTGTTGTCTTGATTCAATTATATGTTTCCCCCTGTTTAACATTATTCTTATATAGTTCCGTTTTTAAAGTTTGAGGATGGTATTATTTTAGTTTGACTACTTCGGCAAAAACGTTACAGCCCCCCCTCCCAAGTAATCGGAGGTCAGGTTTTGATAATATTTCATTGCAGAAATAGTTGAGGATTTTTTTTTGAACAAATGCGTTTGAATCTTGCATTTATAATAAAAATAAAAATTGGTATATGTGTAAAATTACGCTACGAAAGTTGGTGCAATTCCGAACTTACACTAATCCTTTCCAATTTTATCATCTTTTAGCGACATTTTTTTCTGATTTGAAGAAAATGCTCCCCCCTCCGGGATTTTACGATTGTGCCCAAATTACGAATAGTTGTTTTGAAAAATTGCAGCAAACATAAAATTTTCTATTCAGCAAAATAATATAAATTCAGAAAAAGATTACAAAATCAGGTAGCTGAATATAGGTCAAGTTTATAAAAAAATACAGTAGAAGTTTAAAAGTACAGTAATATACATGACCGGAAATCTATAAAAAAGGATAAAAAGTCCACATCGACGGGAAAAATGAAGTCCAAAAAGCACACCAAAGGAAGATGAGAGTTCATGGTGTAAAAAGCAGCACTGCAATCCCCAAAAGGCACCAGACTCAAAGCAGGAAATCATCAAGGAAGGCGAACTTTACCAAAACGCAAAATCTTCTAAGGTGGGCAAGTCTTCAGAAGGACGTCACAACATAAAATCTTCATAAAAAAACTTCATTAAAATCTTCAAAAAGTTCCATGGAAGAAGATATGATAAGAACAGATTTCAAAAATTTTTATTAAGTTACAAAAACAAATATATACTATTAACTTAAACAAGGATTATTTTTAAAAAATACTGAACAAGCACTTGCTTTCGATTTTTTCGTTTGGAGGCAACCTACCATAGTGGCATTTTATAAATTAATGATGGTTATTAAAATTGTATCAATTTTCATATTATATTACAAATTGCGAAACATGTAATTAGAGATATAAGTTTTCATGACATTCATTCCAAGATACCTCCAAAATAATTTTTTAAAAAAAATGGCTGTTCTCGAAATGTAAAGTATATGAAACAATAAATGTTTTTACTAAAACTGGAAGAAGGAAAGATTTGTAAATGTTTCACCCCATAAAAATCTTTATGGATGAACTCTTCCATCTTCTCATTTATTATAAATTACACCATTTCTTGCTAAAGAAGACGCGTTAATTTAATCTTTTCAAAATTTGCTCTTTTACATCTCATCTCACTGTATCTTATAAAAAAAAATAGATTCTGGCAACGAGCTTATTTGCTTTCTTTTCGATGCCGGTGTGACCGTTATTCTAGTGCCATTTGCTTTTGGTTAGTTCTAACTTCGATTACGTTAAAATGGCGTCTTCACCAATCAAATTGAAATTCGCAGCAAATATATCCACGATGTTTCAAGACTTGCCTATCACAGATCGGTTCGAAGCTGCGAAAAAGAAAGGATTCACAGCTGTAGAAGCTCAGTGTTTGTATGAGTACGATCCTAAGTCGCTGAGAGAAGCCAAGTTGAGCGCGGACATAGATGTGGTTCTCATAAATTCTCCTCGTATGTGAATTTATTTCTGAATCTTTTAAATTTAATTCGATAATTGGTATCTAGTCTAAAATATGTATTTATCATCCTTTTGTAATTACTTGTTGCTTATATAATATTTGCTCTTTTTGGCGAGCATTTCATTAAATTTTGTTTTCTAAACGAACATATGTTCTAACCCAAATTTGTTAGTCATAGAATGATTTCAATCTTAAATTCATTAATTCAGCGTGAGACAATATTCCTAAAAACCACCTGTTGAATAACAATGCATTAAATCTGAAAGCTTCAACCTTAAGCTAATTTATCAGCCATAGTTTAAACAATGTATTATGAAAATGGTGCTTATTTACTACATAAACAGTGTCCTTTATTTTCATTTAAAGTGCCTTAAGTATATCACATTGAAACTGACATTAAATATTTTTAAAACAAGAATCGGCTAACTTATGTAGATAACTTCAAAAAATTTATTCATAATATCTATCGAATGTGGATACTATATTGTTTGTTTAAATATTTGTTTACTGGGAAAACGTATGAATCTTCAGCTCTTTTGTCTTTTCCCACCATATGCTTACATCATTTTGATTGTTAAAATATGATGTGTTTCAATATAGTTTCACAAATTTATCAGTAAAGCTAATGAATTTATTACTATTTTGAAATATACATAATTCTAAAATCTCGGAGGTAGAGAAAAAATCATAAATGTAATAATATTGGACCTTAATCTTTTTAACATTTATCACATGTTGATGAAAGTTTGTCACTTTCAATTATGAATTGATTTATTAGAAGATTAATATATGAATGGAGAAAAAATTATTCATCTGGTGAACACAAAATTTTGCTTTATATGTGAATATTTCCCCCCGACTCTTTGGTATTCTTTTAGTTTCGTGACTTTTCTCATATTCTGTCATTTCTATTCAGAATTTTATAAAACTTTGTTGATGTACAATAAGTTTCACTTTAGTTCAAAATTTCTAATTAATATTTATTTGTAAATTGTTGAAGGGAAAAGAAATTCACTCTATTACTAATAACGTAAAACTTTCATTACTTTCTTTTCAGAAACTTATATTATTCACTACTAAACTTAATAATGTTTTACTTGTGTTTTTTTTATTTAATATTTTAAATAACAATATGCTATTATGCATTACAATATGTATGGCATATTAAATTTGAAATGCATTATTATGTTATTATATTGTCAATAATATATATTATTACATTTTGCTATATTTGATATATTCTGGGTAAATATTTTTTAAATAAAAGTAACTTTTTAATCAATTTTTTTCAACACTATGCTATAGTAAAATATATTGTTACAGCAAGATTGCCCATTATGATATTGGTATTACAAGCCATGTTGACTGACTTGTTAAAATGCCAAGTGTGTATTTCTTTGAACAGTTTACTATTTTTTTTTTAAACATTTGACATGTTAGGAAAAATTATTTCCCTTTTTCATATACTCTTATTTCTTATACTAAGACTTTTCAGTGGTTTATTATGCTGTAATTTCTTGAAATGGAAGTGTTTTCATGCTTTTTTTTTTACATTTACCTATCACCGATTATTACAGTTTATCACTTTTCAGGATTTAATTAATTTGTGATTTTAAATTTTGAAATAATAGCTTGTTTTATTTTATAATTCCTATGATTAATAAATCCATTTTTCTTGACACGTTTTTTTCTTTCCATATATAGTTTGGTACAATTTCTTTTTCTACCAAAAATTACTGCAGGGAAGAGGACTTAAGCATCTTATATAAAAGATATCAACACGATCAATAAAATGTATCAAATTTGTATATTTGATTATGTTAAAAATCTACCTTTTTACTTACAATTTATTTTGTATCATTGTTTCTAGCTGCATTTTCAGTTTTAAAAATGCTGTAATAAATGTATTTTTTAACCATGAAACCAAATTCACGAAACTAATGTTTCTAGTACTGCTAGGATTAGCATAAACTGGTGTAATATTTTAGTGTAATAATGGATTTTTGAAATTTCAGTTTTGGGCATGTAGAATATTTACACTAGAGTTATTTAAAAGTAGATAATTTCTACATATCTTTGTTTCTGGCTCTCCTTTATTAATTTAAGAAATTATTTTTACTGTTAATAAATTACTTAATTAAGACTTTTGTGTTCCATTCTTTTATATTAATGATGTTTTGAAAATAGTAAATATGTATTGAAATAATAATTATAAAAGATATTTTTGAAAATAAGATGAGAAAAAACTAATTTAATTCCAAAAGTGATATAAAAAAAAATAATAAAGCTTAGCAAAGAACATACAATGAACAGAAAAGGCATAGTTTAAAAAATGAAACTTTTATCAAATTGAAAGAATGTAAAAGAATTGATTCCACATGCCATAACAATAAGTGCTTTCTGAAAACAGAAGTAATTGTCCGAGCTTTAGTTAGCTTCCCTTGCGTCTTTCAGAAGCCTTGTTACTGGTTGATATCTTGGCAACCTTATATTCTATTTATTTCTTTATTTGTTATTTTAATTATTTTCAGTTCTATTTTTGTACTTTCTCTTTGAATTATACATTGCATGACATGCTGAAAATTAGCCCAAGTCCCATATATAAAAATGACTGATCTTGTCTACTTCTTCCAAATTCTAAAAATTTACCTTTTGTGTTACTTGTTTATATAATTTAATAATGTAAAAATTGGATCAAATATCTTTTCGTTTTTATGAATTTTAGTTCCTAATACAATGTTCTGTATTTTTAAAGAAACTCAATTTAGGAGTCTAATTGAAGTTGAAAATTCAAAAACATAACTAAGTATTTCTCTATGAAACATAACCAAGCAACAAAATTAATGCCTGTTATACTTTTAATTATGAGAGTAAAAACTGTTGATGTTTAATTTTTTTTTTTTTTTTTTTTTTGCTGCCAAGAGTTGTTTTGGGTTGTTAAAATCAATATTCTCAAAATTGCGTATTGGAATTTAGTTGCATAATACATTTTCTTCTTTCTGTGGTTATTTTAGTTTTAACTCTTACACTGATGCAAAATTGTTTAGTTTGTTATAGAATTTGTATATTCACAGTAGTCTTGTTTGTATTGAAGAGACCCAAGTGTCAATAATTATTCCACCGGTATGCTTATCAATAATGCAAATTTTAAAAAAATCGTAAGTTATTTCTCATAATATATATTCCCATTCTCAGATTTTGAATATTTTTGAAAAAAGTTTTTAAACACATGTAGAATTTCATTTCTCATTCTTCTCTTACCTCCTTTCTATATATATATCAATATAATAGCTGCATCTTTTTGGATATATTTTTACGGCACTTTCTTTCTAAATTTTGAAATATATGCTATCAAGATTTTTTTTCTTGACATGAAATAATTATATAATTTTTTGAATTTGTAATGTTGCTTTCTTTTTGTTTATTAGTTGCTATAGAAATTATATATTCAAATTGTATTTAATTCTTGACTTTTTAAGTGAAATTACCTTGAGTGAAATAGCTAGATTCTAGCAAAACTTCTTGATGATTTTAAGATAATCCTGGATATATGTGCATTTGAAAGAGAGGATTTTATCTAAATATATTAATCTAACACTGCAGATTCATTCATTCTTTTGCTGAAATGAGTACATAACACAAATTGTAGACTTTCCATAACACAAATTGTAGACTTTCCCTCCATTATCTATGAAGTTGGTAGTGAAACATTCAGATAGTATTGAACGTCCTAATGTCTTTTGAGGTAAGTGTCACCATCTGGTTTGAATTTATCTTGGTTGAGCATGAAGAACCCAGTGTCTATTGCCATGGTAATATCTGTTGATCTCTTGATTGTTATTCTGCTTTATTTTTTCTGAGTATCATTAATTGTTAAGTGTTTTCATTGGCTTTTAATCCTGAAAATTTTCCTTAGTCCTTATTACCAAGTAGGAAATATTAATACATTTATTCATATATTAAAAGGAATGTTATTTCAATTTCAGTTACTGCACAAAATTTTATGCTGAAAAAAAATGTTATATATGTTATAATATAATTATTTTACACATATTTTCTTAAACTGTGCAGTGTTAAATTAAAAATGTATCTTTAATTTTATTGTTATAGTTGGAGATGTGGATACTTTTGGTCTGGCCAGTGTACCTGGCCAAGAGGTGGGTTTTATCAAATCCATACAACAGGCCACTGTCTATGCAAATGCTGTGGATTGCAAGACGTAAGTAATTGTTCACTATATTTTGTTTTGGGTATAGAACTGTTAGATTTTCTATGTTCAGAAAATAGCTTGCACAGGTCTACAGTTAATAATGAGTGAGTAAATGTAGGTCTACAGTTAATAATGAGTGAGTAAATGTTATTGGGGCAAGAACCAGATTTACAGTTAATAAATCTTGTTAATGGCAGTTGAATTGTGCTTAAGCAATAGTGTTATGGATACCATAGAAATTTTTAAGGTACACTTTTGCAATTAATTTTTATACAGCATGCCTCACAAATATATTGACTGGTTTAGTAACATCTTGATCAAATAAAATGCCTTCTTTTCTGAACACATCTCGATGTTTTTTTTTTCTCTGTAACACTAACACTGTCCAGCATGCAACTTACAGATATCACTGTTCTTAGTTTAACTACCCTTTAGGCATTCCTTGTACTGAATACTGCAACAATCCCTCTAGACACACAAAACTTGACTGTTTGTGCAACTTTTCCAAAAAAAAATACCCTGGCTTTGGCAATCCAGCAGTGCTACCAGTATTATTGTAATAAACACTTTTCATGCTCATAGTAATGCAATTAAGAAATGAACAAGTTTCTTGGTCCTGAAGCAAATTTCTGCAAGCAATTGCTTAATTACTTCTGTTAGCTTAGCATATGTCAATTTTTGTAGGACCCAACAATGGAATTTGTTTGTTAAATTGAGGCATTTCTTTGTGAAAACAATAGTTGATTCTGCAGCCCTCTACAGTGCTGCAAACTCTTATATTGTTATGTAATGATTTTTAATTCTTTGAGCAAGACATAATCAATGGAAATTGGTCATTAGGAATGAGATATATCTCTAATGTGAAAATTACCAATTTTGAATTTGATACAAGACTTACTGTATCTTAAGAGTTTAGATTGCAGCCTAAACACCTGCATATTTTGGAAGCATTTGAATGCATCGATCTTGCTGCAGAACTGGTACATTATTCTCCTGAGACATTAATTTGATAGCTCTATTTCATATACCTCTAAGATAGATGAAAATTACATTTTTTCATTAGACATTTTATATCTTGATTTAGATTACTTCTTCCTTATCCAAGTGTGGAAAAAAAAGTTTGTAAAACTATCAATGCAAACCAGAATAACGTTTTTCATGTACATATATTTTTGATGGCTGGAAAATTTGCAATAAACCTTATATATTTCTGGAACTATAAATGACTGGGCATTGTTACATAATTTGTCTTTTTGGGAGGGTCATGGTAACTGCCTGTTATCATGTTTCAACCAATTTTTCATTCTTGAAATGAAAACAGAGTTCGGAACTTTTTTAGCTTCTTAAATTAAAGAATTATTCCTTTTGTGGAGCATTTCATTTAAATGAAATGTTCTGATCTTTTTCACTGATCATAATAGTTTTGGAGGAATTTTAAAATAAAGAGCACAATTTACACCTAATTTTATAAATTTTTCCATTTGAATCTTGAATGGTTGATAAATAAATTTTATCTTAATTTTTCATTGACATGTTGCTCATCATATATTAACTGCAACATTAAACAGAAACTGCTATTGTGATACTAAATTATTTATTGCTATAGAATATAAATATCATATTCTATTATTACTGTATTAAGTAAATGAATATTCTTATGTATTAAACATTATATAGTAATTTATATGTGACTCTAAAATAGGAAATCTTTCTAATCATTGTTTATGTTTTAGTTGTTCAATTGTCGCAAATTAATTTTGATCTTGGTAAAATGATTCAAGTCTAAGTATTGTAGAAAGATTAAACATTCTGCGTTAACCAAACCCCTATTCAAGAATAATTGTAGTGCAATGATTTAATTAAGTTTGAATATTGTTTGCATTGCAACAATGAAAGTAACTGCATTTTCCTAATAGCATGATTACAAAAGTTATTAAGTAACAGAAGTTAATGCGTTGGTATATTTTCTTGCCCCCTCCTTCTTATATATATTGCGTTTCTAAATAAATTGCAATCTTGATATACAGTCTTCATTGAATAAATAAGATTTTTATTAGAACAAAATTATACTTGCATAAAACTGATAAACTAGTTAAAAATAAATTGTAATGAACTTTTTTCACTGAGAAAATAAGGTAAAATGAAGTAGCTAATATTGTACATTATGCATGAAATAGTAAATCGATTTGAATGTATATTTAATTATCACATTAGCAACATATTAGAAATAAATTTTTATGTATTAATCACATGAAAAATAAGTTAAATAATAAAATTTTGCATTGGTTATCTTGTTCAGTATATGATGCTGTTGTAAAATTATTTGAAACATAAAAAACAACAACACTGAGATTAATAATTTATTAAAATAATATCTCCCAATATGGGACACCCACTGGACCTGACATTTAATCTCTTAAATAGAAGTGTCATTTATGTGGTGAATACATATGATATCTAAAGGAACCTGATCAATAGAATTGTCCTTTAAACAGAAGTGTCTGTTAAAGAGGTACTACAAAAATAGAATGTGTTTCCTGTTCAGCTCACCTCAATAAGATACTTTCTTGTTCAGAAATTGTAAGGATGATTGTTATCCTTTAAATAAATAAAAATTTTAATCTGTATATGTAACAAAATCTATAAACTTGCTTATCATTTATTTTCATTAAAATGCACCTTCCTGTGTCTTAGAAACTTTAATTATACTTGTATAAGTATTTCCTTTGATTGATAGAAAAGATATGTCATGAAAAAATCAGGACAAATCTTTATTAGAAAAAAGTGACACAAAACTTCAAATTTAAGTTTCATTTATTAGATTTTAATATTTGTTTTTCTTCCGTAGAGTCCATATCATGGCTGGAACAAAACGAGCTGACCATCTGGAAGATGATTTATTTAACATTTATTTGAACAATATGAGAGTTGGAGTTGAAATGTTAGAAGAGGTATATATTATTTTTAGAATTATATATTCAGTTATGTGATTTGAAATATTGTAACATTTAACTGTAAATACTTAATTATAATTTATTATCACATATTATATTTTCATTTTACTAAGTTGTATATAATCTTTTTTTTAAATATTTCACTATATTTTTATATACTTGTATTTCTGTTTGAAATGTAATGTCTTCCAACATTTTGGCACAATGCAGCTACATTTTTTACAAATGTCTTTGTTCAAACAATTTTAATACAATTTTGTATTCAAATTGTTTGCTTTAAAATTTTTTTTATCGAAATCAACCCAAATGAAACTTGTATTGTTATATTATAACCTGGCTTTAATTATTTTTGTTTCCTTCATATGTAAAAATGCATAATCGGACATTACATTCTGAAATGATTTTTGAATGAATGATGATTGGATATTGTCACTTGTAAAGTTATATTTAGAATAGTGAATACTTGTATTCCCACAACTGGGGTGTAGCACTCTGGAATATTTTTCATAATTGTAATAGATAATGAGATTGGTTTTAAAATATCAAACAGGAATACACTATGATCTCAATTCAGCAATGGTGATACTTTACTTTGCTGATGATATTGTCTTCAAGTTTTACTAATATGAAGGACAAGACAGAAAGACTAGAGGATATTTCAAAACAAGTGGGTTTGAAAATAAATAAAAACAAAATAAAAGTAAAGAGAGTCAATAGTAAAGATTTCTCTTCTAATAAATAAAAACAAAGTTGAAGCGACAGATTATTTTTATAAGGAGTTACAGTAGGTTAAAAGGAGGTACCAGAGATAAAAGTTAGAATTAGAAAAGCCCAACATTCATTCAGAACAATCTATAAATCCTAGAAAGCATCAAATATAAGAATTAAGTTCATATGACATGTATTCAATACAACAATATTTATGGTCCTTCTTTACGGAAAGAAGATGGAAAATTTTCTAAATAAACAAGTTAAATAACTTTGAAACTACATGCCTCAAAAAGATTCTTAAGATAGACTGGATAGATAAAATTTCAAGTTTTGAATTCTACAGCAAAACATCTACCAAATCTATTTCCTTTCAAATTAAAAATGATGGTCTTACATCCAAAGATATTTTGATCACTGTTTTATGATGGTCAATGGCACATCACATTTTGTACTGGATATCGAATTTGAAGGATCTAAAATCAAGCAGTTTAAGATGTGTTTTATTTTTTTCATGCTGAAGTTTCAAATTTTTAAAAATTAAACATTTTAGTTCCAAAATAAATAATTTTTCTACACAAGTTTACTTTCTGTAAATCTACTTGAACATTGTCACAACGTTGAGCAGTCATGTAGTTATGGTCCCAAATTCCTGGCAAATGCATTCCTTCAAACTTGACTGTCATTCAAAATTATGAGATCCATGACCAATAGTCCTTGCCTTGCTTCTAAGTGTGATTATCAATACAATATTACTCAACAATTACAATATCAAAAATAGTGAAAATTTTAGATTTTCAAATTTTTAATTCTGTTTCTAATATTTATTATATGCATATTAGCTTATTTCGCATATTTTTATTATTCTATTATTCAAGCAATAAAAATTATTTTTGATATTCTTTATTCTGCAATCAAAACTAAAATTTAGGGAGTTGGAAGAATGTGAAAATTGTTTTAATTTTTTGTGAGTACTTGTGCAAATTTAAAGAGCTTTTTAAACCTTAGGAGAGCAAATGTATGCTTTTTTTCTGTTATAAATTTGTGCCATTTTTTTAATTGCATAAACTTTTCATTTAATCACTATTGCTGTATGTACACTTTATATCAAAAGTACTTTTATGTACCTTTTTAAATTTTTCTCAACTGATTAATTTTATATGTCTGAGATTTCATTTAGTTTGAAGTTTTTATCATCCATATTTTTAGATGCTAGTTTTTTAATGTTCTTCATTACAGTATAATCTTTCGGCTGTAATTGAACCAATCTGCAAAGAAGTCAAGGAAAATTATTTCTTGGATTCATTTGATAAAGGTAAGCTATTTTTCAAATAAATTAGGAAAAAATTGCATGTTTAAAGTTTTAAAATATTTAATCTTATTGTTTATATTTAATTTTTTTTTATTTTAAATATTTCAGCTGTTCAAATCATTTCCGAAGTTAATAGCCCAAACCTGAAACTGCTCTTGGTAGGTACCTTATTCTCTTTAACTCTTTAAAATATATTCTCTATGGTGTTTTCTTATGTGAATCTGTAAATGTATGGAAAAATTATTACCATGTAATGTTACTTGTTAATTGTTTCATCCATTTTTGATACAGACAATAGAAATACGTTTTGTGCAAAATTAAACATACTATAACAATGTTGACAGTTGTAAAATTTTAAACATCTAAATGAAACATGCTAACATTTAAATGGGATGGACAAAACTCGTGACCAGTAAATATAAATTATGTTATCCAGTTAAATGTCTGCTATGATGTAGATATGAACATGATGTAAATTGATATTGTTGTTCATTTTAGAAATAAAAAATCTTATGAAAACTAGATAAAAATAACTAACAAATTTTTAGTGTTGAATACAACTATTTATGGTATTATTTATTAAAGATTTGCTGAAACTTCAATTCACACTGTTGTACACTTCATTATTATTAATTAATAACACTATATTGTTCTATAAGTTTCTTTAAATATTGTGCACACTTTTATAATTTTTATTTTAGAAGATTTTTAGTGTAATCAAAAAGCTGTAAATTTATTTGGAAAGAGTGATCTACAATCATTCGAAATTAATTTCAGATTTGGGCGATTATCAGGAATATTCGCCATTATTAATTATATACAAGATTTATTACATTTACTAGAAAAACTATTTTTTACTTTTGAATTTAATGCAGTTCTGTCTTTCACACAAAGGCTTTTACTGAATTTCTGTTTCAACCTGTATCCATTATAATGGAGATAAAACATTATAAACAATTCTTTTATAAAGTTCAATATTTTTCCTTATTTTGAAATGATCATTTCTCTGAAACATTCGCAGTTCTGTTTGTAATTTAGATCCGATTTTATTTTTTAGAATTATAAATTTAAAATTTACCTGAAAAATGTGAATTATGGCAGAAAGACTGAATTGTCTATGAAATGCCTCCTTTAATGTGAAAGGGACTGGACTATTTCATTTTAATGAATTTCTGATGAACAATGTTAAAAAATAGGGATTTGTTGCATTATAATACATTACAAAAATGATGCTGAAACACAGTTCTGTAAAAGCTAATTTATTATTTCTGTTATAAAAAATGCTTTTTATATGATCATTTATGACTGGAAAAACATCCAGAGAAGTGAAACCATTATTGAAAAGTATAGTGTATTTTAACTCTTTATAATTATTTGATATTCAGAATCAGTTGTCAAGATTTGAAAACTATGCTATTTTAAATGTTTTATTTCCTCTAGGTCAACTATTAATATCATCTAGATAATTGTTTGCTAATTTCTTCAGAAAACTGTAATGGTGTAAAAAGATGCCTTATTTAAAAAGAAAATGGGTTCTTAAACACTTGCAAATATTGTTTGTGTACTGATATATTGAACATAATTTTATGTCCTCACTCGACACTAGAACATACTGCAATTCCAAGAGTTTTATCCTGGGATTCTTTTTTCCAAGTTATACTCAGAAAAATACTAACAAGATTCATAATATAGATACAAATTTGAATGTTAAATGTTTCTAGTGTAAGAGAAATGTTTACTGTTAAGGGGCTGTTTTAGGTTAGCTGGTAGAGTAATGAACTCATTGCTGAAAGGTAGTGGTTATGGGTTATAAGCATGTTAAATCTGTTGGGCTCAAAATCTTCTTGTGGAGTTTGGAAATTAAGACAGTGAAGTGCCTATTTGGGTGTTGTCTTTATCACTTGACTGTAATTGAAAATCACATGGTATATTGCCGATATTGCTTGTGTTGCTTCTAGTGTGAAGTGAATAAATATTAATTAATATTTTCAAAGTAAATATTGCTTTAAAAACTTGTGCTCTTGTTGGTTTTAGCATTTTGAAGAAGAGTAATTAAGTGCATTCTGTTTCAAATATTTTTTACTCCGTAGGATGTATATCACTTGCACATGCTGGGACTAAATCCGGAATCGAGTGTACCATCATACTTGGAATATGCTGGTAAATATTTCATTTAATAAATCATATGAAATTAATCATACTAGTTTAAAATATTAATTCTTCATGTGCTTTTTTTTTTCATGGTGGTGAAGTAACTTTATTGAGTATTTATTGAATATCAGTTCCTTTTGTTTCTACTTTCACTTAATATGTTTATATTAACTGCTTGTGATATGGTTCAGCAGTTAATATAAACATATTAACATGATCATATAATTAAAACTATTCAGACTTTATAGCAGGTTCTAAAAATTATAATTAAAGAAAACTGTGCCATGGGGTAGTGGTTTAAAAATTTAGATCAGTATAAATAAAAGATTAGATTACAGTTTGGACTTGCCATCTGGAAAAGTGAGTCGAGACGAGAGCACCATATTTTTAGATCTAGTTTGTAATCAAGTGAGGGTGGAAGCCTTTGAAATATTAAAAAGAGAAGGGGCCCCTCATATCGATACCTTTTTATAGCAATGGTGAAAAATTCCTGGCTGTTGCCAAGATCTGTTAACAGGATGCAATAAGGCAACAAATATTACTCAATATATTATGTATATGGATTTAAAGAGAGACCTTTGGATTCCCTCCTAAATTTGAAGTGGATTAGTTTCAGTCTCTGAACCTAAGTTAGGGTTCTGTAAACTAACTGCAGGTAGTACAGGGCCATCCATCCTGTGCTATGTTGTTATTAATGTACAAATATGTAGTTGTGGAGATAGTTATCTGGCATCCATGAAATTGTTTCTAAATTTGTTTTTTGGGCCTTATTGGTCGATTAATGAACTCAACCAATGATTAGGGGATTCGTGCCTAATTCTTTTTAATCCTTTTATTGGAATTGGGAAAATTACTTCGCAATTATATGATCCTACAAAATACTCTTGAAGGAAGTGCAAAACCAACTATTAAAATGTTGGGAGCACTGATTCCCTCTTCAGGTTTGTGTTGCCATCTATGTTCAATCGATTGTAACAGAATTAGCACATTTGTTGTGAAAGTTTTGTGTGGAGGCTTTCTGCTCTGACACCTGTTTTAATATGACATTTATATGTCCCATGATAACTTTTTCATGCCTTTTAAGGCTTGCAAAATAATATTCTCGTAAGTGGTATTTTTTTTATGGGTACTGTGAGGCTGTGCTAAGGAAGGATCTTCCAGCAATGCTGAAAGCTAATGACAAACTACAATGAGGTAAGTTGAATGTTCTCAATTAAGAAAGGTATTGCTGCAATAAAGTGTATGGACAAAAAGGCTGTTACTTTGTTAACTACTGCACATAATTCAGCGATTATGGCGTCTGTAAATCAAACAAAAGAAGATTGTACTAAAACAAAAGTACCTTCCTTAAAAGCTGTTACTGTATATTATGATGTTATGAGAGGGGTTGATTGCTTTAATCAAAGAAAAGAAAGATGCCAATTGAAGAAAATCTGTAAAATGGTGGCTTTTTAAAATTTTCTTATTAATCTTGGCATTGTAAATAGTTTTAAACTGTGGCTACTGAACAAAAGAATCAGGAGTTCAGACCAGCTAACTTTCTATATTGCATTAGCTTGTCAGATGATTAACAATATTCAAGAAAAAGATAAGGTCATCCTGCTAGCTTCCATGCAAAGAAGTATGAAGTTCCAGATGATGTGAGCTTAGCTAGTGTGAGAAATCATAAACCGAAGATGGTTTCCAACTTAAAGTCGTATAGGAAATGGTGCACAAAGGCCTTAGAAAGGAAGACTGCTTTATGTGTACAGAATGTGATGTACCTTTTTGTATTGCAACATGCTTCTCATCTTTTCATGGCAAATTATCGCCATCAAATTGAATTTTCTCTTTGGCTATGAATGCTTCCATGCGTAGTATACAAAAGAAAGACATGATAAAAAAGAATTTTGAAAAGTAATATGATGTAAATTAATTCTTTTTTGTTTATTCATATAATATTTAATCAATATATTCATGCTTAAACTTGCATAATTTTATTATTATTAAAGTGTAATTTTATTATCTGAATTTCCTTTTAGTAGTAAATAATAAGAAAAATTGAATTGTGTTAGCTGTCACCTACTTCTGTATTCCTTATAATGAAATTACTGATCACAATAATAGTTAGAGCTCTAAATTAAGTTAGATAGTAACTAAACAGATTTATATAGTTTTCTTTTTCCCTCAGGTCATGTTCAAATTTCTCAAGCACCTCAACGCAATGAGCCCTTTGCTACTGGATTAATTGACTATGAAGAGGTATTGAATATTCTTCAAGAAAGAAAATACAATGGTTACATTGGGCTTGAATACACTCCAAGTGGTAATATAGACGCTTATTAACTACTGTGTTGTTAAAATAAGTTTATCTTCATAAAATCAGAGTAACACAGTTTATTATCCAGTAAAATAAATTCCTGAAAGAATGCATACATTGATTAAGGCTATTTTGTTGAAGACAACTCTTTTAAATTATTATTTGCATTAAATAATTATCCTTGGTAAACTTCATGGTCACAAACTTAGTTTATCAATATTGTGGGTTCATATCTTAATTCCTCTTTGTGAGACTTGTCATATATAATAAGTTGCTGCTACTAGTTAAATGAAATTGATTCTTAAAGTACCCACATGATTTGAAAGATAGAATTTGATATATGATTGCTCGGATTTTGTCTTCATTACTTAACTGTTTGAAAATTGAGTTCTCTTGCCAAATGCTCTTGTATTACTTTAGAGTGAGATTAATTGAAACCTACAATTTTTTATGTGATGAATAATAAAAATTTCCACTATCTCCTTTAATATGAAAATATTTCTACTATTTAAGTTGCTGAAATATATGTCATTGTTCTATATGTTAAATTTTATTTTAAGTAGAAAAGAAAATAATAGTTTTATGTAATTTTTAAAAATTATTTTTGCAGATCCTGTCAAGGGTTTCGAGTGGTTGGAGTCATATGGTTTTTAATTTGTTATGTGCATTTTTTATATATATATATATTTTACAAATGTTTATCATTTTATTCATATTAAAACATTCTTTAAAAATCTTAATTCTTATATTCTGTTTAAATACTAATTGTTGTATTTAAATATTATATTCTTTATTGTAATATTTTTTTTCATAAGTGGAATTCATTTTGTCATCTCTATGAAGTATCTGTATCGTACAATTTTATATAAAGTTTTATTAATTCAAACAATATCAGCAAAGAAAGTTTTGATTAGAGGAAATAAATGTTGGATTTTTAAATTATTTTATCCATTGCCATAAATTTATGTATAAAACCATTCCAAATGAGAGATGCTGTGTCTCCCTTCTGAAAAAAATTCCTTTTGGTATATGTAAACGAATTAGAAATTCGTTACAAAAATATTAATATCATTGTAATTGTTTGAGATTTTTTATTTTCATTTTAATTGTTAAAGAAGAAAATGCTTTCCTTTTGCTCCTATTAAGTTACATCTTTGTGTACTTGTGAACTTTCTCTGCAATTGAATAAAATCATTGTTCTGTAAATTGTTGTTGCTTATTTAAAACAGAGATTTCCACATTTGTATTACTTTTGTTCTATTATATTCTACATGATTAAAAATTATAGGAGTATTTCCAAATACCGGAAATACGAGATTCTAAATATATTGTAAAAATAAAATTAAAAAGAATTTGCTAAATATATTTTATCCATGCTGCATGATATTCTGAACCTAACATTTGTTTGATTGCTCTAATCATTAAAATTCTGTCTCTTCTCATTTAATTATTTAATATGAACTCTTAAGGGATTATAACTGATAAACTGTGTTTTTTGACAGTAACAAAATTTTTCATGCTAATAATCTTTTGGTCTAACATGCAAATAATAAAATCCAATAAATAACTAGCAAGGACTGCAATGTATTGCAACTGTATATCCAGATGGTGTGTCTCATGGCAGGCAATGTACTTTATTTTAAGATCCAATAGCATTGGGTTATTCTTTCTTGGTATCAGTGTTACATAATAATGAATATAAAACAAAACAAAAAAAATTACAAAAATGTTGCTAAATGGCAATAAGAGAAAAACTCAGACAAGTGAGAAGGTAGGTAGGAGAATGATTGTCCAATCAGAGCTGCTTCCTTCAAGAGAAGAGGGGGGGGGAGGATGGATCCTGCAGTAGTGTATCTGTACCTACCAGAGAGCTATGAAAAGTATTGCTGGGAGCTGATGGAAGGGCTGCTATGGAGACCAATTGCATTGTGAAAGGAGGTGGAGAGTTCGCTTATGCATGCTGTGATGGGTTGACTTTTTTGTTCTTTATGAAGTAGTGTCCATTTAATGAAGAAAGAAGCATTTGCAATGAAGTGTAGAATTTTATTTTGTTCAATTTGAAGCAGAGATTGGATTTTGCAGAAACACCCCAAATTTGACATGTGATCAGGAGATAGAGCTTGTAAATAAGCAATTTATTTTTTAATAAAATTTTGGATCTTTTGAATTTGTGACATTTAATTTCAAATTTTTTCTTTTTCCACAGAATGTGGGGATAGAAGGTTAATCTTTTGTCCAGAATGATGCCAAAGTATTTTGTTTGGTTGACCCACTCCATGTGTTTGTTAAAAATTCAGAGGTGCTCAAGTTTGTTTTTAAAATTTCCACACCTGAAAATTATGACTTGAGATTTTTCTGGGTTTACTGTGACTCAGCATTTAATGAGCCAGAATTGTAAAATAAGGAGATAGATTTCAAGTTGTTCTTGAACATTGTTTGGTTGAGTGGCTTGGCAGAAAATTGCAGTGTCATTGAAAAAATACAAATTTCTGTATTTGGATATTTTGGAATGTCCTGCGTGAAAATTGTGAATAAATTTGGAGATGGGGCGCTTCCCTGGGGAGTGCCAATTCTTGAAAGTTTATGACTTAATCTGACTTGAAGTGTTTGATGATGGAGATACTCTTGAATGAGGTTGATCAGGTAAACTGGGAAATTTACTTGAATCATTTTATGTATTAATACTTGCGCCACACTGTCAAATGCTTTTTGGACATTGAGGAAGACTCCCATGACCAAATGCTCATTAAAACTTTAAGTGATTAAATTTAATATTCTTAAAAATTGTTGGATGTATGCACTTGTAAGCCATATTCAGGTTTTTTTTTCTTCTTAAGTAGTCATTGATTCTATTGCTCGGAATTTTCTCAAAAAGTTTAGCTATAGTGCTTAGAAGACTAATGGATCAATAGTTAAGAGGGAATTTTGGATCTTTGTCTGGTTTTGGAAGAATAATAATTTTGTTCTTCCAGAATTGCGGGACGTGAATAAAAAGTAAGCATTTGTTCAAAATTTTGGCAAGATGTGCAATAGCTTTCAAGGGAAGGGATTTTAATGCAATATTGTTGATTTGATCATGACCTGGAGCTTTTCAATAAGTTCCGTAATTTCTATGGGGATGTTAGTTTAGGGGGTGCTGGACAATTTTGGTCTTTAAATATTATAACTTTTCTTTCAATACTTTTAATAAAGTCATAATCATAAAATTCAGCATAACTTCCATATTAATATGAGGGCTGCAGTAACTGGTAGTTAAGATGCCACTTGCTACTCATTGTGGAATAAGGCTGATACATCTTGTCTTCTTACATAATGTGAGACCATATGATCCATTTTTAGGATGCCAGTCTGGTAATTATTAAGCACAGCTTTGGGACGCTGAAATGTCATGTTTTCAGAAAGGGAACATCTAACTATAACTTTTAAAAAAAACAATGCATCTTCCGAAATTATATTTTCTCATATATAGAAAGGTTGTGCATGAACAAAAATACAGTTTCAAGTCACAGTTTTTAAAATCATGTTATTACAAAAATAAATTTTAAGAAATCCTACTAAATATTTTATTCATACTTAAAATTAATGCCAAATATACTTAATAAAATTTGTGGTCTTCAGAAAAATATAAAAGATTACTCATTATTTACTTTCACATGATCATTCTATTTTTCAATAATAAAACTATGAGGAAATATGCATTTTCTAGAATACAGATATCATTATCTAAAAATTAGATGTCTCATTTTTCAGGAAAAAAAAAATCAATGGTCGTGTTACTCAAACCACATTGCCTTCCTTGGTCTTTGTTGAAGCCTTATCAAGAATTCTTTTGACCATCTTTTCCAAAATAATAGTGTGAATTTCTAAGGAAGATCATTGCTAGAATTGTGTCGGGACGAGGACTTAAAGTTTATTAGAAAAGGAACAAAAATGTCATGAATTAAAAATTATCTCTATTCAAAGGACTAAAAAGTTTTTCCTAACTAAATATAGTATTTCTATGATATTTCAATGATTTTGCTCCCACTTCCTAGAGCCCCTCAAAGTGAGGAATGACAGGTGGATTATAATTCCCCCCCCCCTTATTGTAATGTAATTCTAAATTTTCTCTTTATTCCCCTTGAATAAATTTGGACTATTTCATGCAATTCATTGTTTTCTCCAACAGTCAATTGCCCCCTTTATTATTAAAAATTGCTGTAAACTTATTTCTATGAGATAAAATAATGCACCAGGGAATGCTGTTACTTAATCAATGATTGTTATGTTGAGAACAACACGGGATTCGAAATAAGAAAACTTTACTTTTTCCAATCTTAATATATCTCTATAACCCTTATATATATGTAAAATATTCTATTTTGTCACGAACATACCAGTTTACTTGCCTAAAAGGTAGTAGAATTCATAAAACATACAAATATTACTTACCATTGATAGTTATCCGCATTCACTCTAAAACCAAATTTGCTATGGAAAAACTATTACACTTGGTAGTTAAGACCAGAGACATGAAACAATTTTAATAGAATACTTTTATTCGATTGTTATAATTCAACGAGAATCACTAATAGAAAGGTGAGCACTCCTGCTCAACTAACCATGTTACAAGAGAAGAATTAGTGGTCTTTTCATTCAGTTTTTATTAACGTCGCACTAGAAGCAACACGAGAGCTATTGGCGACGGACCTCGTAATTTTGTATGTCGGTCAAGTGACGAGGACGACACCTGAGCTGAAACTGCTAACATCGTTACACCACTGACTCCTCTGAAGTTTTAATCATTAATTTTTCTATCTATAGATATTCGTCCTATTCTGATAATTCCTAGAAGAGTCGAATTTTATTTGTTTTGAAGTGAATATTTTCAAATAATTCAATTTGATTCAAAATAATGCTTCAGTACAGATAATGGGACTTTTAATACTACTTATCCATACCTTTAAAAATTATGATTGTTATTGATGAATTAATCCAAAAGTGTTTGTTGAAGTTAAAAAAAAGCGATAGAATCTACAATAAAATGTTATTGATAAATTAATAATCATTCAAGATGAATAATCCACCTCTTCAATGCACTATTCAATGGATATTTACTACAGTTCATTTGACTGATGGCCTGTAATCATTCCTGAAAATTGGAATTGTGACATTTATTTTATGGGACAATCATGATAGTATATTAATTTAGTATTTGAAAATTTTGTACCAAATTCAGTTATCTAAAATAGTAAAAATTAGACAAATATCCAAGCAAAAAATATTTTTATTAAAAAAACTCTTCTCAATGCAGTATCAAGTAACTTAAATAAGAACATGGATCTGTAGCCACCACACAATAGACATCTTTCATCTCACATTCTTAACTGCTATCCAGCTCAAAATATCATGGAAAAAATACTAAAGAATTTTATAAAATAATGAAGATGAATATATTTTCTGTACAACAATGCAAATAAATCATTTAAAAGCATATGCAATAAGTATGCTATATATCTATCCAAAAATTATCAATATAAAATATCAATAAAAGTAAAATATTTCTAATTAATTCAATTCATTAAACTTCATAACAACTTATTTCTTACTTTAAAGAAGCGTATAAAGTGGAAGTATAAATGCAAAACAACAATACAATTTATAATATTTTAACTAATGAAATTTCATGATTTAATTAAATATTCCAAACAAAAGAATATTTCATTATTAAAAGTACAATGATATAAATGATGGGGAGGAGAGAGAATCAAACATAATACAATTTACAGAAATGTAAATTGATATTGATGTTCGATTCCTCCAAGCAAGATTTCTTATTCAAAATTTATATATTTTAAAAGTTTCGCAGGTATACATTCGTATTGGAACAATCTATATGCTCCATGAAACTCATTATTTTGAACAAATAAATTAGAGAGTAAATTTATATTTTTGTTGATCGTATAATTCAATTTTAAATTCATAATCAATTTGGAATTATTACATTCATACTCATCTTTTCTTAAATCCCTCTGAAAAGCTGCAGTTTTCTTTCAGAATTTTGATTTCTAAAATTCTCTGTCTTGATGTGAAATAAAACATTTAATAACAAAATTAAAAATTTGGAATAGTGCAAACAATTTTTTTAAACAATACTCTTATCAACACTCAAATGAAATTCTTTTAAAACGAATGATAAGATCAAAATATTTATCCCAAACCTGAAGGGGAGAACAATTTGGTGAAATAAGACATTTCATCAAACTGACAACAGCCTGTTAACATATTTTCCTCTTATTCACAAAGTAAAATATTTTTCAACCCCCCTCTTTTTCTATATTTAAATTAACTCTTTACAAAATTTTTTAATTCATATAGATACAATATAAAATAATGAAAAAATATATTAAAACAAACAGATATTTATCAAGAAATAGTGTTCTATATATTGTAATGAATTCTAAAGATATGAAAGTAATATTGCTTCTACTTTCCAAACAGTATAGTTGAAATTTCAGTTAGAATAAGACAAACAATAAATTAATATTTACATAGAGCGGAGTTTTTAAATCGTTCAAAACAAGAAAGATATTATTTAGAGATATTTTCTAGGTTAACTTTAATAATGATTACACAGGAAAGTATTAAAAAAAGCAAAACTTCCATTTACATTAATCATAAATCAAAACAGTAATTTTTGAAAATATTTAATTTGTGTGTGTGTTCCAACAAAACTTACTACATTTATAAACTAATTTTTTTGTAACCAAGTCTGACAAGTTTTTCCATAGTCTTCTTCTCTTTACTTGAAATTAGATGTTGTATGTTTATATACATGAAAAAATAAATAAATATTATAGCTTCATACATTGGTTTTAAAGAAATAGTAGAAGGTTTAAGTAATAAATATTGTACATAGAAATTACTTTATTTTATTCCTATCAAACTTACTTCCCCACATTTTGTTACATTAAATTTAAACCAAGTAGTTGCAATCTATTTACATTTCCTTCGACCATTAATTACTATCTTTACAACATCCATTTGTGTCTAAAATCATCTTTACACTCATAAAAGTAAATATGTTTCATAAAATACTCAACTGAATTCAATCCAATTATTCTCGATTTAAATTAAAAGAGGCAATGCTAATGATTATTAAAAATAAATTTTTTCACAGCTTTTGCATTTTTGGATTTGGTTCCAAAGTTAATAGATTCAAAATAGTGTTAAAAACCTATGAAGCATTATTTGAAATTATCTTTGAAGTAAAATACTATGGATGATTTAATGGAGAAATAAATAATGATGGATGTAACAAATAACAAAATTTCAAGACAGCTTCAGGTATATTATAAGGGGTTTTTTTTTTTTTTTTTTGCCATATTTTTCAATTATTTCTTTACTTTAAATCTAGCCAATTTTTTCTGTAATATCTCAACAGTTGTAATCAGTTTTATGATATAGCACCAATGTTATAACTTAGTAATGCCCTACAGGGAATGAAATTCAAAGGCCTTACTTACAAAATTGTTTCATAATATTGTAAATTTTTTTTATATCTTTAGTTACTTAAAAATAGAAATATTTGTGCCGAATAGAATATGCACATTACCTTAGTACTGTAACTATGATCTCACGAATAATTATTTTCCTTATAGAATATTTAGTTATCCAACATTTTCCTTTCTAAAAATTAAGGATATATTATACTTATTATTTATTTTACAATAAATAATTAAGTAAGGATATATTATACTTATTATTTAAGGATATATTATACTTATTATTTAAGGATATATTACACTTATTATTATTTATTATACTTAATATTTATTTATTTTACATTAAATTTAATGTAAAATAAGGAGTAAACCTACTATTTTATAATGCAATGTCAGATATTATACATATATTGAAATTTGAGGGGGGGGGACATGAATATTACTTATTTTGACTTTTTCGATACTGTTTGCAATGATAGATGATTATTTTCAGTTACATCAGAAATGCTTTGAAATTTTGTTTTATGTTACACAGTAGCAAAACAAAATACATCTATAATTATTGAAGTTGGAGCTATATCTTGCTTTGTTTATCTTGGTAAGCTAGGTAAATTGGGAGAACTAAAAAAAACTTAGAAGTTCTATAAAATTATTTGCTAAAAATTATAATTTGAAAATAGATTTTAAATCAAATTTTACAAATAAGCCCTACTGTAAAAGTAGAGAATGTTCAAGTTTTATTTTGATATTCAGTAGACTTAAGACAAAAATATTACGAGTAAAATTTGATTTAATACATTTGTCACATGAAGAATTTCATTAGTATCATTTAGGAGAATATAATTTTTGAAAAACTCATTCACTCGAGAAACATAAAAAAAAAAAAAAAAAAAAAAAGATGTTATATAGGTATATGGTAAAAGTAACAATCTTTTTGCTTTATAAATTGTAATTTTTATATTCCTTTTCAAAAACCGATGTATTAGTCTCTTATTAAAAGTGTTTGGCATTTGAAAATTTTTGGTTGATAACTCTACTGCAAATGCTTGATATATGTAGGTACAGTCCATATGTATCAAGATAAAAGTTTTGAGCTATACTTGCCATGTAGAATTTTTTAAAATATGATAACATATTTCCTCATTGAGCAAACGTGATTAAGTTTCTTGTCGATAAAAGTATTGAGCGGTAATCTAAACTTCCTAGCAACAGTTTCATAAAAAAAAAAAAAAAAAAACTTACAAAAGTCCTTGGAAAAACTGTTGCATGGCGGAATAATTCTGCGGTAAATATCGTAATACCTTCAAAAACATAGTCAGGAAAGTGAAATCTATTATATACAAAAAAAAATTAACCATCTCATTGAAATAATGAAAACGTGTAATGATATGTCTATTAGTTTATGAAGATTACAATATTTAATAATGTCAAAAATCTGCAATAGTTTTCGAATTGTTCAAATCTTTAAAAAAATCTCCTTGAAACATACAACTCATTTTACATTATTTCACAATATTATTAAGCATCTTACAAACTTATGTTCAATTTCTCAATTTTATTTATATGTTACGATACTAATATCGTCCCAAAAAATCCATCATATTATATTGAACAATTCTGAAGAAACAATGTTCTACAGCATGTAAAGACAATTTTGGACACCAATAGAACTACGAATATTTTTTTTTAAAAAAAATCAAAATATGTGGCAGATTTCGAGATTAATTGAACAAGCAAAGGTGCATAACAGAATTAAATGGTAAGATAATTTCAGTTGCAATAAAAGGAGATTTTTTTTTTCTTTGCTGATATAATTTCAAAATCTGATAAAGTTGTAAGACAATATTTGATAGATAATCAGATTTCTTTGACTAGAAGCATAAAACCTGAAATTTAGTTAACTAGAAATCTCCTTTAGAGTCTGTATATTTATCTAAAATTTCCAATAAGTTATCATGCTTTAAAATCTTTGCAATATCACAGACATTGTTGCCATATAAATCATGAAGAGCATGATTCACTTCATGTTTCAACAAATAATTAACGACATCTTCATGATTCATCTCCACAGCCTAAAAAAAATCAACATTAACAGTTAAGTAATTTACAAATCTTTTTCAGAAAATTATTTTTTGTTGCTATAAAATTTGGATAGAAATTTCATAAATATACAACTCACATAATGAAGAGCTGATCTTTTGGTAATATCTACTTCATTCAAATCTGCCCCTGCCAAGCGCAAAGACTCAAGTCGACGCTTATTATTATCTTTAGCAGCACTATACAAAAAAAGACAAGTATCATAACAGCAGATCTACGTACAACATCAAGCAAAAATGAATCAATGAATGATAACATTAGTGTGAATGATATAATATACCATATTTTTCGTTCCACAACATATTACAAAATCAAAAGTTACATACTTCAATACTTTTTTCAATACTGTTATCATTATTTAAAAAGGTGAAATCCTTTAAAAATATTTTGAAAACATATACAGAGCAAATTTGTTTGTGCTAGGCAAAACCTTTTACTTCATAATTCCCCTTTTTAGTCAATTTCTGAAGGATTTAATAACATGAAACAATGTTAAATAATTTATGATAAAATAAAATATTAAATTGAAAAATGAACTGAGTTACCAATGCTGAAAAAATTATTACCTCTTAAGCAGCCTTAAAATCATTGTTAATACTCGTAATTCAGATTGTGTTAATATATATATGTGTGTGTGTGTACGCACACACTAATACTAGTACTTTCCCTTGCCTGAAAGTGCAGCGCTATGACAAGAGCAGATATATAAATGAAACATCTTAGTTGGCACTTTCCAGAATTCCAACGTGAGGACTTAGAGCCTAAACAGATTTAACGCATCAAATCATAAAGTACAAAATTTGAGACAACTATCTCACCTCCTCTGATGGTAGTTACTATCTCCCTGTTTTTCTAGTATCATAATATTTACTCTAAAAGCGTGCATACTCTTTACATCTCTCTTATGCGCATGCAAGCGTCAACACTAACTACCTAACATTTAAAACAGTCTTTGCAATTAATCATTCTATTGAAATATGCAAAATCGATTTTTGCATACCATAAACTTAGACACAAAATTTATGAACTTTTATGATTAAGAATTATAATCACTCTACATTAAATGATACACAAAAGTATTTTTGAAATTAAAAAGTTTGTTAAACAAGGAAAGTAAATATTCAAAACTAACATAGAGTTATAAAAATATAACCATAAAATACCTGCATATCATATCTGCAAGGGTATAAGATGGCAAATTCAAGTAGCCACCAGCTTTTATAAGAAGCTGAATTACTTCATGATGATCATTAAGAACTGCATTCATCAAGGGAGTTCTGTGCTCTCTATCCCTCATGTGGATACTAGCTCCATGTTGAAGAAGATATTCAACAATGGTTATATTTCCATCCGCACAAGCAATGTGAAGCGGAGTTCGGTAATCATAATCACAAGCAGACATATATGCCCCCTAATAAAATGAATTTCAAAAACATTGAGATCTGTGCTGCTTGGATTTTTAAGATATTGACAATATGGTTAGAAGCTTATTTCAAAAAGTTAAATAATCTCGAATAAAGCTGAACAGACAAAAAAAAAAAAAAAAAAAAAAAAGATTATTTAGTGATAAATCATTTAGTTCGTACAACAAAAAATTAAAATGGCTAATTACTTGCAACCGAAATGGAAAAATAATTTCATATATAAAATAAAATTTAAAAAGTTTTAACGTGTAATTGAAAAAAATCCTTATAACGTATTTAAATGTATGTATATGCACATGGCAAATTTAGGGATAAACAAGTAAAGCTAAAAAATGTCCCATTTATAATCAATAAAGTAAAAATAGATTCCAGAACATTAAAATATCAAATCACGATTTACGATAAATAAATAAAACAATTTAGTTTCACATTTTTATACATTATTACATGTTATTTTAATAAATATAACAAGGTTATTATTTTTTCAAGTCCCCAGAATTTTTTCAAACAATATCATAATTTACACGGAAACTTGTGTCGTCAAATGAAAATCTAATATCATTAAGCAGATCGCGAGTTTTGTTATATAATATGACCAATAATCAATTCAACATGTCAATTTTTAGAGCATGCATCAAATTAAGTTAAATCACATAATTCTAAATTTATCGATTCGATATAACTATTTCTATATATAACGGAAATAAATACATTTGAAGGGAAATATTTATCATCATAACTCATTAAATGATAAATTTTTCTTTGTTAAACATATTTTTCAGTTATGTTTATTATTGATATCTCGTACAACCAATTTGGAGTACTTTATACAATTTTTCCATCAAAAGCTGAATTGTTCATATATATATATACATACACATTACGAACCCCAGATGACGTTTCCCTACAATGATTCTTTTAAAAAGGAAACAGATATTTACAAGTTTCATCGGTCAGTCAAGGAAAGTTTAAGCAATGACTCCTTAACCTTGGCGACAGATTCCGTGACAAAAAGATATTTCTAGAAAGTGCTGGAATCTAGTTCATGTCTCTACTAGGAAGAAAGTTACCGACTATACCTGAATTTTCCGTGTGACGTCACATCCGGCCGGAACATCTATTAATACACCGAAAACCTGAGATGGAAGAATATGCTAATGAGGTCGATCAGGAAATCGAGTGGAATTTGCGGAAGCAGCCCGACCCTGCCTTGGAAGTACAGAGTATTACGGCAGAGATTTCTTCGTAACGGGAGCTAGTAAGCTGGTGAATTGAATATTGCTGATACATTTGTGACTGTCATTAAAAGGGCTGTTTTCGATCCTGTATCTGTGTCGTTAATTTGTACAAGTTCTGCCAGAATACTCGCAAATAAATTGTCATTTGTCGTAATCCTCCGTATTTGACCGATTCCACACGTTAGCACCCAGAAATTGTATTACAATACACACATATTTTTCTCTCTATTAATTACAAAATAACACAAATTAAGTTCTTTAATATTCAATAGTTCTGATGTGGAAATATTCCGTCACGTTACACACCTTCATGTGGTTACAGGAACCTTAGTTTCAAGGGCTATATGAAGAATCAGCGTTCAGAAGGCTACATGAGAGAGATTTGTTTGCAAAACTTGCTGTTTGAGCACATTCATTTCTACACATAGAAGCGCCTATTTAGTATAATGCAGAGAGCATTGGAGCAAGGATCAGAGGGAGAGAACATTCCATTCACATATGAGTTTAGATTCAGCCAAACCACAGATTCTCGACGTACCTTCATCTGGAGGGACATAATTCGAGAGACCAACCCCCCGCTCCGCACATAGTGCACTACGGGTTCATCTGGAGGGAATCGGGGACCCTCTACATGTCCTCCAACATCCGAGAAACAGATCGGTATGGTAGAGGATATTTGATGGCCTGTGTAGGCTTCAGTTGGACAAGCGCCCACATTTCCATGTCTTTGACAGAGGCTCTATGACAGCTGTGAAATACACGATGAAGTCTTGGAAGCCCTATGTTTTCCTTTTCGGAGAAGTAGTTGGCCTTGATGTCATTTTTATGGATGATTACACTCGTCCACTTAAAGCTAATCAAATCGTCGAATTTCTCGAAAGTGAGGATATTCGCCGTATGAATTGTCAAGCTAGATCTCCGAACCTTAACACTATAGAGCATATTTGGGTTAACTCAATATGAAGGGTAATTGCAATTCACCTTCCATCTCTCGGAACTCTGTAGGACCTGAAAACAGGACTGTAATAAAGGGACCGATTGTCACAGAGACTCATAAATTGTCACAATTCCGGGATGAATTTTTTTTGTGAAAGCTGTATAACTGTAAGAAAGGACCACATTCCCTTTTAACTCACTTTTTTGTTCTATCTTGTAACCTCACTTTTAAACTTAACTGCTGAGGTTACTCACGATCATACGTGCGTACCATTAATATTCTATAATATTTTTTTTTGTATTATATCAATCTATATACATACTTAATCTCATTAAAATCTATCAAGTACTTTTGGAGACAATCAAACAAAAGTGAAATTTTTTTTAAAAATTTTGAACACCAGTGCACAATTAACATTGGAAAATGCAGATCACTTAAGTTCTTATTTTATTCGCAAAACCACTTTTTTTATATATATACTCCCGTGCCCTGTCTGGAAGTAATAGAATCGATAGGATACAATAAAATCTGACCAAGTGAAGAAATAGAAATAAGAGCGAACCTCGCATATATATATGTGTGTGTGTGTGTGTTTACACACACACACTGCTGCCACCCGACTGTAGAGGGCGCCTTATATAAACTAGTCACTATAACCTTATTATAAAATATTAAACTAGTTCCACAAGAAGTTACTTTACTTGAAACATCACTTACAAATTGTCTCATTATTTCAAGCTTTTCCAGGTTTCCTTCAGATACAATGCTGCACAATATTGCTGGAGAGATAGCATCTCTTAAAGCATCCACTTCCTGTAAAAAGGTAAATTTCATAAGTTTTACACCTACGTACTATTAATATGTTTTGCAATTTATACATTTTAAAAATTCAAACAGAATTTGAAAAAATCAGAAACAAAATATGAAAAATAATATTAATATCATATCAATGAGGAAATAGGACCACATACAAATATAATTTTAAAAAAATTTAAAGAAAAATTATAAATAAATTCAACCTTTGATAGAAAAATGCTTGATTTGATTCAACTTTGAAAATACTGAAAATATTTAACACAGTATAAACCATTTAAATAATACTATTCCATTCAAACTCGAAAACTTTAATGAAAAAAATTAAAATCACAATTTAGAAAACATTTATTCCCCAAACTTGTATGCAATAGAAGTCACAATGCCATACATTTAGTCATAATAATGTTTTATAACTTAACCTTTACGAAAAAACTCATTAGTTATGTATATTAAATACTTACTAATTTCATAATATGATTTTATAATATAATCTAATATTTTCCTTCTACTTTGTTTCAAACGGAATTTATGAAGACTACAAGGAAGTTATTCAGAAAAGGAGGAGGGGAAAATGGCAAATCTAAAATCAGAAAACGAAGAGATATCAATCCAGACTCTTTATTCATTATGAATTCTTAAAAATGCTGAGCTCAGGCATGATATTCCCAAGAAAGATAAGAGAGATAGAAGCTTATCAGTTGATTTTAAATTTATAAAATTTATTCAGTTTTCAGTTACATCACATAGTTATTAGCAACTAACATGCTGTTTAGAGCTTCAGTAATATTGTAAATAATATTAAATTTCTCAGAGGTAATGGACATTTTTAAATCATCAAATGTGTATACTCTAAAAGTCAATTTTAGTGAGTTAAAATTGCTTTTACTCTAAAAAAACATTTTAAATAAAATTTTTTTTTTTTTTTTTTAAAGTTAAAATTATTTTTCAATCACAAATGCGCAAAACTGAAATAAAGCGCATTAAACTATTACTTATTAATCTGAAGATCGGACAATTTTAATAATAAAAAGGCAGATACATCATATCAGAAGGGAAGTTAGTTTCTAAGAAGTTTGATAATAAGTAGAAATTTTCTCAATCTTGTATTTACGGATAAAAATAATACTGCTTTCAAATTAAATTAATCTTACATGTTAAGCAAAAGCTCTTTGATGCATAAGAAATTTTATACTACTTTATAAATACAAAAGACGCAAGTGTCAAAATATTTCCGAAAAAAAAAATTGACAGTAAAAAAGCTAAATGTTAATTAAATATTTGTATTCTTTTATGTTTATTTTTTCTAACTCAATAAAATAAACGAAATTTCTTCTAATTTACGAAATTTCTACAGTTAAAATATAATATACAAAAATTATGAAAAATGAAAACGAAAAAAGGTCGTTTTTGAATTACCTTTAGAACTAGAATAATGATAAACATGCTTAAATAAGATCAAGAGAAAATAAATCCTCATTGACGGGGGGGGGGGGGGGGACTTTTAATCTTCCTCGACAAAACTAAAATTTTATATTAAGCAAGGTGTGGCTATTAAATAATGAGACTGACGTTGTAAAAAAAATATTTGATTTTGATGTCATACATATTTACTTATTATCACCTCCAATATACACCCTCTTTCCCTGCAACGCTCCATGCGAATCTTCCATTGTTCGAAAACGTGCTGGAAGCCTTCTGTCAGCTCCTTCAGGACGCTTACCACTTTCTCTTTCATAGATTCAACGGACTCAAATCTTGTTCGTTTTAATGCAGATTTCACCTTAGGAAACAGATAGAAGTCGCATGGCACAAAGTCCGGCGAATAAGACGGATGGCTTAACACTGGGATGCTGCCTTTGGTTAGAAACCTCTTGAGAGACAATGCGGAATAAGCAGGCGCATTAACTTGGTGGAGAACCCGTGACTTGTCCTTCCACAATTCAGGTCGTTTCTCCCTTATTCTTTCACGGAGTTCAGCAAGAACCTTAAGGTAGTAATGTTGATTAATAGTTTGATCTTCAAGAACCTAGTAAAGGTACACAATCCCATGAATATCGAAAAAAAAAAAAAAAAAATCATCATTGCTTTGAATTTTGATTTGCTCATTCGAGCTTTTATGACTCTCGGTGAAGATGGAATCTTCCTGTGCATGGATTGGTGCTTCATTTTAGAATCATAAGTAAAAACCTACGATTCGTCACACGTTTTTATCCTTTCCAATAAGTTTGGGCCATTTTAAATAGCATTCAAAGTGTTTACAAAAACATTTTTGCGAGCTTCTTGCTATTCAAACGTGGTAATTTTAGGCACCATTTTGCGACACACTTTTTGCTTGTTAAAATTGTTATGTAAAATTTGCAGTACGGATTCTTTGGCAATTCCTACATTCTCACCAATCACACGAATACTTAACCGATGGTCAGATCGAATCAGATAGCCGATTTTTTTCGATATTGTCATTCGTTTTTGAAGTAGGAGGGGGATCTGCGCGTGAATAATCTTCGACGTCTCGGCCAACTTGAAAACGCTTAAACCACTCAAAAACATATGCACGCGATAAACTTTCATTGCCATACACTTTTTTTAATAAATTACGTTTCAGTAGCGGTTTTTCCAAGTTTCATGCGAAATTTCACAGCCATTTGTCGCTCATTTATCATTTTTCCGGCGAAACAAAAAAAAATTATTCTAATGAACGAAGGCTACGGCTATACGTATTTGTTTACAGAAGCGAGAGGCACTGCATTCGAAAGAGAAGGTTTCACGCTAAACAGTAGTCGATCGCTGGCATTTGGCACATGCGTACATCTGCTGCAGGGTCAGTCTCGTTATTTAATATCCACAACTTATAGATAATTGAGATTAATGCCAAGGTGTATCAGTTACAAAGTTTCTATATCAACATATGTACCTATTCATCACAGTTATTAAACTAAAATTTACCATAATTTATTAAAGTTACAAAAAGAGATTTTAAGTTTTAAAAACAGTTAAAGTTCATATGAAAAAAATTGGGTGAAAGATGAGTGACCACGGTTACTCGCTGAATAGCAAGGGCTAGATTGGCTGAATGGTGAAAGATGACTTTCAGTTCGCTCGTGAGAGAGAAATAGTAAACTTCCCCCATCATTATAGATCATTGATTTCGTTCCAAGACCGGACGTTGAGATGCGAGGTTGTCTTCTTCTTCGCTATTATTCTTCCTTACTTGAATGGGAAGTATTTTGTTTAATACACTATGTTGCGGTTTTTAGAGCAATTGTGCGAGTCCATCGGTTTCAGTTTATCTTATTTTATAGTTTCCGGACTGATTGAAAGGATATGAGCTCTTTCGCCGGTGAATAGCGACGTTATCTCCATCAATGAATAGAAGTACCTTGCAGATTCCAAGGCAGAAACATACAGATTTTTAGAAGATACTCGCCGCAAGGAAGACTATCTTGAAAGAGCAGAAGGCGACACATTGCTGATGATGTCATGAAAGAAGAGAATCGCTTCATGAAATGCTCATAACAATACGAAAGCATCTTACGAAAAATTGAATCAGTACAAAATTATTTGAATTAAATATACTCAAAAATCAAATACTTACTTACGAGGAAAATATGGAGAAATAAAACACCAAGTACACCAAAGTTAAAAACGTATATTTAGTTAAAAACATTTTATTAATGTGAAATGGCTTTTCTATAACTCACAGAAAATTGAATCAGAGTGAAAGGAGAAATATTTTATCAACATTCATACAAAAATATATATACATGTAGAAACAACACAAAGAATTTTACAAGCAGTTAATATAAATACTTGGAACGAGAGGAAAAATTAGATAAGTTCTAAAATATATGCATTAAAATTTTAATTTATCTGTTAATAATCGAAGAAGGAAAAATTTTCACAGAATACATTACTAGTGATGCGACGCAATACCTTAATAAGGTTCAAGATTTGAAATGTGCACGCATGCACTCACCCACAAAATATTTAAAATATCAAGGACATTATTTCTATGCATTAAGTACAACTGTTTTGCTTAGATGCAAAATATCTAAAATAGCTATAGTTTTAAAAAGGAAAATAAGTAAAATTTTATATATAATTAAATTAAATATGGATTTAATTTAATTATAAATAAAATACTTCGAATACAAAAACCTTCATAAAATATTTTAAATGAATAATAAAAACAAATAGTTTTTCTTTAAATAAGTATGTATACCCTATTAAAGTATTCATAAAATATGACCACTATAAATAATAATAATGAGAAATAAGTATGCACATAAAAATTAAATATCAACATGAATTAATGATTGAACATTTAAAAAAATAAAATAGAGAAATATAGAAAGCAAATATTAATTTAATTGATCTTTTGAATTTCTTTACTTTTCGATTATCCTTATAGCCAATAAAATTTCTTCACAGCACTTTTTCGATAAATTATTTCAGCATATATTTCTTAATAAAATAAAATACAAATTTGAATAACGAAAATGCAGGTATGTTACAGTTTAAATAAGGTGAATGAAATGAATACGAGACATTACACGTCTCGCATACCGTAATTTCCAGGACAGGTCGCTTCAGCGTAAAAGCAGCATTCAAGGAAAATGAAGTTAATTGTGCGTGGAATCACCGTGAGTTTCACAGCCGCAAAATCTTGACTCATGTCATGGTAAATGTCATATCAGTTAAGAAAAAATGCATGACATGAAATCATAACTAAAAAATAAACAATAGACGAGAAATGTTGAAAATACATTGAAGTTCAAGAATGTACTTATATATACCTACTAAACAAGTCCCTAGTTATAATACTCATACTGTGTTTTAAGTAATATCGTAACAACGAGATATTAAATCGAATGACAGAAGAAAATTTTCAATTTTACTTTGGCTAACAAAAGCAATTACAGCAGAATGTACATACAATAAAGACACCAAAATCTGATTTTTCACTATCTGATCACTACATTCACTATCTCTGATTCTTCACAAAGATGACTTATTATTACGTGAAAGCAGATTTGAACGGGAAAGGAATCTAATTGTTTCAAAGTCTCGTTTAGGATGAATAAGGCATGTAGATCCGTTTCTAGGGGGAAATATAAACACAATAAAGTTTGCAGAAAGCAAAAGAGTGATCTTCTGTGAGGTGGCAGCACCAAGGTGATCCAAGCTATTTACAATGACATATTACGGAGTATTTTTTAAGTGCATGTAAGTGCTGCATCGGAAGACAAGCCATATCCGCTGAAAGTTTAAGTTTGCAAGGAATATGGTGCACACAAAATTTATTATTCAGAGCAAATTTGCACAAGGCAACATCAATAATTTATGTATGTGATGTCTAGAGATATCATGCCCCTAATGCGGACAGAACGCAACGACGTTGAAGCCCCAGTTTCCTTCCCGTCGATGGTCAGAGACGGTAAGAGGAGGAAAGTACTCAAGCAGATGAATGTAAGAACTTGGGAAAGAGACACGTTTCGGAGAAAAGGAAAGACGTAAATCTTTTGACGTAATCTGCGGAAATTAATAATCAAGGGGAGAATATCTTCCTTTGAAAATAATCCAACAGCTCATAAAATTTGAATACTCAACCTAATTAAATTTAATTAGTCTGAAATTAAGTTGAAATTTGCTTGAGCCTAAGAAGTCCCATCAGGCGGTGTCCATCTCCGTTTCTGTAGCCTTTGGGCCTGGGGCGCTAATTACTAACTAGTGTGCAGGCCGAGTGACTGGTCTGATGCAGGATTCCCAGTTAATTTCCCAAACGAACTTGGTACTTATTTATTAGCACATGCATCAATACTTAGTTTAGTAAAAACCGCAAGAATAACAGGAACTAACTTTAAGGGAGCTTTCTTTTCATCATTTGGTTTTCCAACCCTCTGACGTTTCTCACAAGTTTTTACAAACTCCTCCATATCCTTATGACAATTAGGCTAGTAAAAATATCGGTTTAATTTATCTTTAAATTTAGTAGCACACAAAAGCGTGGGCGTTCTTTCATGGAATAGGAATTTAATTTAGTCACGCAACCCATCTGGTAATATGCTTCACCATGTTATCCAACTCATCAACTCTCACGATTTTTAACTAGTGATTCATTTACAAGTGAATAAACTTTAATTGAAGTAGTCGTCTGACACAAATCCTGTACTCAAATATCGTTTTAAGATAACTGTGGTTTTTCTGAGCCTTTATAAAATCTTCCAACTTTCATTTTCATTAGGGTCAATTCGGGAATATCTCTTTGCAAGGCAGGAATTGAAACTAAGAATTTCAATCGATTTCTGAAGAGATAAATATAACATAATTTCCTTTTTCCATAACATTAATCTTACTTGCATTATTTTCTCCATTTTCTATACCATTAATAACTCGCATTATCTTCCATTTTTTTCCTGCTTCAGTTTTGAGACCTTGTTATGACAGCATTATAATAAGTTCCACCGATTTGGTTTGAGCCGTACCAAAATCTCCAGAAACTACCACGATTGCTAGAGGCAAATAGACCAATTCAAGAGTCAGATGTTGCTTATCCAACCACCAGAAAAAGAAGCATTTATACATCTGTTACACTCTAGATCAATGGTCGCTCCTGTATCTCTCAGAATTTTTCTTTTTTACCATTCACGGTGCCTGTACGGTTAAGAGTAATTCAGGTTTTTGTTTCCTTCAATGTTATTTAAGATTCTGTTTCTTTCTTTTTTGGATTAATTAAGGGCATGCAATATTATATAACCAAGCGTATAACAATGATACGAGTAACATCTGGGGCTAGTATTCTTCTCGAAAGCCCTTTCCTTTGATTTAGATCGTTGAGAGAGGTAAACGATTTGTTTGTGGGGAGTATCTCATAATCTAGTTTCTTGCCCCTTCGAGCCAGATATTGGTATTCTTTCGTTTAAATAAATTCTATCGCCAAATTTAGGTTTTATCTTTCTAACTTCTTCATAATTATCAAAACATTCTGCCAAATTTGAAGCCTACTTAAGGTTCGTCCAATCATCTAGGGAGTGATCTTTCAAATCAAATTTCGCCCTTTTTTTAATTGATCTGCAATCATCAGATCTTTAAAAGTAATAACTTCTAATCCCATTAACCATTCTTCTAAATAATTCCTAACTTCAAAGATAAAATTTTTCCATGTGCTATTTGCTTTACTTTGATGTTCAAGAAATTTTTGTCGAAAGACTTCTGGACTTGATTTTAAATCTCTGAGGTAACAATTTTTTTTACGTAATTATAATTCTCGACTTGTTCTTCTAGTTAGCGGGCAATTAATTGCACTATCTCTAAAGATAACAAACCCAATAAATGACCTATCCAATCTTCCTTTTCAACTAACGCCTATTTTGTCTGACGATCAAAAATTACAAGATATAAACTAATATCAGATTGATTTGGGTTGAACTCTAGTATAAATCTCTTCAGACTTAACTGGAGTGCTGCAGTACGTGATTTTATAGAAGCATATGATTAATTCACTATAAAATATCCGCTCTTTATCTTAAACCTTTCTGAATCATAATTCGTTTGCAGTTCTTTTTCTTTTAATTCACGATCTTCTAGTTGTAATTTTCCTTCTCTTTTCAACCCTTCAAACCTGAATTATTCCGGTCTTTCTAAGCACCTCCAATCTTAATTGTTCCACCCTTTATAACTTTCCTTCTATTTTTCTAGTTGCAATCATAGTCTCAAACAGAATTTTTACGAATTCTTCATCATATCCCTAACTATCAGTTGTAGCAACTTTTATTTGAGATATCATTTCTGTGTGATGCAGCAATTATCCCTAACTCTCCTACAAGATTTAGCATATCTTGTTTCCCCTTCCCCCTTTACTCAAAACCCTCATTTTTCGAACAGTAAACCAAAATATATTTTAAGTGCAATAACACACAATAATATTTTACGATGCTCTAGAAACTACCTAAAAATGTTCCCATACAAATATAAACATTAGATTATCTCAAAATTAGTCAAAAACTTTAAAGCAAAATTCTGTAATGAATTGTAATCATAACAACTCAAGAAATATAAAGGTACTCACTCCTTTAAAAATACTAACCTATTGACCTGTGATAACACACACAATTCCACTATTATACATACATAAATGTACAATTCTCTCTACGCCTGACGGGTCGTACTTTTTGAACAATTTTCCAACACTCTGTTTTAGTGAGCTCTTTTTGAACCACTGATTTCAATCCTTTCGACCTCTCAACCAGGATACTCCGCTTCTCAACGAAAGAATTTCCTTCAACTTCGGATCAGTCACTCCTTCAGCTGTTTTCTTTCCAAAACCAGTTTTTGTGGTCAATTTGACCACGTAAAATTGCTCGTTTCTTTCGCTCCTTGCGAACTGCTCCTCCGGTTGTTTTTAATCTAACACCTGTTTTCTGGTCAGTTTGACCACACGAATCACTCGATTCTTTAGTTCCTGGCGAGCTGTTTTTCCTTGTTACACTGGATCAGATAGCCGCTAGCCGGCTAAAAATTTTGTCACTTGATAGGTCACTATCGGTTGCTTCAGCACCATTTCTCGTTTGCTCTCCTTAAGGCACCTGGCGGTTCTCCCCCTCTCCCTGTGGTTTTTCTACCCACACGCACAGAAAAAAAGCAACAACAACAACAAAAACTCCTCCAGAAAGTGGGCTAGCGGTCAGTTCATGTTTTCTGTTTTCAGTGATGAAAGCTTTTTTCCAAAAGACCCACTCCCTCCTGTCACAGTTCTGTACGTCAAAAAATTATCCAGACGCTGCCATCATATTTATTAGCTATACCGTTTCAAGGAGAGTTAAAGATATTGAGATAAACTTCAAGAAAAGATATTGACTTAAAGTTACTTAGTATTTAATTATATTATATCTACAGCTATTTAGTTTAGTGACAGGAGGTATCGAAGACAACCGTCTCGTCTGGATTCTATTTAGGGACTGCCGAGTTCTCGCTGAAAAAAAAGCCTTGATCTGCCTCCAGTCGGCGATTTTCGCTAATCTCATGAAAGCCATGCCGAAAAATGTTAAGATTCGGGAACTATTGAAAAGTCAGAAAACTTATGTAGCTCTGGATGTCGAGATGCACAGAGCACTCAGCTATTTATGAGTTTTATAAAATCAAAATAGGAACATTTATATGAAGAGAATTTCCAGAACATGTCATTAATGTCAATGTTGGCAGATCGACACGTAGACATAAAAATGGCGAGTTATGAGAGAAAAAACAAGGAATAGGGATCTGTACTTATTGAGGGAACGGATTTTCCAGGGAGATGGAAAATACTCAAACAGATGGACGTGAGAACTTGGAAACGAAAGGCATTTTGGCACGCTTAACAAAAAAGAGAAGACATAAACCCTTTGTAAATAACTCAATATCTCTGAAAAATCGAATACTCACCTTAATTAGTCTAAAGGATATGTGTTTATTTACAAGAAGTGTACAGACCCTACATGTATAATAACACGCTAAATAAAGATATCCTAATAACAGTAAATAGAATAGAAACTGAATGTAATGTTTGATTGTGGTTCGAAGATATAGTGAAATGAGTTACGCATTTTAAAACTTAACAAAACTTTATTTAGAGATAAAATAGGGCTCGTAGCACTCCTAGGGAAGCCTAATCAACTGCTCCCCTGCTACTGAGACCTTCAACTGAACTCCCCAAAACTCATCTTTTTCTGCCTCCTCGCGGGCGGTACTGCCAGCGCCGCGTAGCGGAGGCTCTGAACCATTGCTCGGAGGGGAGGGGAACACTACATCTCCCCACCAAGCTCTGACGTTACATTTGTTTACAAATTTAAGTCAGCAGCTGAACCACTTAAAATTAACACTCAAAATATTCACACAATGCAAAATTAGTGCACAGTTATTAACATTAAATGCACTATAATAATTATAAGAAAAGAAGCAACACATATTCGCGAACACTATTACACATTTCAAATCATCAAAAATCATACACATTATAAAACTTTAATTGATGTTAACTTCATTTAAATGATTCAAAAAAATTATTGAAATTAATAAGATATACTAAATGCAAAAGAATTGTAAGAACACATAAAATATCACAGATATATATATATATATATATATATATATATATATATATATATATATAAAGAAATCAAAAATCTATCCTTGCGTTCAGCAACAATTAATAATGTTCACACTAAGCGTGATAACGCATCTGCATGAGGCATTTTAGCTCCCGCACAATGTTTCAGAGTTAGCTTAAATCTTTGCAGGGAGAATGCCTATCTTTGCAGTCTAGACGATTGCGGTGCACTTTTTGTTAAAAATGGGAGCGGATTATGATCCGTGTAGAATTCAATTTCGGTGCCGAACACCCACGATTCAAACTTTTTCAAACTCCACACAATCGCGAATGCTTCCCGCTCAATGGTTGACCAAGCTTGCTGGGCCTTGGTCAGTTTCTGACTCGCATAAGATATTGGGTAAGTCTTTTCATCCAACTTTTGGGATAAACATGCAGCAATGCCAAGAAGCGTCTGAATGAATAATGTACGGCCGGTTCATCACAGGAGTATACAAGGAAGGAGCATCGGCAAGCGTACCTTTTAATATTTTGAACACTTCTTCATGTTTATCAGTCCATGGAATTTTGTCGGAGACTCTCTTTTTAGTTAACTCCGTGAGGGGATACACAAGCTCCGAATATTTGGGAATGTACTTACGATAGTAATTGAACAAACCGAGAACAATACGCAACTCTTTCTTATTTGTCGGAGATGCTAAGTTTCTAATTGCACGCACCTTCTTCCTGAACCGACAACGTGTCCTAAAAATTTCACATGGAGTTTCACGAAATCACACTTCTTAAGGTTCACAGTGAGGTTTAATTCTTCCAACTTCGATAAAATGATGTTTAAATGCTGCAAATGTTCACTGAAATTTTTCGAAAATATGGCGATGTCATCTATATACGCACGGGCGAATTCTCTATAAGGAGCAAGTGATTTATTCATTACCCGTTGAAAAGTAGCAGATGCATTTTTCAGCCCAAAACTCATGACTTTAAATCTATGCATTTGGCGATGAGTTTTGAAAGAAGTAAGATCTTTGCTTTCTTCCGACATCGGGATTGCCCAATATCCCTTCAAAAGATCCAAATTAGTTATTATGTTAGCTCTGCCAATCGACTGGATCAATTCGGTTGCGTCTTCCATAGGGAAATCATCAGTTAACGTTGCACAGTTCAACGCCCAGTAATCAATGCACAATCTCATGGATCCATCTTTCTTATTCACACATACCGGATATGCAATCTCAGCGTTGCTTTCCTCGATTAATCCTAATTCCAATAATTCTTGGATTTGTTGATCTACTTTTCCCTTCAGTGCTTCAGGGATCCTGTACATGAACGGTTTTTTCCGTTCGACGTTTGGCTTTAAATTGATTTTATGAGCATCAACTTTAGCAATGTTTACATTGCCCGTAAACAGTTTTTGGTACTTACTTAACAATTCTAGCAATTTAGTTTCTTCTTCATCTTCCAGGTGATTTACATCAATATGCTTCAATGACTCTTTCATTCCGGGTCTCAGAGCAGTTGGAGTGGGAAGGACTTCCCCAAAAGCTTCATCGTCTTGGAATATCACCCCGATTGCATTAACTCTTGGGTAATACCTCCTTATATTATTCACATGACAATGCCGAATGTTTCCATCACTCAATTTCACTTTATAAGAGTGAGGAGGATTCAAACCAACTATTTCTCCAGGGCCGGTCCACTGCGCGTAGAGCTTGTTCGTTGAATCAGGTATCAATAAGTATACTTTTTAGCCCATCTCAAAACTTTTGGAACGAGCTTTGTTGAAACTAACGATAGCGGGCGCTAGGCGCCAGATATGAAAAAGAAAAAAAAAGAGTTTTTTAGTTCTGAGTAAGAGAGAGGAGGAAGATGTTGAAAGCGAACTATGTTAGTGTATTTGTTATGCCTACGAATTAGGATATTTACTAATAGTTAATGTTTGTTGTGTTGTGACATCTTAACGTTAATTAAAAGAAATTGATGTCATTTGATCGATTGCCTTTATTTTTGTATGAGTGGATTATTCGAAAAATTCAACATCTTGACCTGATGATGATGATCACCGTCTGACAGGTAGGAACTTTGATTTATTCTTTGAATGCGAATTGAAGTTTAAACAAGCTTTGCTATTGAAATATCTTGCATAAGCTTCTTGTCTTCCGGAGGCAATTAATGACGCCTGCTCAGCAGCCCTCTCTAAATTGATCTTTTGTTCTTGTAAGTAGTCCACCACGGATTTTCCTATGTTCAACGGAATGGCAATGTCGCCACACCAGCTTGATTTTAACACACTCAGGGGACCTCTAGCTGTTCGTCCATACATCAACTTGAAAGGTGAGACTCCCGTTGTGCAATTCGGGATTTCTCTGTATGCGAAAAGCAAGTACGGGATATATTTGTCCCAATTACTTGGATCAGTCCTAATCACGTGGTGCAATGAATTTTTTAATACTCTGTTGTATCTCTCCACGAGTCCATTCGACGCTGCGTATCCAGGAACTGAAAATCGTGGGGTACAGCCTAATTGCTTCATGAATTCTTGAGTTAACTTTGAAGTGAAATTAGTACCCATGTCGTTGGCAATGACATTTGGAATTCCAGTCCTCATAAATATCTCCATTAACGCATCGCATGTAGCTTTGACAGACAACGATCGAAGAGGAATCGCTTCCGGCCACCTGGAATGCTGGTCTATCATAACGAGACAGTATTTGTATTTTCTGGCCGAAGGTTGGTCAATCTCGCCAATTACATCAACATTCACGGCCTCGAAAGGTAAATCTGGCATAAGAAAAGGGGTTATAGGTATTTTATCCGTAGCTTTCTCTTGGCTTCTTAATTGACAATTATTGCAAGATTTGCAATACTCTAAAATGTCCTTCTTCAAATCAGGCCACCAGAAGTTAAAACGAATTCTTTCGCTGGTCTTTTTGAATCCCATATGACTTCCAAAAACAGATTCGTGAGCCAATTTCAATACTTGAGGTCTTCTAATTTTAGGCAAAACCAGTTGAGCCACCTTTTCTCTAGTTACTCTATCGCCGAGGAATAGTAGATCATCTCTCAAATAAATTTTCCCTTTTTTCCAAAGTAAATTGTTTCCATACATCTTTCAACGTATCACATTTTAACTGCTGATCTCAATAAAGCTCTTTCACTCACGCGATGTTGATATTCATTTTCCTCCTGAGTGGGAAATAATATTTCCAAACATAAACATTCTTATTTTCTAATATTTTCTTTCCACTCTCTGCCCTTCCTCTGATAATGAAATCAGACGTCTCATCGCTTGTTTACATTCTCTTTCAAAATTTGATATATATTTAATGGGATAATCGCTTGACCTTGGATTTTATCTGTGATCACTGCTAATACTTGAATAGGTTTTGAAAATGCTTCGTTCTTCTTGTTTTTTTTTATCCATAACTGAACACTGGAAAGAGAGGCTTCTATTTTTTTCTCCGAATGCGCTTTTAAATATTATTTTCCCTTCCTCATTATTTTCATCCGAAATGAGATCCGAGTTCAACACAGTTATCATCGATCCGGAATCAATTAAAGCCATTGCACTCTTTCCGTTGACAGCAACTTCAGCATATTGGAGATCACTCCTAGCTAATTTTGGTTCGCTTGATTCTTTCTTATTTATGCTTTCTAAAAGGAACTCAGTTCGAATTTCTGCGGTTACTGCCTGATCATCGTGCGTGTGTCTATCAATATAACCATTCACTCCCGTCGCTTTGTATCTTTTTGGATAGTTCTTCGCCAGGTGTAATCCACAAATGTAACATTCTTTCGTTGATGTTTTTATTTCTTCCTTCTTTGGAGTTCTGGTATTTTCTCTTGAATGAGGTGGAATATATCTCCGTACTGGTAAATTTTTCTGTTCTTCCCATGGCGGACGTTTGATAAAAGCTGAATACTCTTCGGAAATTTTCTCTCGGTCTTCTGTTGACACTCGCTCTGACATTTTCATAATCGTCTAATTTTGAGGCAATTTGATCCGCTTTTTTGAAATGTGTCCATTCGTCAATAAAATGATCATACATTTCTGGCGGAGTTCTTCTTTTGATTTGGTCAGTAATCATCAGGTCACACAAATCTTCAAAAGTGTTAATCTGTAAGCCTCGAATCCATTCGTGAAAATAGTTTGTCAGTTCGTATGCGAAATCACCCCAAGTGATATCTTGTTTTTTCTGATGCTTTACAAACAATTGTCTAAATTTCTCTGATGTTAACTTATATCTTTCAGGAGAATTTCTTTCACCTTATCGTAATCGTTCGTGATTTCTTCGTTTTCACGTGCGATGATGTGTGTAACATCGTATGGCAATAATCCGATCAAATGAGAAGTCAAATTTTCCCTTTTGATTTCAACTCTTTTCGCTTGTCTCTCAAATAACACCAGATATAAGCTAATATCGTTGTTCTTCGGATCGAATTTTGGGAGAAAGTTTGGTAGCTCCACTTTCGATTTAACAATGACTTCTGGGTTAGTTGTTTCGCTTATTCTAATTCTTTCGTTTTCTAGGCGTAATTTCTGGATTTCAAATTCCATTTCTTGCGTGCGTTTCCTTTCATCCTCTTGTTCTTTTCTGTGTTCTATCTGCGTATTGAACAATTCTCTGACAAACTCTTCCTCATACCCTTCCAATTTCAAAATAGCATTCCTCAATGCCATTACTGTCATCTCTGAAACATTCTCGATGCCCATTTCTCGAGCGACGTATTGCAAGTCCTCTTTTTTCCCTTTCGCTAGGAAAGCCATTGTGATTCGCAAATCCACGGAATCAGAATTTTCACAAAATTCACTCAATTCCGAACAAACTCAAAACTCACTATATCCTGCCGCGCCAGTGTAATGTTTGATTGTGGTTCGAAGATATAGTGAAATGAGTTACGCATTTTAAAACTTAACAAAACTTTATTTAGAGATAAAATAGGGCTCGTAGCACTGCTAGGGAAGCCTAATCAACTGCTCCCCTGCTACTGAGACCTTCAACTGAACTCCCCAAAACTCATCTTTTTCTCCCTCCACGCGGGCGGTACTGCCAGTGCCGCGTAGCGGAGGCTCTGAACCATTGCTCGGAGGGAATGGGAACACTACACTGAATATTACCGATTATTGCAAATTTAAAAATCTCGTGATTTAGTTTATATTAGTTGGATTAATGCTGGAATACAGCAATCTGTCATCAGTTGAAATAAAATCTTTCACAAATGTAATGTACAGTATAATTTCATTGTTTCATAAAATCAATCTTTTGGAAGCGAAGGTTGAACTCCCAGTTTTCTAGATATTAAGAAAAGTTTCCATTTGTTCCGTCATCACGATTCTTGAAAACATTAATTGAGTCTTTTAAAATTAAAGTTTGTGAGAATTGAAAAACTTTTTGGTTTTTGAAGTACACAAATTCTACTTATGTAAATTCCTACTTTAGGAACAATATTCAAATATTCAGTGCAAATAATTCGATTTGACCAGTTGGTATATATAATTTATATAAGTTTTTTTTTAAATACTTTTTTCCAGGAAGGAATTTGAGGAGATTTAGTTGGTACTTTTAAATCTAACAAAAGAAAAAAAAAAGGAACAATACAGAGATCTATAAATACTTACTTGGGGAATTTCAATACACTCATATGTAAGCTTAGTCTTTTGAAAACTTTCCTCGCTTAGATATTTCATTCGATTGTAATTACATTACTTTTAACTATCACCTCACTTATAACGGATATCATAATTTTGAATCATATGGCGATGCGAAACATAATCTGGGAAGCTTCACTCACCAAACTTCCACACCAAGCTATGTAAATTAATTTAATGAGAATGATGCACAATTAATTTAATGAGAAGTAGTGTTATAATACTACACTAATAACTAATCATCATCACCTCAGATTTCAGTTCACGGTTGTCCTTAGACAAAAAACACATCGGGTTGTATAACAACAACAATATTTATTACATTACTTGCTACCGCTCGTTTACAACAGCTCCTCTCGGAGATTCGGTCAGGTCCCGTCTGAGGGGATCGTGTGACATCACACTCTCTCCCTTTACAAATGAACGCCCTCTATAGGTGGGCTTTAAGTAGAGAAGTTAACAGTTCGGCCAACCTGATACATACAATTGTCCCAATTGTGCAGCTCCAATTAACACAAAATCATTAATAACTGATACACTTTAAAATCATTAATTATCATACACAAAATATCAATGTTTAAATTCCTCAAACACTTAAAATAGCAAATATCAAATTATACACAAACATCAATACTTAAATTCTTCAAATACTTAAAATAGCAAATATCCATAACTATAGACAAACATCAATACTTAAATTCTTTAAATATTTAAAATAGCAGATATCAATTACCGTATACAGATAAAATATCAATAATCATTTTACATGATCACCCTTATATCTACATTTCACTACAAATTATCTTTCATTCCTATCAAGTAGTAATTCTAATTTAAAGCTTATAAAAAAATCTTAGTTATCCTACAATTTAAAATATTATTTTTCCTTGATGAAAACAGAATTACTTCATTATCTGCAAATCATTCGAAATATAAAATTCACATGTCAAAATATCGAACTTATAACTTTTAGATTATTAATTATCATATGAATAGGAAATGCTTGATTTTCACAGACTTCAAAGTCTCAAAATGATTCACACAGAAAGAAAAAAAAATTCTTTAACATTATACAATCGTTAAAACACAATTTTAGGAATTTATTAAATTCTAACAAATATAATTTTTTGTTTCATAAATGATTATAATTAATCAAAATAATACTTTACAAATATTAAATTCAGGTAAGGACCATTAAGTTAATGCAGAACAGAAACACACACATGAACTTTCACAATGAATTCCAGAAAAGAAAAGAGTTCATAGTTCCTTTTTGAAATTAAAATCTCTGATTATAAAAAAATAATTTTGAGAAATTAAAACCATCTCACCAATCAGCAATTTCTTCCTCCGGCCTCTCTTTAAAGAAGTGGGGGTAATTTACTGTCATCGTTCGTTGTCTATTTGTATGTCTCACCTCCTAGGGGGTTAACCCCCAGTCCTTGGTAGGGGAGAGTCTAGTGTTCATATGGCCTTGGAAGGGGGGGGAGGGGGCTCCCTCTTGGTCAACGAACGTGTTTGCGGTCTTTGAGTAGCATTGCTGCTTTTCTCTCTCTTTCGCTGCGTCAAGCCGCAAGCTTCCTTGTTTTCATCTAAACACTGCTGGGGGTCTGAAAAGTTGTCGTCGTCTTCATCATCCCCGTGATGGTTTCTCCACGCCTTGAGCTGACTGACGTGAGCTGTGGTTGTGTAGAATCGGCCTTTCTGCCTTTCCTCCAGTTGAGTAACTCTGTAGGTGTCATTTGGGAGTACTTCAGTTACTATTAACGGCCCTCTGTACTTCGCTTGGGTTTTGGTAGGCTCCCCTGTTGGTTTTGCTGGACGTCGAACAACCACTATCTCTCCTGGATCAAAGGTTACAGTCCGACACTTCTTCTTGTCGTAATATTCCTTCATTTTTTGTTGCTTCTTTTCAATCACACCACGCGTTTCACTTTGGAGTTCTTTTGGGTCATTCCATATTTCAGCATCCTCATCTGCAAGTTTTCGAAGTAGACCATCATTGAACCTCGGAGAATATCCATGTAACATTTCGAATGGAGTCTTATCAGTTGTATTGTTGACGGCATTGTTCAAATTCCTTTCTGTTTCTTTTATTTTCAAGTCCCAATCCTTGTGACTGGTATCCTCCATCGCTGTTGTTATAGTAGAGAGGATAGTTCTGTTAGCTCGTTCAACCATTCCATTTCCCATGGGGTGTTGTGTAGAATTCAGCGTATGATTTATTCCATTATCGAGGCAATACTCTTCGAATTGACGCGACGTATAACATGAACCTCTGTCACTGATGATTCTATCAGGTAATCCGAATTCTGTGACAAAATTTTTCAAGGCTTTTAATACGTTTTGAGAGGAAGTATTCTTAACAGGATAAAGTCGGGTGAATCTCGTAAAGTTGTCAATGATGACCAATAGATCTTGATTACCTCGAGAACTTTTCACAAATGGTCCCAGGTGATCTATATGTATAAGTGAAAAAGGTCTTTTCCCCGGCTTAATTGGGTGTAAAAATCCCTGCTGTTTACCTCCTGGAATCTTGTTAACTAAACATTCAAAGCACATAGATATATGTCTTCTTAAATATCGTTTCATGTATGGAAACCAGTACAACTCCTTTATCTTGTTCACTGTCCTATCAACTGAAAAATGTCCCATCAGATCATGAAATTTAACTGCTGTGCTTTTCCTCATACTTTTTGGAATTACGTAAAGTAGTTTCTCCTTTCCCTTTTCCTTAACACTTCTGTATAATCTATTGCTTTTGAAAACATAGTTGCTTATCATCTGTTTTTCTTCGATAGTTCTCTCATACTCTTCCTTTTTAAAAATTTCTATTAATTTTCTTAAATCTTTGTCAGCATGTTGAATAATCAGAACTTGTTCATCTTCACTCAAAGTCAGATATACTTCAAACTTTCTCTCAATGAGACTTGTCATAGTGTCGTCTGATTCCGAAACAGGAGCTCTGCTCATTGCATCAACATGAACCATTTTAACACCTGGCCTGTGCTTAACTTCAAAGCTATATTCTTGTATAAGAAGGCTCCATCGTGCAATTTGAGGATTACTTGACCTTTTCGCATTCATATAAATCAACGCCTGACAATCGGTGACAACTGTAAAGCTTATACCTAAAAGAAACTGTCTGAGTCGCTCTAATGTCCACACGATCGCCATTAATTCTAATTTACTTGAATGATATTTTCTTTCAGCCTCAGTAGTTTTCTTACTAACACAATAAACGAGATGCCACTTATCATCACTTCCAAGCTGCAGTAATATGCCAGCAATTCCATCCGCGCTCGCATCCGTGTGAACTTCAGTTTTTGCTTCGGGGTTGTAGAGGGCTAAGATGGGCTGTTTTACTAATTCGTTTTTCAATGTAATAAACGACTGTTCTTGCTCTTTTTCCCACTTAAAGTTTACATTTTTCTTTGTCAATTGAGTCAATGGTTTGGCCTTAAACGCGTAATTTCGAATGAATCTTCTAAAAAAACCTGTTATTCCGAGAAAACGTCTAATTTCATGCAAATTTTTCGGTTGAGGGAATTTAGATATTACTTCCACCTTCCTTGTTCCTGGTTTAATTCCATGTCTGTTAATAACAAATCCTAAATAATCCACTTCCGGTTTTGCAAATTCACATTTCGATAACTTTAAAGTTAATTTGGCTGCGCGCAAGGCTTCAAATATTTTAATCAATTTCTCGATCATTTCTTGCCAAGTCTTCGCCGGGACTAAGATATCATCAAGATAACATAAAACGTCTTTGTTGCATAAGTTTCCTAATGCATGGTACATTAATCTTTGAAATTCTGCAGGGGCGTTAGTTAAGCCAAATGTCATTCGTTCAAATTGTCCGGTTTCATCTGGAGTAATAAATGCGGTTTTTAATTTTGCTTCTTCTGTTAAAGGTATTTGGAGGTAACCATGTGCTAAGTCTAATGTTGTAAATAGATTGCACTCGTATAATTGTTCTAATAAATCATCTATTTTTGGTAGGGGAAATTTATCTTTTATCGTCTGGCTATTTAAACGTCTATAATCAATGACTAAGCGATTTTCACCCGTCTTTTTCCGTACAAGTAGAACAGGGCTAGCATAAGGTGAACGTGTTTCTGAGACTATGCCATTTTCTTTCCATTCGCTTACGATATTTTTAATAGCTGCTCTTTCGGCGGCATTTGTTTGATAGGGCTTCATACATACCGGCTTCGAGCCTTCAATTTCCTTGATATCCATTTCCATTAGGTTTGTGCATCCTAATTCCGATATATTTAATGCGAAACAATCTCTGAACTCATTCAATAAGCGAATAATATCTTGTCGCTGTTTTTCCGTTAAGTTCTTATCAAATTTTGTTTGTTCCAAAGTTATTGGGCTTCGATTTATATTTACTT
>BMAW01050748.1:0-25955 GCA_019974015.1 Nephila pilipes
GAACGATTGTATCACCCTAAAAGGTGATTAACAAAAGGTGTTATGTTCATAAATAAAAAAAAAATTTGCAAAAAAAATGTTGTTTTCAAAATTAGACTCGGGTGTTATTGATCGATGTGTTATGTGTGTGTGTTTGTGTGTGTGTTGTGTATGTGTGTGTGAGTAGTTATTTATTTAAAGAAGAGTACTGCTGCACTTTTTGCTTTCGATATCCGAAACGATTTGATTTAATTAAGAATGTCATAAATTCTCTTTAACTTTTTGCCTCGACAGAGCATCCTCCCTTCTGTTAAGCGTATGATATGATCCAATTCTCCATTCAAACATTGAAGAAACACTTGGAACTGACGATGATTCAATCTACAGTCACTTTCAAGATTCACTGTCTAGACGGCAATTTGCATAACATATAATATGTCTCATTTTTAAAGTCTTGAATTTTCTTGGTGTATTATGCAATAGTACTATATTAATCAAGAGTTTCCCACAGCAATTGCATCACCTTCTATTAATTTTAAATTCCTTTTTGTGACATATCATAGCTTTATTACGGGGGTAGTTCAAAAAGTATTTGAAGAGAGAGAGGGGAATATTAAGGTAAATTCAATCGGGTACTACTATTTGCTAAATAGGGGAAAAAATATATTAGACATTGATTCATACTTTAGTTTTGATTTGGTAATCATTTGCTGACAAATAAAAAAATGATTGATGCCACGTCGAGTTGTCGACGTTATTTTGCTTCGAATTGTCACTATCAGGGAGACCTGGATTTATCATTATAGACCAGAAATTAGGAAACAATCTAAATGTTTGGTTGCTCCAAGGAAGGCAAGGATAATCTCATCGGCGGGAAAAGTTATAACGGTGTGGTGGTTTGAGGTGCGAAAGGCGTCATGATCACAAATAACTGAGACTACAGGTGTCTAGTAAGTCATAATGATTGATAAAAATAAACCATTTTTGATGCTACGAATGAAATCTCCTGGAATTTCTAAGGACATATAGAACGAACCTCGTACATAACTATCATATCCATTACGTATCATATCATCCATAACTACAATAAATATGCTGACAAGAGACATAGAAATTTGCTTTAACTTTTTTTTCACTGTTTCATATAAATCTCTTAATGCTGTCTTGTCTTGAAATTGTGTGTAGCCAGGGGGCTGGTGAACACTACATCTGTCGGGGCTCAAAATCATGCTATTGGTGTGGTGTGAAAGTTAAGAGAGGGGCTGCCAGCTCAGCCTCGTCACTTGACCGAGGCTCAAAATTACGAGATCCGTCGCCAATGATCCTCTTGTTGCTTTTAGTGCGACGTCAGAAAAACCAATACCAAGCTTTGAATGGCATATACTAAACAAGAATTTCTTCAGTTATATAATAATCATCATTAATACCGTTGATATTATTGGAAAATGGGCGTGTTAGTAGCATGTCAAAGAATAAAATTTAAAACTATGAGCCTCATTTTCAAATACTTTTTTCAACAAATTTTCCTACTTTTTCTATTCCTTTGGCAGTAATATGATGAGACAAATGATTTCAGAAATGTCGTCTTTCTAATCTGAGAAAATTACATCTGTCTAGCTTCGCATGCATTGCTAAATAAACTTGTCATCTGAAAATGATTTTGACTTTTGATGATAAATTTTCGACTTCATAACTAAAAAGATTCTACCTGATTTGTAACATTGTCAAAAACTTTTGTTCAGATATAAGGCCTGTTTATAGTATCCTTATTTTTTTTTCTTAGTGACAACCTCTTTGATACGCATCGAATATGGGGTCATGTTTCTGATTTTATCTCTTTTCAAATTATATTCTTTGAAGATAGATATAAGAAAACGACAAATTAAACTGAGGGCCGCATTGTGAATCTCAATAAAAAATTAGCTCCTTATCTATTTTTTATTAAATAAATCTTCTTTCATCAATTTCTTTCTTTTTTTTTTATTAATGGATAATGTTGAGGAGTAGAAACCGTGCTAAAATTTCAAAATTATTAAATTAGAAAAGATAAGGATAGTAACATAAATAAACGATGATGTTTGTGCTTTTAAAGAATAACAAGTGTACAGAAAGCAAAGTTAAATAATGAGTTAAAAGTATATTTACCTGCCTTAAACGAAAGACAATAAACCGATGGGCCGATACCTATTTCGATTTCTTCACTCAATTTATAGAAGACACCCCCAATTTCATTTCAACTGTCTTGTCGTACAACTTCATAAACTAGCAGCATTAACGAAATATGCGACGTATGACATGATACATGACTGTGATCATAGTCCATCCAGTTACTATAGCAACCGTGCAACAGTAAAATGAATCATAGGTGACATTTGCTCTTTCTATGGATTCTACATAAGAATAAGATAGATTTCAAATAAAATGGTAGTTGACCAAGCGAATGACTTGGAATGTATCAGAAGTTAGTTTTAAATAGAAATCGCCTGTTTCTACTCACACCCGCAGACAAAAGTTCACGTTCTCTTTCCTCACTTGTTGAAACAACTCGAAGGACAGTATATCATAATAGAGTCTACAGACTTGCCCAGTATTTGAAAGACAACTGGATTAAATCATCTAAGCCAACTTGTGTGCCACTGGCCTGAGGCTTTCTGCCATAAAGATATAGTTGCTCTTTAAATGGACCATCCCCACGCGATGTTATCTATTTCTGGCCACAAGCATTAGTGTGGTGAAATGACCAATGCGGACTCACTTATAACTCAGTGCAATATTATGGACTTCTAATTAGCATAAGAATTTATATAATGTTTTGGACATGACGGAAAGGAAGAAGGAATTGATTCCAAAAAGGCAACCGGGCCAAAGGACAATTAATTTTTTGGAATTGCGCATTTTCTTCAAATAGGTATTAAGATTTGTTTCGCTCCACAAGCCTAATCTTGGGCCTCTATGATGATTTCTCTGTTCTGTTGTTTGAAAAATTGTTTAATTTCTTTTAATTTAAATTTCCCTTGATTTTAATACAAATATAGTATGACAAAAGGTTGTAAATGATTATTCGAAAAAAAATATTCATTGATATAAAAATAACCTCATTTCGTAATGTGAAAACCCTCAGCTCTATGAATTGGTCACAGTTTAAGAGTAAGTTTTACCATATAATAACGAAAAATCACATTTAAAGAAAATTGTATGTAGAGATATTTTTCTCCTTGGTGAGGTACGTTTGTTTTCCAATTTAAAATTAAATTTTCCAGCGTTCTGTTTATCAAATTTGTAAACCCGTGTGGTGGCTGGGTGTGATGGGGTACCAAACGTGGTACCCTGATAGGGATAGGCAGGCACCCTGAACCCAACATAGGAATTACAACAGGATACTGGTCCTCTAGGTCAGGATACTTCAGAGGTTTGCCTTCTTTTAGTAAATACAGGCATCGAGATGCTTAGAGGCCCTAGTAATATTTTTCTTTCCCATGGAGCTTACTGTTTTTGGCACACACGGGTGACAATGTTTCGGACTCTGGAAACTTGGAAAACGATCAACAACGGTGTTAAATGAATGAGTAGAAATGAGAAATCTCGATCAATTATCTTTTGTATTCCTTGGCCTCATTGGCTGAATTTGGCTTCCGAAAGCGAAGGAAGTATTTTACAATATTTTGGACATATTTTGATGATAAAACTCTTGAATGATCTGCAATGAAATAAATCGTTATGATGCTCTATAACACATCGATCAATAACTCCCGAGTCTAACATTGAAAACAACATTTTTTTTTTGCAAAATTTTTTTTTATTCATCAACACTCTTTTGTTAATCACCTTTTGAATTGATACAATCGTTCAACGCTTTTCCAAATCTTTTTTTTTTTTCCCACAATTTTTCTTTTTCTTTTTTTCTTTTTTTTTTCATGAAATCTTTTTTGTTGCGAGTAAATAGCGATAAACAGCTTTCTGAATCATCGACTCGTTGCTGTTTTTGTTCCATCGAAAGCAATCGCGGCACCCACTTGGAAAAAACCTTTTTCACTTCACTTCAAAAAACCTTTTTCCTGGTCCGATCGACTTAAAATTTTGATATGTTTCAAGCAAAGGTTAGTACTCTAGAAAGACCTGGTTACTGGTTTACTACCAGTGCCATCTCTGGGATAGTCTCGGGAGTTATTGATCGATGTGTTAATTGGCAATTGTATTACAATGCTGCAATTTTGTTTAATAAATACTTAATATTATAAAAATAAACATTGATATATATAAATCCAACACTTCTATATAGCAAAAGAATAACAAAGACTTCTAATGATAAAAAATCTTTTTTTTTTTTTTTTTTGCTTAGTAATAAACTCTAAGAAATTGTTACGAAAATTACTCCTACGAAATCGATGGTTTTAACAATTTTTCCTGGTGCATATTGTCTATTTTTTGAATAAAAGCTTAAGCGGTGTGGGCATTCCAGCTGTCTAACGATCTAACATATTATTGTGTAAAACACTTTAGTTTTTAGTCAGATATATTCAGCTGGATTGAAAAGTCTTCACTTTTTTCATGATAATGATAAACTGCTGTTTTCAGTATATTTTCATTTAATTTCTTTCAGGCCGAAGTAAAAAACTAATTTTTAATTTTTAGTATTTTTATTCGATTACCCTATACAATTTTTAAAGAAATTTTACACAAAAAAATTATTTCACTTTTTTTGGCCATTATTTCCAAAAAAAAGTTTTAGTAAAAGTTTTGATTTTTTTTATTTGTTATTTTATAATTGAATATTGTATTATTATTTAAGCTGAGCTTGTGCGGAAAATATCAGGGTTTTGGTTTATCTGGAAATGGGTGAAAATTTGATGAAAGATTTTGATGTTTGAAGATTTCGCGATTCTTTACTAACCTCAAGGACAATTTGGTAAATTGAATTGCATAAAATTACATTTTTTTTTCGACGAAAATGGACTATGCTTAGTTTTTTTCAGTGAAGATAAGAAGTATAGTTAATTGAATTAGAGACAGTGATATATGAGTAAAATAGAATTGAAAATAAAGGGAAGGGAGATAGACAGTAACGACGAGATAATGGTTGTATAATAGATCCAAACATCGTAATCAAATGTTTGGATTGAAAGGGCTTGTAGTTAAAATAATAAGATTCGAATCTGCTACAATTTAGAAGTGCTTGAATTGGAACAAGTGATTTGCTAAGCCAAGATTATTATTAGGATATAAACTAGGTTTGAATGAGTTAAGAGAGATTCAAGAAAGAGTGACCTAACATATTATTCGGTAGTTAAATAAATATTTTGTCCTGTTCTTACATATCTTCAATTGGAATTTTGAACTTATTGAATATTTAACTAGACCTAAAGATGACTGTAGTGTTAACTAATGAAAGAATCATTTTCTCAAGATTTGTGCCAAGCTGATACGCAATTCAAAGTAGTAAAAATGCTAATAAAAATTACAAATTGTGATCTATAAACTCGGCTTAAACTGAATCTTGAAGGAGTTAAATTATGTAAGAATTTAATTAATAAAAATTATTGTAGGATTTCTTACCTCACAAATTAAATCCTAATATAAAACATTTCTGTTTAGAGAAGAGTGAATATGCAGTGCGGTGTGGCGGGTCAGATGTCAACCTTGGCATATGATCCTGATTCACAATTATAAAACATATTTGGATGTGGTTAGTGATTTTATGAAGACTTTCAATTGTTCGAAGAATCTCTTGTGTGTAATAATAAGACAATAACAGATCAATTGAAAAGTTCCCGGCCTACCATAGTAAAATACATTTTTTTTTGGCAAAATTAGTTTTTTTTATTCAACATAATTCCCTTCAAGGGTGATACACTGACTATAGCGACCCTCCAACTTTTCGATACCATTTTTGTAGTACGATTTGTCCTTTGCTTCAAAATAGGCCTCAGTTTCGGCGATCACCTCTTCATTCGACGAAATTTTCTTCTCAGCGAGAATTCTTTTGAGATCTGAGAACGGGAAATAGTCGCTGGGGGCCAGATCTGAAGAATACGGTGGATGAGGAAGCAATTCGAAGCCCAATTCATGGATTTTTGCCATCGTTTTCACTGACTTGTGACTCGGTGCATTGTCTTGGCGAAGCAGCACTTTCTTTTTCTTCAAATGCGGCCTTTTTTCGACGATTTCGTCCTTCAAACGGTCCAATAACGCTATGTAATAGTCGCTGTTGATGGTCCTTCCTTTTTCAAGGTAGTCAATGAAAATTATTCCATGCGCATCCCAAAATACAGACGCCATAACCTTGCCAGCCGACTGTTGCGTTTTCCCACGCTTTGGAGCGGGTTCATCGTGTGCAGTCCACTCGGATGACTATCGATTGGACTTTGGAGTGAAATGATGTTTCATCCATTGTCACATATCGACGCAAAAATTCGGGTTTATTACTCTTGATCATCTTCGAACACTGCTCCGAGTCATCAACTCGTCGTTGTTTTTAATCAAAAGTGAGCTCGCGCGGCACCCACTTTGCACAGAGTTTTCTCATACCCAAATATTCGTGAATGATATGATGTACACGTTCAGTTGATATCTTTAGAGTGTCTGCTATTTCATTCAATTTCAATTGACGGTCATTCAAAATCATTTTGTGGATTTTCTTAATGTTTTCGTCGGTAACAACCTCTTTTGGGCGTCCACTGCGTTCACCGTCTTCGGTGCTCATTTCACCACGTCTAAACTTAGCATACCAATCTTTGATGGTTGATTTCCCTGGGGCAGTGTCCGGAAACTCGGCATCTAGCCAAGTTTTTGCTTCAACTGTATTTTTTCCCTTCAAAAAGCAATATTTTATCAACACGCGAAATTCCTTTTTATCTTTTTTTTTCACAATAACAAAAGTTGCTTCACTCAAAATGCTATAATTCACAAACTAATGATGCGACAGCTGTCAAATTTATACACGCATCTTTTGAGGGTTAGGGCTAACTAAAAAACATATGGATTTAATTCTAGTAGCGCCATCTATGTGTCAGGCTGGGGACTTTTCAATTTACCTGTTACATCTGCAAACTCTAATAATGAAGTTATTAACAATATATTTTGATCTATGGTTTGTGTAAAAGTATGGAATATCTTTTTGGATTGACGTGCACGTTTAGTGTTCAGTAAACCTTTATATTAATACCAGATCAGGAATTTTAGCTTATATTTATAACTTCCAATTTCATTCACGGTCAATCGTATGTGACAATTCCAAGAATAATAATTCTCAGTATAAATGTTTTAGAGATTCGTCTTCCAAAATGGTTAGGCGAAAATTATTACATTTTAACAACAATAAAAACTTTTAAGTTTAGGAACGACTCTTTTATAAATTAATCCTGTCTCTAAATAGCGACTAAATACCACACTTCACAACCTTACTGTTAGTCAGAAGTCAGAACACCGTATAAAATTATTACTGCACTTAATTCCAGCAAAGATTCAACCATAACATCTAGTCGGTGAAATCATTTAATATTTGCAATCCAAGCGGAATGACAACTCTCCAGGTCTCCCCAAGTCATTAAAGGTCAGAGTTACTGTGGACATTACTGCCCATTAGAGATTAAATTACAGACATTACCTCGTAAATAGATTTCAAATGGATCGATTTTATCCCCTAAGCAAAAGGCCTTCTATGGATTCACTTTAAAGTCCTCCCCAAACTGAATTTGATCAACATCTAACATAACATTTATAATATGAAGGGAGGGGGGGAAGACGATGAAGTTGCGTTGACATCATTTACCTATGGATTTGAAATGCTCGCTAACTTGTGTAGAGTTCACAAATTAGATTTTAAAATTAGGTTTGGGTGTAATCATTTCCTGGCGAAATCTCTATAGAGATTTTGAAAGTGGTTTGAATATTTTGCAGGTTTTACACTGTTATAGTTGACGAAATAAGAAATAAGCATTGATAATTCTTGAGTATTTTGTATTATAATATAAATAAAATGTTTTACCTCTCTGAACAATCAATAACCATTTTGAGAAATGATGTTGTTTTAAGAAAAAATGTATTCCATTTCGTTTACTATAACCAACTAGTTATTGATCAAAATATTAATTTTATTCCAACACTTCTTATTAAATAGCACTGCGTATAAGGTCTACACAAAAATCTTTTCTTCAATTTTTACCCACTTTTCTATAAGTTGTGACATTGGGCTATTCGCGGTTTCTCTTCACTAACCTTGGGGACTTTTCAATTGAGAGTGATTGCTTTCGCTAAACAACCTTTGCCCAACCAAAAATGAAACGTGATGAAGAATGTAATATGCAAAGCAGTTAGGAATGAAGTGAAGCGGTTAAATTAAGAAGTATATAAACTCCATCTGAAGGAGTAGAGAAAGAGAGGAGAAGGAGGATCAGAGAGGCGTTGCAACGAGAGGAGGTGGAATCTAAATGTTATAGTATTGGAAAGCTGACTTAAGGATTAGAGTTGAGGTCCGAGTGTAAAACACTCGGATTGAGAATTGTTCTAGTGTTTTCAACAGTTGTTCCAGATTCAGTCTTGCAGTTGGTAAGAAGCTGTTAGATTATTATTGGTGGGTTGAATTAAAGTATTAATAAACTTGACCTGGAGAGCTATATTATTATCGTCTTAGAGGATATATATTAATAAATGTTGAAAGTGGTTTTGGTGGTTCTGTAATTATTGGTGTCATATTGTTTAATATTAGATATTAGTGATGGCACAAGATAACATCCGAGGTAATCGGATGTTATAAAGTTAGACCATAGGTTCTTTAAGTGGTCTATACGGATCTTAAGGAATCAATTTCAGTATGCAATGGGTTCATGTCAAAAAAAAATTAAAAATTTGAAGTAGTATGACATGTAAATAGGGGTCCACGAAACTGGGTCTCATTTCAACAGGTTATCACCAAACTTTAGATGTTTCACTTTAATCAAAGGTGTTGGTTATCACCAAAATTAAGGTGTTTCATTGTTTCAAACTTTAGGTATCATAATGCACCTAACACAGATATTACTTATGTACTTTAATAATGGCAGCTGTAGCGTAATGGCTTGCGCGTCTGATTGCGAGCACTGCCAACTCAGATTCGATACCCAGTAGCTCCAATTTTGGTAGTTGGTCTTGAGTAGCAGTCAAATTTTGATTCCAAAATAATTACCAAAACAAAACTAACTTATGAATCAATGTCAAATTTATTTCCGCTCCGTTAAACAGATTGCAGCAAAAAATTGTTACAACAATTTACCTTAATGATATCGTCTGTCTTCAAATACAAGTAATTTCTGACCCATCCTCATATTTAAGAGATTTGCTTACTAAACGTAATAAGGTTAACTTGCATTGACAAGATGATAATATAAATTTTATAAAAATAAATCCACCATTGTAGCTTTCTTGTCGGAATAAATCTAGTGAACAAAAATTTTGGACACCGGGATTTTCACACTTTCCCAATTTGTCACAAGCAATCTGCCAAGATGAAGACGTTTTGAGCTACGTTCAACATTTTAATGCCATCATTCAAGCAGACTTTAAAACCAGGTTTGAGGGTGTTTTGATTATGTACTATACTAGAGAAAGTTGATTATCAATCCATACGGTTATATTAATGAATCAGATGTCATATTACAAGAAGAATTATCGAGAATAAGCATTAACATAAGTTTATTTTTAAAAGGATATCATCAAGTCTGGCTGCAGAGAGACATACGTGTTACTTATCCAGCATTATGTATTATTGCAAGAATGTTTTTTTCATCTTCATACCTCTTGAAAAGGAGTGTGGATGCCGATCTGCTTACAAAAAAGGAACATACTGGATATCACTAGCTGACGGCTAAATCTGAATAATTTGAAGCGAAATTCAGTTTGAATACTTATTTTATGTAAAAATGCAACTGGATTTACATTTTGTGCCATTTTAATTAAAAAAGACATAAGAATAAAATCTTACGTGTCTTTTTATTTTAAACTTTTCCACTCTACAGTAAGTCCAATCAAAGAGAATAATGTTACAATTATGAAATATTGCTTCCCAGTAATACTGATCGTATGGTTGCTAAGAGACGTTCACAGGCTATCTGGATGCCAAGGGGAAAAGCAGGAATTCGACTTCCGGCCTTGGCGACAAATTTGGCGATTTTGGCGATAAAAATTGGCATCACGAATTTTCAAGTAAAATCTAGTTTCGTCGTGAAGTTTCCAGAATAGGTCTGAAACATTGGAGAACTTTCTATGTGACGTCACATACGGTCTTCAAGGGATAAATAGACAGAGCCGCTGATCGTCAGTGAGTTAGTCATTCGGAGTGAAAGCGATTATCTTGCTTGCTTTGCAAACTGCTTGATTTTATTTAAACTGTGGATTGCTGTTTATTTAGTGCTGCAAATTTGTGCAAGTACGATTTTGTTGTCTGTGCTTCCTGTTTTATTATTATTTAAAGAATAAATAACTATTTTTCTAGTATTTTGCTTGTCGGACTGTTCACCTAACACACCGGACAATTTTCGTAACAATAACTATAATGTCAATTATCGAAAACTTGATAATTTTTGAAAAATTTAATATTAGTGTAGCCTCCCAAAACCATTTAGCCAATGTAAATTCGAATCCGTTACCTGTCACTGTCAGGTAAATACTTACCAGGTCAGGTTAATTTCGCACTTGTCATGTGATATATCCATATATTTTGTTTTCCTCTGTGTTTTTTGGAACGCGATGAATGAAACTGTACCTTCGGTTTCATTCCGTTTTGGGATGCTTGAGTATAAAAATTACACTGTCTGACTGGTTTCGGAGTGACTCCTGGGAAAAGATCTAAGTTAAACAGAAAAAATTATCAAGTGGTCTATGGGACAAAAAAGTTGCAAATATTTTCATACATTTCTCTCTCTCACTGCCGGATAACCTAGAAATTTTGCACAAATCTCAGCTTGGGTGATTATACAATACTCAATTACAAACCAACAAATTAGTTAAAATTATTATTTTTTTTAAATTTTACTAAAAAGTTGTTTTGAAAATAGGAACTAAAAATCATAGAAAATAAAGACACAAAGTATTTTTCTTAAAAAAGAACCATCACTTCTATATGGCAAAAGAGTAAAAGAGAATTAAAAAGTAAAAAAATAATTTTCTCTTCAATCATTGTGAAATTTAATAAAAATGTATTCAAAATGACAGTTTATCATAATCATAAAGTAGAGAAGAATTTTTAACCCAACCGAAAATTTTTGATTAAAAACTAAAGCGTTGTATGCAACCGTCTTAACTGTCTTCTAAACTAGTAGTTCACATTATGCGGAGTGTGTGGACAGCTGATAGAAATATGTCTATCTAAATTAAGATTGCGCATAATTCTTAAGTGTTTAGCCAAACATTTTCAGCTGGATTGAGAAATTTTCTCTTTTTCTTGATGATGATAAGAAATCTTTTTCAGTACACCTTCATTTAATATCTTGCTAGCCGAGGCAAAATTGTTTCTTACTTGTTAGTTCTTTTTTACTCTTTTGATACGTAGAAATGTATGTTTTTAAATTTCGCGTACATATTATCCAACATGAATCTGGGAAAATCACACACACACACACGATTACATCTAAAAATAAGCGTAATAACAACTTTTTCACATTACAATATAAGCAAAACGATCCTAAGAAGTAATTTTATAGGCTCTATAGATCGCATCAAATTTTATGAAGCGTAAAATACATGAATTATATGTATTGAAGCGTAAAATAGACAGATCGAATCAAAGCCATAGAAGCGTAAAACAGATATAAAGCAAATCAAAATTACAGACGTAATAAAATTTCCTCTTCAAATTTTATATAGTATATGGAAAAGCAGCATTTGTTCAAGAATTATTAACTTTTAGAGTTTCATAGAGCAAGAAAGTTAAAAGTCATGAAAAAAGTGTCTGATAAATTAGAATTAATTTTTTAAAAATATATTCTACAAAATCTGTGCATAGTTTTCTTCTTTTTCGTTGTCAATATATTATATATAGTAATTTCCATTAAATTTTCACTTACGACGGTGAATTTCTACTTAGTGCACCATTTACTAATTCGATGAGATAAGTATGTAAATCTCTGTTTTTAAAAACAATTTATCCTTATATTTCTCTCTACGATTAATAAGATGCTTAGTTATGTTTATTAAATTTTAGTTATATTTAGCTATCTTTAATTTTGCTTTATTTTGTATCCTTCCTGCACTTGCTGCGTGGGATGGCTTAAAATCCTGTAAAACATGTTTAACTCTGCATCTGAGTCAGCTCTCTGAGACAGCAAATTTTAATTTCTTTATATTCTTGCTTTGTTTCTTTCTCTGCTCATTTGATACAATTTCTTTTAATGTATTTTGACTTTTATTTTCCTGTGTTTTCAATCCATTTTGTCTAATAATTCTTAAAATCTAAATAATATACAGAAATTTATAATTTCAATAATTCTTATTCATGTTTGATTTTTGATATTTTTAGAGATAATAGTTAATATATATATATATATATATATATATATATATATATATATATATATAAGATGAAAAATAAAGAGGTACAGAAGAAAATAGTAAACGTATAAAGAAACATTTTACATGAATCAGTTAAAAATAGTATAGAAGCAAATATTAAAACACAGGAGAAAAAATTTAATAGTTTCAAAAATCTGCATATAACAGATGTATACGTATAAAATTCACATTTTTCTTGCATATGGTTCCGCATATACATTCATACGCTTGGTGGTTTTATATACTTAATATTTTGTTTGACTATTCCTTACTTTCATAATCATGCACGTGGAAAGTGTTGTGTTCAAAGTACAAAATCATAATATTTATCTCTGCTTTGAAACTGACGAAAATTTTACCCAAAGAAAATATTTTGAGGAGGTTTTTATTCTTAACTTCATTTTGAAGAAAGCTGCTAGTCTCTCAAACTCATCAAGTACTTGTATAAGTTTACGGTGAAGTGGCACCATCTCAAGAAACCTGTAAACGTTGATTCAATCGATTCAAAACTAGGGATTTTGATGTAAAAACAAAGCTAAGGGAATATTACTTAAAAATTTGAAGATGCAGTGTTGCATGTGGTGTTGGACGACGACTCTACTCAAACCTAGTTGCTGTTGCGGAAAGTATTGAATCTGACTCAAAAAAAGTGTTAGCAAGCTTTTGCACACGATGGAAAAATTCAAAAAGAAAAATGGTTGTTACACGATTTGACTGAAAGACAAATTGAGAATTTAAAAGTCACCAGCAAACTCCTGAATAAAAAATATCAATCAAAGAGTTCGCTTTATCGGACTAGCAACAAGTGATGATAAATGAATTTATTTCCATAATCCCAAACCAAGAGAAAATCAAGAGTTAATCCAGACCAACCACTTACATCAACTGTAAGACCAAATTGCTTATGAAATTGAAAATGCTCTGTGTTTGGGGGAAAAATAAGGGTTTTACTTATTATGAACTTCTCAAACTTGGTGAAGCGGTTAACGCTATAGCCAACAATGATAACTATGAACCATATATTGATCACAAAACGTACGGAATGGTTCCAAAGACATGGGAAAGTGGTTTTACTACTTGACAATGCGCCGGCCCATGCCACAAAAGTTGTCAAGGAAACCTTACAGGAATGGAATTGGGATGTGTTACATCATCCACCGTATTTGTTCGGACATTGCTCCATCGAACTATCACTGGTTCCGGTCGATGGCCGAGAATCACTTCACTAATTTCGAAAAGGAGAGAAATGGATCCATTCATGGTTTTTGCTTCGAAAAATGAAAGTTGCTATTGTCGCAGAATCCATCTTTTGCCAGAAAAATGGGAAACAGTAATAGTATCCAAAGGCGCATGCTTCTAATAAATAGCTTTAAACATTTACATCAAATGAACATTTGTTTTCCTTTAAAAAAATCAGCAGTTATTAATCAATATTTTATATAAATTATAGAAAAAATAAATTGGAAAGGAAATAATTAAATTACTTTTGTATACTGAATTACATAAACACAAGATAAATAGTAAAACACTACAAAAAAATTAATTAAGAGGTAATTATGGGTGAAAAAGTATTGAACATATAAAACATATCAAGGAGATAAGATTAAACTCAAGGAGAAAGATAAATTTTTTAAAAAAACAATAATTAATGGGGGAAAAAACACAAAAAAAACATAATGAAATATAACATTTTTAACACCCCTAAAAAAGTCTGGTCTAAGAGATATTGGTTGATTAAAAAAATTTTACCATCACCAACCTTTCCCAAACAGAAAAGTTATGAAACAAAATGGTAAGACCATAAATTCAAAATATCAGAGATACGTATTTTAATTAAACATTTTTTGTGTGTAGACAAAAAGATACATACAAGATACAGCTCATTATAAAGATCAAAATTAGTAATTTAGAACCAAATTAAAAATACAAACATATATCAACACATTTTAAGCCTAAGTTATTATGATTAAAAAGTTGCGACAATTTTTAATAATATTAAAATAACATTTCAATTTTAATTTTACTAAGAATTAATTTTATATTAATTTTTTACTAAGAATATTACTAAAATTAATCTTATATATAAGGATTTATTAATAAATTTATTTATAAAATATTTTTTATTAGGTTCTAAATTATAATCCTTCAAATTATATTTATGAAACAAACAGTTTCTTATATTCTTAGTTAAATGTCTACACATACTCACAAATTGATAATCATGTGATAAATATTTTCCAAATGAATAAATTTATTTATTTAATGCAAAATAAGAATTACTTTAAGCTTTTAAAATAAAACGCTTTAACCGAATTTTCGTTCATCTAAAGAATGTTTTTCTTAATATCTTCCTTATATTCATAAATTTTCTCTTTCATCCTTTCTCTAAAAATCATTAATATTTTCTACTAAACTGATTTTTTTATTATTATTATAATAAGAATATTTATAATTATTTTTTTTCACTTTTTGTAACAAATATTTTTAATAATACTGAACACTCAAACTATCTGGATATATGGTCTGATAAAATTCAATACACACTCTATAACAAACAAACAAAAAAAAACTACTTTCCAAGAAGGGGTTGTCAGATTGTAATGAAATGACGTATGCAAAAACATTTGAAAAGAACATCCAAAAGACTAAAATTTGGTATCCAATGTATAAATAGTGGGAGCTACTGCGCACTCAGCAGGTGTATATAAGAAGCCATTCTCAATCGGATAGTCAAATTTTCCGTTCCATAGCGATTTAGGATATCTTTCAACGACTGAAAAAATGCCTCGCCGTAGGATTCGAGCTCATTACCAGCAACTGTTAGAGTTTGAAAGAGGTCGTATCATTGGATTGAAAGAGGCAGATTGGGCAAATCGAAGAATCGCTCGTTCTATAGGTCGAAGCCATATGACGATTAGAAGATGCTGACAAGAATGGATGGACAATGGCAGATTTCAGCGTCATGATGGTAGCGGTCGATCTAGAGCTACAGCAGATCGGGAGGACAGAGTGATTATCAGATCAGCTGTCACAGCGCCTGATTCATCGTTATCAACCATCAGACGTGCGACCCGCACACGAGTGTCCACTATGACTTTTCAGAAACGGCTGATAGAGCGAAATCTACGTTCGTACTCCCGCTACGCCACTGGCTACTCACGCCTCCACACTGTCGAGCCAGATTACAGTGGTGCTTGGCTCTATCAAGTTCAAATGATGCTGCCTGGGGATATATAGTGATTAGCGATGAATCCCACTTCCAACGGTGTCCTGACTATCATCGAATACTTGTCTGGAGACCCCCAGGGCAGCGTGCCGATCCTGCTTTCACTATTGTACGCCACACAGGCACCCAACCAGAAGTTATGGTCTAGGGTGTCATTTCCCTTGACAGCCTAACCCCTTTCGTCGTCATTAGTAGCACACTTACAGTACAGCGGTACGTCGATGACATAACGAAACCTGTTTTGCTACTGTTCCTTTTGCAATACCCTGCCCTTATGTTTCAGCAAGATAATGCAAGACCACATATGACGTATGTTGTTATGAACTGTCCTACAACTTGTCAAACACTTCCTTGGCCTGCCAAATCTCTCTCCAATCCAGCATGTCTGGGATATGATGGGAAGGCGACTGCATTCACCGGGGAATGTTGATGACTTCGCCCGACAATTGGAGCAAATTTGGCAAGAAATACCACAGGAGACCATGAGGGAGCTTTATCACCCTATGCCACGTCATGTGGCAACCTGCATGCAACTTAATTTTGAGTTTCTCGCGCCTGAAGAAGGAAATTTGTTTATTCTTGTTGTATTTCGAAGAAAACTATCCAGGAAAGTGGCATTCCCGGTTTATTTTTACTCATTGCTATTTATATATGACAAGTATGACTTCAATTTCTTTAAATATAAATTCTTTTCACTAAAAGATTACTTTTTATAAACTTAGAAATTTATGAATTTAGTATTTTGCTCATTTAACAAAGCACTAGTGTAACGATTTTGCTGGAAATAAATATAAATCTTGATTAAAAAGCAATGCCTCCATGACCTTATCCTTTTTATTTTAAAACCTATTTTAAAAATTCTCTTTGTGCCTGAAAGCCACACGTATTCTTTATACAATGCACGTTTTCTTTGTTTCCAGGTGCATTTGGTGTGCTGAGAACTGAAGAATATGGTAACCCACATGGACATAAGTTTGAAGTCTGGAGGTTTCATTGAACACAACTTACACATAACTATTTGCTTCTCTTCCCTAAGATGAAAGCTCATATTAAATTGAAAGCAGATATTATATATTGGTGTAGACAAGGAACTGTTCTCCAACGTTTCTCCTGACAATTAATGCGTTAGCGTGCAGGGCTCTCATCCATAACTACGCTAGAAGTTTAAACGCCTTTATAACTAACCCAAAAAAGACGTCTTTTTTAGTCCAGATAGTAGAGGCGCAGCAAAATACAACAGGTCAAACTTTTCTTCGGACTTACTGTTTCAGAATTCAAAACAACCGCCGTTAACCAAGGTCACTAACTCTTCCCCCATTCCCGAGGTCAAAAAATCGCCCAACGTCAACTTTTTTTCCTCGCTTTTCATGTGGTCGAGAACCAGAAGCCACTAAAGTAGGGACCCAGGATTTGAACACTAGATGGAAGCACAGACTAGAACTACTGATTGTATATGTCCCCAACACAAAACACTCTTTGTGTATAACTAAGACAATCGCACATAAATCCCAACTAGTAATATTCAGGCTGCTGCACACGTGTCGACGAATTCCACTACTCAACTCGAGACAGCCGATGACGTCAAATAGAAACTGTTCCATTCATAACTCAATATAAGAAGAGGGAATGAATATCATTTGCATTAATGGCTGGAAAAGCGACCATCTCTTCAAATTCGGATTGTTTCTTTTCAGAAAATCAAAATGATCCTGGAAGGGAGGATGCAGTGGTTCTCTTCAACAACACCGCTAGAAGTTAAGATGCCTTAATAACTAGCCCGAGAGAGACGACTCTTTTAGCATATTTGATAGAGGCGCTGGCCAATTTTTCTTTGGACTCACTGGTCCAGGTTTCGAAACAGCTGCCTACACTCCAAGGTCAGACACAGTCTCTCTCCCTGCTCAGAGTCGAGAACCATATATCGGTGTAGGCGCAAATGAGTGCAAAGGGTTAGGTTCTGTATCAAAATCAGAATAAAGCATTTTATATAGTTCAGGTTATTACAAGTAACTTTCAGGCGAAATAAAAATTTGAAACCTCTCAGAGAGTTATCTTCTTTAGGTGAATATGGGAATCATAACCTCAAAGTAATCTAGTTAATTTTTTTTCTTTCCAATGGAATTTACTGCCTTTAGTAAACACTGTTGACGCATTCCCGGGATGCCCTGGCAATCATTTTTCTGCAGATAATTTTTACTCGTTTTTTTTAAAAACATTTTAACGTCTCGATCGCATACACATATGTTTGGCACAGTATTGCTAGATTTGGCTGTTGTACCATAAATTTCGATTTTCATTCAAGGATTGATAAAATCGGATTACAGATAAAATAGTTATGCACATGGAGGCATTGCTTCTCAATCAAGCATCGAATGATCATAATTGTGAATTTTAATTTTCTTTGTGTAATACCGACATTCATATGCTCTGTGTTTATATTAATGTATTCTGTAGAATATTATCGACCGATAGATGCAAAAATTAGTTATAATACTTAGATAGCAAAATATTTAAAATTGTAAAAAATAAACTTCTGTCTGAAATACCTTGCATGTCTATTACCTTAAGAGGACTCGGCACCTTTTGACCAATTTTTTTTATTTAAGTGTTTAAACTTATCTATTGTATATGTTATTAACAGTTACTAGTAAACAAAGTACTTTTATCGTGAAAAAAAAAGCTTAATTTGATAAAAATAAATATAAAAATTAAATTTTTTTAAAAATTTCAATGATTTTAAAATCTTTTCTTCTTTCACAATTATCTTTATTTTGACACCAAAATTTTTTTCAGGCTCATAAGAATATATGTAACAAATTTAGGGATGAGCTTTGCAATAAACAAATTAGTTTTTGAGAAACAAATTAAAAAGCATACATCTATGGAAAATAGGTCAAAAAACATGATTTCTGCTATATTTTCTATCATAATGTTTTTCTATTCAAAATATTAAAAAATGGATCCCTAATTTTACTAAGCACATTATAGCAAACAAACACACCAGAATTCAAGTTTTTTAATAAATATCTATTTAAGTTTATTAAAGACCATGGTTTCATGAAAAATCCCAAACTGAGAAAAAGCTATTTAAAGAATAATAATCAGTAAAAAAATGTCAAAACAATGTCTAATGTTTGTAATAATTTGTCAATATAATGTATAGATATATAACTTTAAAATAAAGCATAATGCAGTTCAATTTGAAACATTTAACAAAAATATAAGCTTTTATAAGAAGTTTGTCTGAGCCCGAAATTGCGAAAAATTTGAAAATCTTCATCTGACTGCTCTTTGAAAGAAATTTATATTAAATATATTTAAAAATAAATGAAATATATAAGATAAATAAAACAAAAGTATATGAAATGTACAATGGAAAATTTAAAATATTTTGTAAAATTTATTTTACTACTTAATTTCAATATCTAATATAAAATAAAGTAAAACATGTTTAATCTAAATTGTACTATTTTTTCAATCAGATCGTTTCAAAACTTCGCACAGTTATACCAGAGGTATCACGGTACATTTTGAGCGAAAAATTGAAAAATCGATATTTTCATCGATTTTTGGCATTTGAAAGTTGCCAAGTCCCCTTAAATTTTTCTTGCACTCCCATTGTCTTGGTAAATGAGGGAATTTAAGGCTCTTTCTAACAGCCATTTTGATTTCGTGAAGATAAGGTCAATCCAATGGAATTTCTACTACCATCCTCAAATTTTTACTGTTTTACCTATTTGAGGGTAAAAAATTGCATCCGATAGAGCAATAAATAAATAAATAAAAGTTTCTGCGGAATTCCATATTCCCTTCGGATTTTTAAAAATATTTTTACTATTATTTTAATGATACGTTTTTGGCTTTTTTTTTGTGGCGTCTCTAAAAATATTCTAAAACCTTTTCAAGGCTAGGAGAGAAAATGTAATTTCGTAGAATCCTTCTGCTTTTTCGGTTGTACTTTCTTATATTCAAATAGATAAAATAGTACAGATATGAGAACGCGCGATTGTAGAAATTCCATGGGATTCACATAATGTTCACAAAATCAAAATAGCCAGTAGACGTAAACCTTAAAGTAAGACCTCTTCAAAGTATATCAATTCACTTGAATTATCTTTTTCAAAATCAAAATTTTTATAAGTCATCTTATGGATTTTTTGCCCTGTGACATTTAAAATAGTTCTAATAATTAATGAATAATGTACTCTCTTGAAATAATAATTCTTCGATCAAACTTCCTTAATGACGTTTCATTAGAATGCAGCTTGCTTTGTGTAATGTTATTAGATTCTAGCCAACTTCCAATGGTGAAAGTATTTCCCATTTTAGTGACAGATGAAAGAGATGGCGTTTTGCCAAATTGGATAAAAGAATAAAAATAATTTTTCAGTGAAGAGAGAGAACTTTCCATGTGAGATGTCACATTTCTCAATCTATTGGTAACAAACCGAAATTATTTTGTTAATTTATTTTGAATTCATCACTTGTTTCGGAAACTTGAGTGATTGGAATCTAAAGGCTTCACCTTTTGAAAATCGATCGTTTGGAACCATTTTATGAAGAATTTATATTCAGCCAAATGAACTTTCCTTACAAAAAAAATCATTGGTGAAAACACTATAAGGGAGAATAAAAAAATTGTCGATATGACATCATTTTAAAAGCATAGTATTTAATACGAGTTATGGATGTTTCAGTTAATTTTTCTTTTAAAATAAAGTAAACAATGATAAAAAATTGTTCTATGGAAATTTTTAAGTCATCAATGATAGTAAATTCTAGTATTCAAATGTTTCTTCCAAGGTTTTGCAATAACTATATATATATGGTCAAGGTCGTGGACGCCTAGCGGCCAAGGTCGTGGACTAGCGGCCGGCGGTTTTCGTTCAGTCACGGGTTCGATCCTTGACCACCAAAGACCCGCCGAGTAGCCGGAGCTGATGCACATTAAATCTGTTCGGGGCCCAAAATCCTCCCGATGTCGTGGTGTGGATGTTAGGAGAGGGGGAATGTCAGCTCAGGTGTCGTCCTCGTCACTTGACCGTGGCTCAAAACTACGAGGTCCGTCACCAATTGCCCACGTGTTCTGCTAGTGCGAAGTTCATAAAAACTAAACTATATATATATATATATATATAATACACACATTCCAAATTACTTAAATTCTGTTTTAAAGGTTTATTTGTCGAAAATATAGCATTGATATATACCTATATAAGAAAAAAATGTAAATAAACAGCGAAGCAAGTTAAAACTCTGTTTTATGTTGTAGGCAAATGAGACAGATGTTTCATTTTAAATTGTTCACCTCTTAATAGCATTATTGTACTAATTGTTGGATTCTAAAAATATTTATTTAATATAGTAATATCATTACACGTAAAATAACTCTATATTTCTAAAAAAATATATTAATTTTCACAAATATTAAAGTATTCTTTATTCTATCGAAATTCATATCTTTGCATTCGTATTAAAATCTCTTATTGAACAAAAACAATATCATCTTTTGATAACAAAAACAATAAAGCAAATGATTGTGCTATAAATATCAGATTATTAAATTAAATATTGCAATTAATGCGAACGATAATGTTTATTGAAGCTGAAAATAAGATTCTTTTCAAATATTAAAGCGATAAATTATCAAATTATATATATTTTAATCTAAATCTTATTATTACTACTGGAAAAGGAGAATAAAATAAATATATTTATGTATTAATCTAATATTAATAATACTTTAATGAGACGACTCCATTTCAACATGAAACTATTTTAAGTTGGTTAGAAGAAATCAAATTAGATTACACACATCAAGTGTATTTAACACTTTATTTTGAAAAATGGTCAGGGACGACATTTTGTGGTTGTTGGAAATCAAAAAAGCGCCTTTGGTGGTTAATAATAATGTATAACATAATTTATTTTTCAGTTTCTTATTGAATATTAAATTACTCACAGATAAAAAGATAAATATTGTTTCGTATTTATGAATATACTTTATGTGATTCCATTCATATGCATAAAGTAAACATCTTCAGAATTCTAATTAGTCTATATATAAAATACGTGCATTACGTATTCTCGTAAATGGTTATCCATTTATTTTCATTCTTTAGAACTATTTTGTTGATAATAAATAAACAGCAAAATGAAAATAAATTTAAAAGCCACTCAATAAAAATTTTCAACACGACTACAAAATTGCTTTTTAAATAAGTCTCCAAAATATATTCTTAACTGCCATGTTGGATAAATTACGAATTTTCTATTTTACACACACAGTAAAAAATTCATATCTGTTCACTTTTAAAAGTAAAATTCAAGAGAATTTGTTGTATATTATGTGTGTTTGTAAATAATTCTCAAAAGTTTTATTTAATATTTTAGATTTATTCATAAATACCGTTATCAGACAATTATGAGTTTTTATTATAATAATCATGGATTGGTAGATTCATATTTATCGAAACAAATTCTTTATTAAAATTACTTTTGGGATAAATCAATTCGAAAAGTAAAGTTAATAACAAACTTACGCTTCTATAAATTCTAAAACCTGAGAAACAAATATTTTTATTTCAATAAAATTAAATTCATCCGAATTAAACAAAGAAAGTATATATCAATATTTTGCGAATGTGGATTTTATTATGTTTTTTAGAAAAAACTTCAAAATACGAAAGAGCAGGAAACATATATGCTTTAAATAAAACAATGATTTCGAGACATTGAACAAAGAGATTGTTTTTTAATGGAAACACTTACATCGATATACAGGTCGATTTCAAATAATGAAAATGGAATCGAAAAGTATAAAGAATTAAAAAAGAAACTTTAAGACGTTTTGTATTGTATTAAGATAAAAGAAATGAAAAATGATAAAGATGACGCTTGAATATACTGTGTTTGAATAGAATAATTTAAATATTCTTATATTTTAACAAAGGAAATGAAAAATATGACAAGAATATGAAATAACCCCAAAGAATGAAAACGAAACTCGGCGTTAGTTTCTTCTTATTCAAATTTTATCTATCTCAACATATTTTTAGCTTTATTTCAGAAGTTATTATTTTTTGTCACAAAATATTTAAGGAAAAAAAATTGGATATTTATTTACTTCAAAAGAATTCATAACATTTTTAATAAGAGATAAATTGAATGAAGAAAAAGATTTCGATTTAATGGAAATTATCTTAAATACAGTGTTCAATTGCCCACATATTCTTTTTTTCTCTGGGATAAATAATTAAAAAATGTGTAACACATTACAGTTTATTCAATAGTATGGTTTGTAGATAACAGTGAGCGTTTAATTCAGTCAAAAAAGAATAATGCATTTATTTTAAAACAAACTCTCTCTTTCTTTCTCTCTCAGTACACAAATACACACACACATATATATATATATATATAATGAAATAAAAATCATTTATAAACCATTAAATAAATATATATTAAATGAAAGACGAAGAAAATTATTAGTATAAAAATAATGCAAACAAAAAGAAGTTTTAAAAAACATAGTTATAAGATATTAAATACAGAAAAAAGTTATACATTAAAATAATCTTAGAAAAAGCTACCAAAAAGTAAAAATAGTGAATTAAAAGATTATAAAAGGTAATTGAAAATATAGAAAATGATAGAAAACTAAGGAAATTTAAAGGAATAGATACTAAACAAACTAATGACATCACAGAATTTGTGATTATTCCAGAATTAATGGCCAAACTGTCTCCCTTAGCATTTACTTTATAAAATCAAAAGAAATGTACAAAGATCGAACTAACAATGAATATTGAAGAATATCGATAAATAAAAAATTTAAAACCACACATAAATAAAAGGAGTCATTCATAAAAGATATATATATATAATTTCCAATTATATTATTAATACTGTTGGTTGAAATTTAAGCAGTCTTTTATAGATTTTTTCAATCATAACGTTAGTGGAAAAAGTTATATTCCTACTGGCCACTTGTGTCATAAATAAATAAAATATACTAACACTAAAAATTCATTAAGTTGGTCAAAAACATGTTAGACAGATCTCACACACTGTACTTATTTTACAGTTTAATACTTTAACGACAAATCTGCCTCGATTCTCCCAAAATAACGCCCTAAATATATTTGTCTATCTCACTAATATCAAATTAACGGAGTCTTACCAACACGGTGAAGTTCAGGCTACCTCGACTTCTAGGCTCCACTATTCTGTCGATAAATTGTAGCAATTCTCGAACTCGTCTTCGACTATAGAACAATTGTTCAACGCTAGAGCCACCCGACCTTAATAGTGTGTCTATCGTTTTGCTTATATACTTTCTTATCAACCTCACTTCACTTTATTTCTACCTGTCTCTAATTCAAGTACTCACGTTTCATTTTTTTTTGTAAGGAAGAATTGTTATTTACAGCAATCAATCTTAATTAAAAGTACCCAAGGTTATTGAAGAGAAAACCACGAATAGCCTAACGTCCCAACGTTTATTAATTTATATGGATTTTCATTTATTAATTATAATACATTGTTAAGCGCTGTGTGCTGAAATTGCATGTCTTACGAGAAAAAGTCACTTGAAAAAGACATCCTCTAGACGGAGAAGAAAGCTTTTACACTTGAGAGAAAAAGGAATTTCTTGCTAAAGTATTTAAATTGGGGCTCGGATGATAGTAATAATTACAAAGCATGTATGTCTCTTAAAGTAGGAAGTTGGTGTAATTTTAATTTTAAAAGAATTTGAGTTCAGAATTGCTGAATAAATAGAAAGAAAGAGAATACATTTAACTTGTCACCGAACTCTCTCTCTCTCTCTCTCTCTCTCACACACACACACACGCACACACACACACACACACACACACACACATATATATATATATATATATATACAACGTATAAAAAAACAAGACGCACCTAGAAGGAGTTGACCGATGGACACAAAAATTACCGGATAGGAAAATTATGCACAGAATAAAAAATGATTAAAATTTTAGAAAAATCAGGTGATTTATTTCAGAATTACATAGTTACAAAATAACGAGCTCAAATAAGGTGTCAACCCACCTCTAGCCTGGTTGCAGGCTGCCACACGACGTGGCATAGGGTGATAAAGCTCCCTCATGGTCTCCTGTGGTATTTCTTGCCAAATTTGCTCCAATTGTCGGGCGAAGTCATCAACATTCCCCGGTGAATGCAGTCGCCTTCTCCTAATATCCCAGACATACTCGAATGGAGGGAGATCTGGATCTCTAAGGAAGTGTTTTACAAGCTGTAAAACAGTTCATAGGAACAAGTGCCGTATGTGGTCTGGCATTATTTTGTTGAAAAAAAAGGCCAGGGGTACTGCAAAAGGAACGGTAGCTAAATAGGTCTCAGAAGGTCGTCGACGTACCACTGGGCTGTATGGTTAACTCTAATGACGACCAAAGGGGTCTGGCTATCAAACTAAATGCACAATAATTAACTCCTGGTTGAGAGCCTCTGTGATGTGCAATAGTGAAAACAGGATCGGCACGCTACCATGGGCGTCTCCAGTAAAGTCTTCGATGATCGTCAGGACACAGTTGGAAGAGGGATTCATCGCTAATCACTATATATCCCCAGGCAGCATCATTACAACTTGATCGAGCTAAGCACTACTGTACACTGGCTCTACAGTGGGCAGGTGTGAGTCGCAGATGGTGTAGTGGTCAGTATGAGCGTGGATTTCGCTCTATCAGTCATCTGTGAATGGTCATAATGGACACACGTGTGCGGGTCACGCGTCTGATGGTTGATAACGATGACTTAGGCACTGTGACAGCTGATTTGACAATCCCTCTGTCCTCTTGATCTACTGTAGCAAAAGGTCGACCACTAACATCTTGAAATCTGTTTTGTCAACCGGTTCTTCGATTTGCCCAACCTGCCCCTTTCAAGCCAATGATACGACGGCATTCAAACTCTGACAATTGCTCTTAATGACCTCGAATCTTCCGGTGAGGCATTTTTTCGGTTGGTTTAAGGTATCCTAAATCGCAATGCAACAGAAAACTTGATCACCTAATTGAGAATCGCCTCTTATATACACCTGCTGAGTGTGCAGTTCCGATTAGCTGTAGCTCCCGCTATTCATTATTTGGACAGCAAATTTTAATCATAAGCACGTTCGTTAAAAATGTCTTTGCAAAAAAAAAATTTATTAAAATCGAGCAACTCCTTCTTAGTGCATCGT
>BMAW01050748.1:35413-59332 GCA_019974015.1 Nephila pilipes
GCAACACTTCGCGCGCTACTATTGCAACACTTCGCGCGCTACTATTGTAGCCACTAAGTAAAATATAAATATCTTACACTTATAATTTGGGAGGCTTACACAGTGGATTCACAACAACGTAGTTGGCTCCTTTCGGGGAGAAACTCTCGACTACTTTTCTGGCTCTGGAACCAATGACCTACGATTTCACCAAATACTGAAATTCATCTTCTTGTGCTATATCTTCAATTTTATCTATATGTTGGGACTGACTCGAAAATGGAAGCCAGTCTTTTAAATCATCTCCGAATTGCTTGAATTACAATTTCGACAATGTTAACTTTCTTTTAGAACTGCTAATTTCACTTACGTCTGAATTAACGTCTCTTTGGCTAATTCTTGCCAATTCCAATTCTTGATTGAGTTTTGCCTTTTCCAGTACAATTTGAAATTTTCTCTCCTTTTCTAGTTGTTCTTGTTTCAATTTCTCTTTTTCATATTGTTTTTGCGAAACTCTATCCGAAGTAGCCGATACTAAAATCTCTTCAACAAACTTGGGATCACTAATGTATTGTTTGCTTTTTAAAATTCAATCTTTTAATCCGGCTATCGTAACCATGAGCTGGTCCCTTTTCGCCAATTTTATCCAAGACGAGCTTTAAATGAGCTTTTTAAAAGACCTTTACAACCGTAAAAATTATGCGAATTTTTCAATATCCTACGCGGAAGCCAAATATTAATAATTCTATTCTCAGAAACCTTTTAAAAAATTTTGGAATTCCTTGGAAATAATAATATTAACAATTCACAAAAATCTACGACATTCCATCAAAGATAAATCTTAATATATTTATTTTCTTGTTCTCAAAAATTACACTGTTGAAATGTTAACAACAAAATGAATAAAACAGACGAAAATCCACTATTAAATTATTAAAATAAAAGAGAAAACGATAAATTGTCAAAGTTGACAATAATATTCTGTTGGGATATCAAAATAAAACAGACGATAAAATATTAAATTAAATGCATTTTAGCAATGTAAATATACCTTAAGTACACTGACTGTAATTTTTATTATTAGAATATATTTTATAATGTCAATCTTGCTTTTAAAATTTATTTTTCTTGACGAGGACCATGGATGCAACACTATCAATATTCATAAATTCTCCTCACCAAATTTTATCCTCATGAATTTCGCAATCTTTTCTCTAAGCTGTGGACTAAATCAGACCCTGTTTTCTCCTCTGAACATTTGTAATAAAGGTAATGTACTACATTGCAGACTATTAATAAAGATGACTTGTTTTCAGGACATCACATTTATTTGCGCACATCTTTTCAAACATAAATTATACACACAATTTCCACAAGCACAAATTATCAAAGTTCGTCTTTTACATCTTTGAGCCAAAACTAAATTCTATTTTTATGTCCGTTGCCAGTAAATCTTCTAGAAAAACAAAAATATGATCTGGTGTTGCCAATAGCATAATTTTATTTCTTTGTAACAACTTTAAAACATTTAAAAAATATATCTTAATAAAGAATATTAAAAAAAGTATCGCTTTAAGTTTAAATCGTTTGCTTTCAAAAGTTCAATAGATATTTTAAAAAAGTATCACATTAAGATAAAATCGTTTGTTTTTAAAAATTGAATATATCACAATAAATTAAGTTCAAACTTTAATTTTAAAACATTAATGGTGAATTTCGAAAAAATAACACCGTGCTGCACGCTGTCAGTATTCATAAATACTTCATTGCAAATTTCATAGTCCTGCGTCTTCTACCCTTTTCGCTACATCATGCACGAAAACAACAATTTTTTCTTTACCTTAATGTAGATTACCCAAGATAAGATTTACTTGATTACACAAATGTTTTAAATTTATTAAAAAAACATAAATCTCAAAAATTCGCTTTTATTAAATATTTATTTATTTATTGATATAATTTGAATAACCGTATACACGCAAAAATATTATTTTTAAAAAATATATATATTTTTAAATAAAATAAATTATTAGAGCAAAATAAAATTTAAACAGTTCATATGTCCAATACCTTACGAAAAATATATTTTGCCACCAAAATTGATAATTTTTTTAAATAATTATTAAAGTTTTCAGTTAAATAATAGAATTAAAGCAATTGATAAAATATCGAAGCGGACAATAATATTCTTTTCCAATACTAAAATTAAAGTGAAAGATAAATTATTAAATTTAATATATTTTATGGGAAATTTAATTATTGCTGCTGTAAAATGAATTAATAATTTTTTTTCAATCCAATAAATGAAGTTAGGAGAAATTTACTATGACACATTTCAGAAAAGGAAGTTCATTGCCGGTGAAAGCAGGCGTCAAACAAATAAGTTAACACAAATAAGTAGACGATGAAAATTCTTATGACATAGTTTGAAAATTATGTAGATTCCTTACTGGTGAAAACAGGCTTAAAAATATGCGCAAAACTATTGAATAAATAAATTGAAAATAAATATAATTGAATAACATTTAAAAATTGCTCTGGTGACCATTTTGCGTTACAAAACGGCACGAGTAATCGAGATAAAACTAAACATTAACTAGTTTTTTTGTTATTTCTCAAATTTAATTCCATATTTCTCAAAATAGAAACATTTTAGCAAGCCAGAAGAATCTTTAGTAACTATTAATCATATTAATTTGAAATTTGATGCAAGTGTTCAAAATTAGTTTCTTTGTGACATGCACCACACAATTCTTGGACAATTTATTCATAAAAAATATTTATATGAATTTTAGATTTCTTTTTTAAAATGTTCTGATTTTTATAATATTTGTGTGAAAAACCCTTTTGTTTCTTTTAATTCTTTGAAAGTATATTTAACTTCCAATCTGAATATTTTTCTACTAAATAACATTCCTTTTGTAAATTTTAAATAATGTTGTATTTTGAAATCCCGTGAGTGGCCAAACACTGATTTTCGTAATTTAAAAAAAAGGTCCTATTAACATTATTTATGCTTAATAGCTGTTTAAAATTACATGAAAATATGAGAATTTATGTAAATATTTATGAATATAGTATGGTAAGAGATTCAAGTTCTTGCTTTGGTTCAATGGTAAGTTGTATTGGTATGAAAAGTGTTTTTCGCAAACACTAACCGTGGAACAATTGCCCTTTGGCTAAAAAGATATTTGTTTTTGTTTTGGGTTGGAATGCAATTTAGCCCAATCACCCTTGGCGACAGGAATTATGTGGCGATATTTTGCCAAATGTGGCTATCCTGGTTTGGTTCTGAGATTTAACGTTCAGCCCAAAAAAATCGCCAAATTTAACGATTTTTGAAATCCCGCCAACTGGTTGGGCTCAACTACATTTTCACCTTATTTCGTTACATTACATTTACTAAGATGATTTCCTTTTCATTTCTTTGCATTCTCCCCCCCCCTCCAATTGCAAATAGGATAACTTAAAGACGGACATTGCAGCATCTTTTTTTATAAAGACTTGAAGCTTTGGAAGTAAGATAAATTTTTTTCTTGACATGAAAAACTCGAAACAGATAATGAAGGAAAAAAATAACATGAAAAAAAAAATGGAAATGTAAAATTGCATACAAAGTGAATAACCAAAATTTATTGTATTCAAATTTTAAAAGAAAAATGTTTCATAAATGCATATTTATATTCATATATTCCTTTTAAAATACAAAGTGTTGAAATTAGACTTTTTTGCATTAAATTGTACTAAAAATATTTTAGTTATATAAATTTTAACTCACCGAACTTGGCAAAGATTTTTTTTTCCTTTCTAGTTTGCGAAGTAGTTCAGAATCCAGATGTACAAAACATAGAAATTTTCATACAAGCAACTCATTTTTATCCATAATAATATTAAAAGAATAAGTAAGAAAATGTTCTTAATATTTATAAGGTCTTTTATATGATAAATGCTTTACCATTCTTCAATCTGCATATTATACCTCCGTCTTTAAATAGAGCGCAATACACTTATTCTTTATTTCTTTTTCTCTACCTAAAAGTAATTTAATTTTAGGTACGAGTATATTACATACGACTTTTAAATGACTTTCACGATATTGGAAATATAACAATTTCATATTTAAATGCAACGTATTCATATCAGAAAATAATGTATTTCCTATTAGAGTTTTAAATTCGTAGGAACAGGTTTGTATACATTGCATAAATGAAATTAAATTGTTATATATCTTTCAAATATTTTAAATGTCAATAGGACCATTATTCTATTATTGTAATACAAATATTTTCAAAAAGCAAGAGATCGAGATCCACTGTTAATTTCCTATTTCAAGTCGTGTTTTATTAAACATGATCGCGAAAAACATTCAGCCAAAAAATTTCAATAAGAAAATAAGTGGGTTTCTTAAATTAAATGGTATAAGTTTTTATAAAAACAAGTAATGCAAAATACCAAAATTTATATGATACGAAAACTACATTATAATACAAGTACTGATTTGATTTAGTTTTATTAGACTAAAATATTACTTAAATTATATTTTTGAGACTGGTTCCTTAATTTTCATCAACCATTCAAATGACAAATAATTAAGGTTGGTTGGTTGATTAATATTCTGGCATTGAATCCTCTTGGGACATAATGTGCCAAACACAAGGTACAAATAATTAAGAGTTATTTGCTTTTATAAAAAAAAAGCCTGAATTAGTTTATTATTCAAAATAAGTAAGAAAGTTAAATTTTTTTAAAAAAAAATAATATTATAGTTAACTAAAAAAATTTATTTCCGTGAAACAATAAGTCAAATTTCTAATAGAACACATGTTCATTCTACAAAAAGAAATTTGGTGTTTTCTAGTTAAGGTTAAATTCATGTCATTTCCCAGAAGTTTTTCTGTCTTCTTTTTTTTATGATGTATACAATCGCTGAAATATGAATACATATTTTCAGAAGTATCCGTATCAAGGATTTAATATTCTTGGTGTTTTATTAAGATTTACTTGCTTTTATAAAAGCCCAAATTAGTTTATTATTCAAAATAAGTAAGAAAGTTAAATTTTTAAAAATATAATTGACTAAAATTTATTTCCGTGAAACAATAAGTCAAATTTCTAATAGAACACATGTTCATTCTACAAAAGAAATTTGGCGTTTTACGGTTAAATTCGTGTCATTTTCTTGAAGTTTTTCTGTCTCCTTTTTTACAACGTTTTTCTCAATTTCACTTGGTGTGTGTGTGAGAGTGTGTGTGTGTCATCAAATTTCGATTAATTTTAACCAACTTCCCATCAAGCTTAAGGCTTTGAAATTTTGGAATCGTTCGTACCGCCTAACAATGCAATATTTAGACGTTTCGATAAGTTTTACGTCATATTTTTTAAAATGATGCAGTGCCCAATCACTTGGCGCGATTTGAATAATTCAGCAAACTTGGCAATTTTTAGATATTTAAGTCCTTGTGAACCAGTTTAGCAACATTTGGCAAAATACCGCCAAATAATTCCTGTCTCCAAGAGTGGTTTGACTCTTGGAGACAGGAATCTCCAAGAGTCAAATCCGGTAAATTAATGTATTCCAACCATTCAATTTCCTGGATTAATTAATTTTAGTTAGTTTTAACGTTGTTATGTATTTCACTTGGTGTGTGTCTGTCTGTGTGTGTATCAGTGTGTCATCATATTTTCTATCGTTAATTTAACCAACTTCCCATCAAGCTAGAGCTCTGAAATTTTGGGAACCGTTCTTATTTGCCTAACAATGCAATATTTAGATATTTGCGACCAGTTTTAACTAATATTTTAATAATTTTTTTAATATACTTTGCCACCATATAAAAACGATGTTTTTAAAAACGTTGGTTTTAAAAACGCTGGTTTATATATTTCGAATTATTTATGATGTATACAATCGCTGAAATATGAATACATGTTTTTAGAAATATCCGTATCAAGGTTTTAATATTCTTGGTGCTTTTGTTCCGTGGTATTATTTGAACTATTTTACGTTACTGTAAGTGCAATAGGAAGAGTTATCGAAAAGTAAATGACCATAATTGCTGCATGGTACTGCAATGTTCATGGTCGAGGACTCGGGGGTGGCGTTATCATCGAGTCGTGGGTTCGAGTTCTAAATCCCAGACTGTAGAGTACTGATGTTTAATATGTTTAAGGTCCTGAGTCTACCCATTGATGAGGGCGGGGAAGTTTCGGAAAGGGCATGCTTGATCAGGTGTGGTCCTCGTCACTTGACTGAGGTTTCCGAGGTTCAAAATTGCTTGGAACATCTCTAATTGCTATCGTGTTTCTTCAAAGTGCAACGTTAATGTGCAAGCAAACTATGGCTATAATTTTTATTTGTTACACGATTTTTAAAATTCTTACTATAACTGAAAGCTAAAAATTTATTCTATGAATTAGATTTTTATTTTGTTCCCAAGTGTCGTTATTGTGAAGGAAACTAAAGAAAATGGAGAACCATAAGAATATCAGGTTGAAGCGGTGAGGCATTATTTATTCCACCCGACTTTTCGAACTTCACTTTCCTCACAAAGATGAAAGAGCAACTTAAGGCAATGGTATCAAAATTTTATATTTCTAAGCCTTACTGAATTTTATTCACCACCCTTTCCCCTTTATTTTTTCAAATAGTTACAATATTTTATATGATATAATAGTAAAACTCTATCAGAAAAAAACTAAAAGTTACGATAAATAGAGCAATAAGAAAACTTAGCTAAATACTATACGTACATATCATCTTCAAAAAACTCTTCTGGGCTTTTCAAGCTGTTTAAAATATAATTTCTTGATATTTTTTTAATATACACTCTATAACACACACACACACAAAACGACGCACGAAGGAGTGGCCCGATTGTAATGAAATTTCGTATCCAAAGACATTTGAACAGAACATGCAATAGACTACAGTTTGATGTCCAATGAATAAATAGCGGAAGTTATAGCGCATTAGAACTGCGCACTCAGCAGGTGTATAGGAGCAGTGAGTCTCAATCGGATAGTCAAATTTCCTGTTCCATTGCGATTTAGGATACCTTTCAATGACTGAAAAATGCCTCGCCGCAGGATTCTAGCTCATTACGAGCAACTGTTAGAGTGTGAAAGAGGTCGCATCTGCATCATTGAATTGAAAGGAGCAGGTTGGGCAAATTGAAAAATCCCTCGTCATATGGGTCGAAGCGATGCGGTGATTAGAAGATGCTGGAACACATCTTAAGCATATTTATGTATGCTACTTGGTAGACTATGGCAGATTTCGGAGTCATGATGGTAGCGGTAGACCTAGAGCCAAAGTAGATCGGGAGGACAGAGTGATTATCAGATCAGCTGTCACAGCGCCTGATTCATCGATATCAACCATAACACGAGTGTCCACCATGACCTTTCACAAACGGCTGATAGAGCGAAATCTACGCTCGTACCGACTGCTACGCATCCTGCCAGAAACGCCTGCACACAGTTGAGCCAGGTTACAGTGGAGCTTGGATTGATCAGGTAGGAATGATGCTGACTGGGGACGTATAGTATTTTGTGACGAATCCCGCTTCCAACTGTGTCCTGACGATCATCGAAGGCTTGTCTGGAGACGCCCATGGTAGCGTTCCGATCCTGCTTTCACTATTGCACGCCACACAGGCACTCAACAGAAGTTATGGTCTGGTGTGTCATTTCCTTTGATAGTCGGACCCCTTTGGTCTTCATTAGAGTCACACTTACAGCACAGCGGTACGTCTACGACCTTCTGAGACCTGTTTAGCTACCATTCCTTTTCCAGTACTCTGGCCTTATGTTTCAGCAAGATAATGCAAGACCACATATGGCGTATGTTTTTATGAACTGTCCTACAACTTGTCAAACACTTCCTAGGCCATCCAGATCTCTCTCCAATCGAGCATGTTTGGGATTTAATGGGAAGGTGACTGCATCTACCTTTGAATGTTGATGATTTAGCCTACCAATTGGAGTAAATTTCGCAAGAAATACCTCAGGAGACCATCAGGGAGTTTTACCACTCTATGCCACGTCGTGTGGCAGCTTGCACCCAGGCTAGAGGTGTGTCAAAACCTTATTGAGCTCGTTACTTTGTAACTATGTAACTCTCAAATAAATCATTCAATATTTCTAAAATTTTACAATTACAAAAATTTTTCATTTATTAAAATTTTTCAATTTTTTTTTTTTTTTTTTTTTTGTACTTTTACCTTTTCTATTCTGTACATAATGTTCCTATTCGCCAATTGTTGTCTCCCTCTGATAACTCCTTCTTTGTGTGTCGGTTTTATTTTTGTTATAGAGTGTATCAAGTCTCCTAAAATCTTATTGTGAGTGTAACTGCTTATTAACGACGCACTGAGAAGCAACACGAGGAGAATCAGAATCGGAAAGCGTAATTTTGAACCTTGAAGTGACTAGGATGACATTTGAACTAGAGCCATTCTCTCCAAACTTCCACACCAAGCCTGCAGGAGGATTTGAGACACTGCCTAGATTCAACATGCCTTTAAGCCTACTACCTTCGGATCACTGGTGTCACCTGGGCTCGAATCCATGATTCGACAAAAACAACGACTGCTGCAAGTCCGTGACTATGACCACTAGCTATCGAAGGCACATATATACATTTAATTGTAGTATTTTTTCTAGGAATTTTTACCCCTTCACTTTCTTTTGATTTATTTCTATTTGGATAAGCATTGGTATGTTGATTATCATTGACTTTCTTTTTGCAACCGTTTAAAAATTTATCTATAACTCTGAAATATAAATAAATTAAATTTTGATATGGGTGAAAAATGCCTTAAAATATGCTTACAATTGTTTTAAGAAATAAATATAGTAAGCATTATAAAAAGGGCGAAACAAAGACTAACATAGAAGCTACTTTTCTATACTATGGTAGGAAAATTGTTTATTAACAAATTCTGGCACCTCGCCAAACAACAGCCTCCACGGTAAAAACCACAGCCTGAATTATTGCTATCAGTTTCATTTTGATGACGAGGTAAAAGATCCCATTAAATTTTCGTATCGACAAAAACTCACTGCCATCGTCCTCCAATGGTTTTCAAAGCGTGTTGGGAAATCTTCAATTCTTCTGTTTATCACAATTGTACGATCACGAACTTTTTCTTTTTTGGTTCCTGTGAAAAAAAAAATATTTTTCTTCAAATAATTTAATAGCATATATTATATTTCTGTGGAATTCTTTCTGAAATGAAATTCTTATTTATCATCATATGGAAAAAATATTTTCTTGGATGCGATACTTTTATTTCATTCACTCTATTTTCTTTCTCACTTCTTCACACTTTAAGCGAAATAAATCAAAATGAAATTTCCGAACATAAAATCGTGTAACTTTATTTAGAATATAATGCAGTTTTCAATTTGATTTGATTTCAAAGCAATTCTGAATTGAGAATAGAATTTTATAAGAAAATTGAAAACATATTTCATTTGGGGAAATTTTTCTTGTGAGAAAAAGGTTTATTTGATAAATAAAAATACAAGGCATTCTTACGAAAGGATCTTAAAGTTATTTAGAAAATTGGTCTTAGATGCTGATATCTTCTTACCAGGTTTGATTTAAAAGTAATATCACCCTACTATTTGTTATTCGATTTTATTTTTTTTTTTACTGTGCCCGAAAACTACATTTATCTTCTACTTAATGCTTTGACTTACTTTGTTTCCAGAGATTGCAAGTGTGCTGAGAATAAAAGAGGATGACAACCCCCACTGGGATAAGTGTGAAGCAGAGAGACATCATTGTACCCAACCTTGCAACTTACGAATTTTATCTCCCCCAAAAAATGAAAAAGAATTATTCTCATTCTGACGATAGCGTAGCAGGTGGCAATAAAGCCTGCAGTCGACGACTATCACTAAACATTCATTTCTATCGTATTTGTCATTCTAGTATCATGTTGGCGTGAATACGAGGAAAAGAAGAGGACAATGTGAGTTATCGCAATGTTTTAATTATTACTTGGAAAAAATCTAGATAGTTGAATAAAATTTACTGTGCATAATTTGCATTTTCTTTATGTTCATTTTGTGGTGAGTTACAATTTTGTTCTGTTTCAAGAAATCGTAGATTGAAGGAGTATCGTTAAGTTTGAATTATTACTAAAACTAATCGATTTAAAAACTTAATTTAAACTTAAGTCAAAGTCACAATCCAGAGTCTTCTAGCCTTTCTTGAAATTTCGAAGGTTGTTATTGTAAGACTCAACATATTCAACATTTTCTTCCCCATATAGAGGGATTCTTCTATTATAGGGCTTCCTAAAACCAAAAACAAAATCAACATTAAGAGTTGTCATAAACAATATTTTGTATATAAGGGATCAATTAATTTTTCGAAATTTTTTTATCCTGATTTCTTTGTTTCTAATAATAATTATAACTTCACTATACTCCTCGTTTGTAATGTTCATAGCCACGACAGGTAGCATTGCTGAAGACTGACTCAAAGATATGCAAATATAAATAATCTGGAGAAAGTGCGTGTGTTATAGATGGGAAGGCTAAAAGATGATAGATAAAATATTGTCTGTGATGAGAGCCAGGTGAAAATAAGTCTACTAGAGGGAAATCAAAATCTCAGCTTTCCCATTTGCACTGAACAATTGCTGTCCTCGAGAAATTATTCGTTATAACTGCTTTCATAAGCTAACTTATATTTTACGTACACACACACGTGTCGGTGTGTATTACTGGCAATGTGCGAAATGCCGACATTCTATAGAAAACTTAGACATTCTATAGAATGACAAATGCTATTTAAGCAAAGTATGTAAAAGGCCCTGAAAAGGCTATTATATATATATGACGTGCATTCCTTAAAAATGCAAGAGTTATTCTGAAAAAATAATGAGACTGCCATTAAAAAATATATTCAAAATACGTAAAGAAAAATGAAAGTTATACAAAACAAAATGTAGGCGTTTTTTATTATAAGAAACAAAATTTCCATATAAAAAATAAGAAATTAAAAATAATCTACTTGTAATATGGAAGGCTTGAATGACATTTTGAATGACAATTCATTGCATTTTACCAGCAAAGACATTTCATATTTTGGCACTTTATTTTACACATACATTTGAACATTCTTTGCCTCTTCCTCTGGACTGGACAACTGCATCTAACTGGAGAGGAATTTCCTAGTTAGGAATATCTTCAATTCTTCGCAAATTCTTAGGACATAAAGTGAATTGTGTCATGTACTTGTCTTAAAATTCCTTCAGAAGTTCTAAGTCGGTAGTAACCATCTTCTGTCGAAATCATTATACGCGAATCTCCCCATCCCTTGTCGGCGTCATGAATAGAAACTCGCATAGTAGTTCCCAGAGAAGCATTGAGATTTTTTTTTTTTTTTTCGAAATCATAATCGTTCTTTTTTACTTGTATTTCCAGATTGATTTTAGAATTTATTTCACCTTCAATAAAATTTTCAGTTTTATAACAAAAGATGCATTAAATATCCATTTCGTTATCTTTGCTAGCATGGCCACAGAAGGTATGAAATTTTCGACATTTTATTAATGCAAAAACATCAGTCTTTTTCTTTAAACACATACAGCTAGTATCAGAAACTAAAATCTCTCTGGTTAGCATATCTTCATCATGTTGGTTTAATGCATTATCGACTATAATATCATCCATGTTTTTTTTTAAAAAAGAGGCTCTTTTTCTAGCATAATCTGATGAGTTTCGCCTTTTTCTGTTGCTTGGACGCTTTATATTATTTTTCTAGCTGCTCCTATTAATTTATGTCTTTTAAAACACCTTCCGGTAGAAAAGGCATTGAAATCCGTACTTTAGGTTTGCAGCCAAAAAGAGCATCGTATGGTGTTATTTTGATTTCAGAATTCTAAGCTTTATTTTTCATAAATTGCACGAAACGCAATCCTTCACTCCAACAATCAGATGTGTTGTTCTGCATCCAAATACAGAGCATATTTTCGATATCTTGATTAGCTCTTTCGACACTACCTTTGTGACATTGGGCTATTCGCGGTTTCTCTTCACTAACCTTGGGGACTTTCAAATTGAGATTGATTGCTTTCGCTAAACAACCTTTGCCCAACCAAAAATGAAACGTGATGAAGAATGTAATATGCAAAGCAGTTAGGAATGAAGTGAAGCGGTTAAATTAAGAAGTATATAAACTCCATCTGAAGGAGTAGAGAAGGAGAGGAGAAGGAGGATCAGAGAGGCGTTGCAACGAGAGGAAGTGGAATCTAAATGCTATAGTATTGGAAAGCTGATTTAAGGATTAGAGTTGAGGTCCGAGTGTAAAACACTCGGATTGAGAATTGTGCTAGTGTTTTCAGCAGATGTTCCAGATTCATACTTGCAGTTGGTAAGAAGCTGTTAGATTATTATTGGTGGGCTGAATTAAAGTGTTAATAAACTTGACCTGGAGAGCTATATTAGTATTGTCTTAGTGGATATATATTAATAAATGTTGAAAGCTGTTTTGGTGGTTCTGTAATTATTGGTGTCGTATTGTTTAATATTAGATATTAGTGATGGCACAAGATAACGCCCGGGTTGACCGGGTGTTACACCTTGGCTTTGAGAATGGCGAGGCTTCCCATGGACGATCTTTAGTGTTGTCAAAACTCATTCAAGCTGGTCAACACATTATAGGCAAATTCTCTACCATTGCCAGACTGTAATATAGATGGCGCTCCAAGCAACGAGATTATGTCCATTAAGTTACAGGCTACTTCTTCAAATCTTTTTGACGTTACAGACTTAAGAATCACAAATTTTCTGAGATGTTCTTGGTATACCATAAAATATTTACATTTTCTATGTAGCTGAGACTGAAAGTCAATAAGATCTACTTGACACAGGGAATTAAATGGGGAAGGGGGGAATCATAGGTTTCACAACAATGTCCTTTTCAATACTTTTCTGTTTTTTCTGGCAAGGTTTGCAAAGGTGTATGTACAGTTCAACATCATGACGTGTAACACACGTTTTTTGTATTTGGGTGAAAGTTCCTTCAACATTTAATCGCGTCCTCTATGTCCAACAGCCAAATGAACTTCTTGAAGTACGTGTAATAACTCTCGAGTTCGTGACTTAATACTGTATCTCACTGACTTAATACTGGATAAATAAGTTTACTTTTATTTTCTACAATTATCATATCATAACAATTCAGCAACCAATAGTCCCTGTGTACATTCTTAGCAGTCGTTTCGGTTTTTGTACATTATTTATTAACTTCTGATAAGTAGTTTCGGTTTAAAAAAATACTATTTTTTGCAGCATTAAGTCGAATTTTGGACAGTTCATCGTCGAATCGTTGTTTCATGTCTATACATCACGACTCTTTCTCCAACATTACAGTCAATCAATTTTTTGTTGAACAAATTTAAGTAAAATTGTGTGTTTTGACACTCCCTAGCAAACCTGAAAGTGCAACTGACAAATTCTAAGACTGAGGAGCGCATTAAAAGTCACGTGCCTTGCCACGTAATATTCGAAACGAATCTGAGATGTATTTCATACTTTATTGGTTTCTCATTTGTCATTCTACAGAATGCCTAGGAAATGTGTGAAATATGAATCGTTTCATACATTACCGGCAAATTTTAGGTACCATATACAATGTCTAGGAATTGCTTAAAATGTCGGATTTCGTACTTTGTCGGTATATATTTACAAATACATTGATAAAAGTAAATGGTCATAATAATAAGAAATAAAGAAAATAAAATAAAAAAGTTCATATTCAGTTTGAATAGAGGTAAAAAATAAAAGTTAAGAAATATGTAGAATAACAGAATATACTTAGAAAATGAAACTTAAATACAGTAAAATTAAAAAAAGATATTAATAAAATTGAGTAAACGACAGTTGTGATAAGCAATATCACACAAGTAAGATCAATGCACATGTATAAACGATAGAAGAATTGACAAAACTTAAAACTCTTTAAAAATTACGGCTAGCATTTGAGAACCAAATAATTGAACCAAAACATAATATGATGACCACAAAAAGTAAACAGAAAATTCATAATTGAAAAAAATAAATAAATAAAAGATGTACAAATTGAAAAATGTAAAATAATGGAACATAACGTAATATTACTATAACAGATACTGTCGAAAAGATTTCTTCTAGAATTATGGGCCAACAGTCCTTATTTAGTTTATATTATGTAAAATGGTTACCGAGTAGAGTAAAAAAAAATGAACAATGAAATAAAAAATCAAGAAAAGGGAGAATTCAAAAAAGAAAAATATACTAGTAATTCTACAAAAAAATAAGGAATATATTCTTTAAAAAGAAATCTGAATTATTATTTTAAGAAACTAATATGAATAAAATAACCACAAAGAAAATTTTCATAGAATAAAACAGCATGTCAATAGAAAGGAAAGTGCCAAATTCCGTCGCAAAGTCAAAAGCAAAGGAAAAGATTGATAACACCATCTATAGCCTCAATTTAAAGCAAATTGAAAAACTGAAGCTACAAGTATTTATTATTAGCTTAAAATTATTTAATAACTAAGAAATAAAAATGAAAAGTTCAGAAATATATATATATAATTAAGAAGGTAAAAAGAAGCAGAAAAAGTATACGTTCTTAGGTATATCTTATTGCAAATTTACTGCTTTATTATATTAAATAATTAATTTTAAGTCATGAATAAATAGTTACAATATTTTATCTCGTATTCAAAGATAATAATTTTCTTACAAAATTATATTGAAATTTATATTTTGTATAGAGTCTAGGTTATTATATGATTTTTGATTCGATACTTGAAACTGGAAAATTAGAACACACCTGATATCAGAACAGACTCCGTGCCACCTCTTAACTGTATAGTTATTTTGATTTAAACAACCTTTAATACCCTTTTATTCAATTACCTTGGAACTGCATCTCTAACCGGATAAGGAAATGGCCGGTTAACAGAATTAACGATGGCAATATGCGTACAGGAATAGGCTCACTTCTCAAATGAATAGGGTATTTAATAATAGACTAAATGTAGGAAATAAGCCCATTGTTTCAGTTATAATGTTAGATTAACTTCCCAAGATTAGTACCTGTTAAAAGGACATTTACGGTACAGGAATTTTAGACATAAGCTTAAAATTTATTAAAAATATCTGCAAACGAACTTTCTCAATTAAAGTATTGCATTTTAGGGTACATTAGTTTAAACCAAAAAGCATGATTCCATCAATAAAGAGCTCATGCAAAAAAAAAAAAAAAAAAAAGAATCAAAGAGGAGGAAAAGTCAGAAATGCACTGAACTAGAATACACTGTATTTTGAGAGTTCTGAATCATCAATCTTGGATTTATTCATTTTTCTGTTTATTCTACGCTTTTCCTCCTCTTCCTCTTTTTATTCTGCTTTTTGATGAAAAATCTTTCTTTTTGTTCAGCTTCAATATTTTACTAGAATTCCAAGCTGTGTTTTTCTCGAATTTGTTGTTCGATTTTCAAGTTAATCGAACATCTAAACATGCGAGAAATTTTCTCTTTCTCTCTCTCTCTCTCTTACTTTTATTATATTATTTGGTAAGATTTTACTATGTTTTATAGATTCTATTTATTTTATATCTTGAGCTCAATCTCTTTTCCCGACGCTTATATTTGTAAATAATTTAAAATTTTAATAATAGTAAGGATTATATGTGCAGGAGTTACGTATAAAATATTGATACACTTTCATCTTTATTGTGACCGATACTTATTTTATATGATACGCTGTATTTGGATTTAGATTACAGTCATAAGAAAGATTTTTAGATAAAATAGAAACTTTTGTTTCTGCTTTTTCTCACTGATATTTGGTTGCGTTCTGTTTTACACCAGTATAAGTCTACTTTTGTTACATATTTCAATCATAAAATTTGTAAATAAGCTTGTTTGAATAAAAAGAAAGAAAAAATTTGTCGTTACTGTTCCTTAGAGTCCAGATTTTGATCCTGTAGCACTTTGATTTATTTATTGCTTATGGTATTTAATTATCTTCTGTTTTACTTCAGTATGAGTTTCTTTTGTAATATATTCCAACCAACGAATTAATAAATAAGCTTGCTTGAAATAAAGAGGAGTTTATGATGAATACTTTCTGTTATACTCTAGGTTTTAATCCTGTAATACTTGATTACCTATTTATATCACATTTAGAAGTAACACCAGGACGATTGATGACGTACCTTGTAATTCTGAACAACAATCAAGTAACGAGGAAGACACCTGACCTTGAAACCCAATCTCCAAGCTTCTACACCATCTCAACGTGAGGACATTGAAACACGCAGATTTAACTTGCATCAAGCATGCTACATTGGAGCACTTGGAAGTTGATCAAAAAGACACCGCCTCAACAAACACTTATATGAGGTTCATATTCACACGATAATGGTTTATTAATCATTCGTAAGAAAAATTGGCAAGCACAAAATGTAAAACATTTTCTCACTTCTTTAGTGTTTTAAATTGCATAATACTTATGCTTGTATCTTGCCCTGAATACACGAACATGAACAGAGAGAGAGGAAAAAAAACTCTTGCGTAACCTTACGAAAACTATATTTTAGGGGTAAAAATTTGATATTCGTGCATGAAAATGGACTGGTAACGACTTTATGAAAAAAAAAATTCTGCTGGAACCGACTTGTGTCACGCGAACTAATCATAAATGTGTTCTTAATTTATTAGAAGAAAGAAGGCTGGCATATTCAGTCGATCACTGGTCTGAGAAATAAAATTCTCGATTATATAAGTTTCGATCTCTGCGTAGCTACAAGTAACCCACCTTTCAGAAACTCAGCTGTTTCATCGATATTGCTGTAGTGTGCAAAAATCTAATATAGGTTGATTTTCTTATGCGTGAGGGGATAACTAAAGTAATTACATATTTTTTTGCAAGCTTGAGGAGATTTTTTACTGATTAATTCTCAGTCTACATTTATGAGGTGGGTTTAAAAAATACTTGTTTCTGACTACAGATTGCGGTAATTGGTGTAACAACTATTTTTCGCCATCTGTTAAACGGCATCAAATAAACTTGACACTGATTCATAGGTGAATATTTTTATTCCTGCCACAACAAGTAGTCGCCATCATTTAGCATTGAGTTATCAACATCGATGAGATCTAGATTCCTCATTATTCCCCGAAAACCAAGCAGCAATCAAACCAATGGTTTGTTTCGAGTTAGTATGCGTCAATAAAAGCAAAGATGGTCTCATCGGTCTAAAATCTCGCTGCTGGAGGTTTTCGTTGAGCTCTGGGTTCGTGCCTTGATGCCACTAAAGACCCGCCGTGTAGCCGGGGCTGATGCACATTAAATCTGTCGGGGCCGAACATCCTCCCATTGGCGTTGTGTGAGAGTTAGGAGGGGGTGACAGCTCAGATATCGTCCTCGTCACTTGATCAAGGCTCAAAATTACGAGGTCGTTCGCCAATAGCCCTCGTGTTGTTTCTAGTGCGTTGTTAATAAAACCAAACCAAACCAAAGCAAGCGAAAATTATTATTTGTATATAATATATCTTAACGTGTCTAGCGTATTTAAAAATTAGAGCGGATTATCTAAAGAGATTTATCTAGTTTTTTTTTTTTTTCCATTTTAAAGGAGTTAAATTACGAGGTATGTCCAGAAAGTAAGAATACTGAGCCTCTAATGCTTAGGAAAAACTTTTTAACAAAGCTAGCTGCAGTGCATTCAATATCAAATTGTTGGGTGTAGAATGAGTGCTTGTAATATCTTAATCGATTGAAAAGTTGTTGTGCCACTTTGAGAAAGAATTACCTTGATTTAGAATTCTACCTGCTGCGAGTTCAAGAGCGTAATCCGATTTCTTCTTGCTTAGGGAAACGCACAGTTCGAGAAACTTAATGAAATAAAAACTGTTAATGGGATTGATGTCATGAACCATACTAATATATGCAAGTGGTGTCGGGAGTGTTAAGTGCACGAAAATAATTAATATCCATTGCTACTGCACAAATAGTTGTTGCAATGATGTTTTAGATAAGGTAAAGTCCTTCTAGGCACGTGATTATTTCTTGTTTTACCCTAACTTTCTGTTCTCACAGTTAAAAGCGTGGGTCATTGTCCACTGAATCTCTTAGGAATTTCAGACAAAGAAGCTCAAGTTCTAAAACATTTTGGGTAATTATCCCTTAAAAGCTCAAAAGCACCAGCCTTTGCGACACTTCACACACATCTAAATTTTTCTGCTTCTATTTCCACGCTTTTACTGATTCCATTGATCAGAATCTATTGCTGCATCATGATTTCCGTCGTCTAGGTAAATGCAAATTCCTTTATATCAATCAGATATCGCCACTATAATTGAATTTAAACATGTAACATCAATGTCACACGTTTAACTTTTAAAGTTAAGACGTGGATGTAAACTCGACTCTTGTTTCATAAATAAAGCATATAGTGACTCGCCATTTAACTAACTTTTATATTTATGACATTGAAATGAATAAACTGTATTAAGAACATTAATTCATAGGGAGATGGGTCACAATCATGATATCTGTGTCTTATGAAATTACAAACAGGTTACCCACATCAAAATTTTCCACCAGGTGGAAGAAATTAATGCCGAAAAGTACAAATAAACCCTAAAAATTACAGAAGGTGATACAGAACAAAAGAAAAGAAATGTTAACGAAGAGAGCGTGTTTGTTGCACATGACAAATCACATTCCCTCACAACCAGCTCCAAAAAGCAACTTGTGGACTCGATCGGTTATAACCTCATCAACCACTCTTCTCACATTCTTGATCTAGCACCTTCAGAATTTCATCTTTTCGTCCTTCTGGTTCATTTTATAGGTGGCAAAAGGCTTTCTTCCGCAAATGAGGAAACACAATGGGCAAAAAAGCGACGGCAGTCATTTTTCATGATACTCTATTCTCGACTCATAAACACATTGTGACGGAAGGTGAACACACTAAAAATAACGTTTTATGTACTTCTATGAATTTTTAAATTTTTCAAAATTACATTAATTGTCAATTTTTAAGGAATTGAATACTCTTACTTTCTGGAAACCCTCGTGCCTTGAGACTCAAATGATTTGGAATTCGAATGGAATTCTTTAACAAATTATGTACAGAATTTTTTAAAACAGCACATTGCGTATATTTTAATACATAATTTTATTCGGAAATACAATTTTAATTGCTTTAAAGACATGAAATAAAATATTCCAATTAAATGGGTTATTATAAGACAAAAGCAAGATTTTTTTTTTTTTAAAAAAAAAAAAAGTTATTACAAAACGAAGATTTTAAGAGAAAGCAGTGTCTCTTGACCCCCACCACTCATTTTACACAAAAATAATACTATTCTTGGCAGCGTTTGTGGAATAAAGCTTTTCATAATACACTCAATTCTATCACACTGATTATATTCTTTTGTTATTCTTAGAGCATATAAGAGAATGTATGGGAAATTAAGCCTATTCGCGCAAGCAAAATATAGCGTAAACCTTGCAAAAAAAAGCCCTTTTCGTTTTTATTTCTCAATTTTACTACCCCTTAGTGTTTTAGTATCTAGACATCTCGAACTATATTCCTTATGGTTATAGAAATCACTTAAATTTTCCTCAGGAAAGAGAGCCAAATTACTTTTTACAATAGTCTATTATATCTGAGATTTTAAATAATTGAGCTTATACTTACGTGGGAAATATTACTCTATATATGTATGAATATTATTATCCAGGAAAAGAAATGTTGGATGAGCTATTCCTGTTTAAAATTCCATCGATAGTTTTAGCCACACCAGAAAATGTCGCCAAGCGATGTGATAGTCCGCCAATAATAGAAATGTTTCTCGCCTTACATTTTGGAAAAATATTATATATATATATATATATATATATATATATATATATATATATATATATATCGTAATATGCTCGTAATTTTTAGACTCGAGGAAGTGTGAAGAGGACGACACGTCAGTTAGCATCTCCCTCCCCAAACTTTCTTACCATGCCAACGAGAGAAATATTGACCTGACCAGATTGAACGCACATCAGTCCCAGATTTAACGCGATGCAGCATCACCATAACTCTGCAGGTCTCTTAGTAGTACCAGGGCTTGAACCTATAAATCGATGGAAACAACACCGGCCACGAGTTAACTACCACTGCTATCTTGATCACTAGGTTAGAACGGTCATCAGCATGCTACAAAAGAGAACGCAACAAAGTATTTCAAAGAGTATGAATCTTGGAGTAAAAATTGTGAGTGAATCGACTTTATATATCATTATACTTGTAAATGGACAAGGAGTCGCGTTGAAATATTAAAGTTAACGGCAAGAGAGTATTCTTCGTTGGAGTTTTTGAAAGAACGGTGATTATCCGTTTCCAAGCAATAAAAAAAAGATTTGGAAACAAGGCAAAGCTATTTTTCGATTCTCTAGAAATCGTTTAAAATGGAAGAATCAAGAGCAAGTTCAAATATTTTAAAGTTAAAAACCGTTATTACTTTGTTGATCCGAAGACTAGAATGCGTATTCAAGATATTGAAAGAATGTAAGTTCGACAAAACGGCGTAATAAAAAGCTTCGAGGAACAGTGGACTACCATTCAGATTCATTCCACCCATTCTTGCCAGCCTCTTCTAATCGCCGCATCGCTTCGACCCATATGACGAGCGAATCTCCGATTTGCCCAATCTGCCTCTTTCAATCCAATGATACGACCTTTTTCAAACTCTAACAGTTGCTCGTAAGGAGCTCGAATCCTACGGCTAAGCATTTGTTCAGTAGTTGAAAGGTATCCTAAATCACTAGGGAACGGAAAATTTGACTATCCGATTGAGAATTGCTTCTCATATACACCTGCTGAGAGCGCAGTTCTAATGCGTTGTAGCTCCCGCTATTCATTCATTGGACACCAAATTTTAGTCTTTTGCATGTTCTGTTCAAAAGATTTTGCATACGACATTTCATTACAATCACGTAACTCCTTATTGGTGAGTCGTTTTTGTTGTTGTTGTTGATGTAGAGTATATATATATTTGAGTCTTATATCCTTCCAATTCAATTGCCAAAAACAGTAAATTCCATAAGGAAGAAAAGATGATTAAATTGCGTCATTTCAAATGTGCCCGTATTTACTTAATTGAACTAAACCCATGAAGTGTAATTTTTAATAGATCGTATTTACAATGAACAGGCCCCATTCATGTTATCTTTAAATGGCATTGAGGATTTTTTACTTCCAAAATGTTCGGCGCAAACCATGGTTGGAGTTGTGCCAACTATTGCACCATCTTTCATGGTCGACGGGACTTTACGCATGAACTCTGATTCCTTATACCGTAATTTGTTTTATCAGAACTCCTCATTTTAATATATTAATTATACTGTAACTAAACTGACGCTAAATATCTTTTCACATATTATAAATGTCTAGAGATAAATGGTTAAAACGGTTAATATGTATATCTTAGATCTAATTATCAAACATTCTAAATATAAGAGCTTAAAATTATTCCTATTTTACAATCTTTTTTTGCGAAATAATTTCACGGCATATGAGTAAAATGTCTAAAAAACTGATGTAATAACAGAGGGCTCGTTGTCAAAAGTATATAGTTAAATTACACAATAAATCTTTATATATATCATAGAATACAGTTTACTATTATCAGGCAAAATGTACTTGAAAATAAGACATATAAAATGTAAAATTTCGAAAACGTCAATAACGTACATTCTTGTAGATTAATGCACATAATCTCAAATGCTTAAACTACCAATTATAATTAAATCTTCTTAGAGTATACTTTAGCTTGAATAATTGCTCTGAACTTACTTCAGAAAAATTCAATCACACTTTATGTCATTGGCATTGAAACGTTGCCCAGTCCTTGTTTGAGTTTCCCGTCAATACGCCAATTTTATTTAGTGGGCGTAACGTTAATCCTAAGGAATTTTGATTTGAATTCTCCTATATTTACTACTTGATCTATTTGAAGGCAATAAATTGCATCTGAAAGTGCAAAAAAATAATGAATGCTTCTGCGGAATTACTTTTTTCCTCCGATTCTTAAAAATATTGAAACAAATTTTTTAAAGACCGGAAAACTCAAAACGAATCATTAAAATAAAAATAAAAATATTTTTAAAAATCGGAGGGAAAAAGTAATATCACAGAAGCCGTCATTATTTTTTGCTATTTCAAATGAACTTTATTGCAATCAATTAGATCAAATAGAAAAGATGGGAGAATTAAAGTCAAAATTCCATAGGATAAACATTACGTCCACAAATTAAAAATGGCGGGTAGACGAAAGCCTTAAGTGTGTTTATCCATTCATCTTTTAACCTAGTTCAAATATTTTGACCAAGAATTTCCCATTTATATGTGGTGACTAAGTAGGAAATTTCATAAATTTAGGTTATATTAAATCTTCAGAATAGTAGGATACATTATATTTACTACTAATATTGAAAATTATGTGTTGTCTATGAAACTTAAATTTCATTATATCATAGTGTAAATATTTCAAGATGGGAGAGAGAGAAAGAGAGAGAGATGTCACTTATCTATAAAGAACTTCTTAATCCAAAGCACTTACAAAGGAGGTACGAATGGTTTTTCGACTCGCCACACAAAATCTGCAAATTTTAATTTTCTATATATTATAAAACAAGATTCAATACTTAATGACTTTTTAACACCACATTCATTATTTGAGAAACTGATTTTTTTTTGTAAATTACCTTTTGAATTTATTTTATTCTAACTACCATTCTAAAAAAATCCTTAGTTTCTTCTCAAAATGGATCTTGTATAAATACCTTCTACAGTCACTAAATATAATTATACGTTATTTTTATAAAAATTAAAAACTCGTTCTGTAAAAGGTATTGATTAAAAAAAATAATTATGTTTAATATAAAAAAAATGGAATTGTGTTCAAAACAATGGTGTTTTAATTACATACGAATATGATGCAAATTGAAATCAGGTTTATAAACTCAATTATAACGCATCATTATAACCATACTAATTACTACTTTACCCCGTTCACTTCCAGGAAAATCTAGAGCGTCTTGTTTTGAATGATAAGATTTTATTTTAGAGAAAACATGAAATGTTACAAATTATAATAATATGAAGTTACACATATCATACCGACATAGCGTTTACAATAATTTGGAAATGGAAAACACTCTCAGCGAGATAACTCGCTGAATAATCCTGAATATAGCTTGCTGGATACCTCATAGTCTTTTTTATTCACTGAAATTTTTCACGAACTATGAAGGTTTCTTTCCGTTTGGATCGAAATGGAAACATTTTTACACAGCGAAATATAGTCAGAGATTACATTTTGAGAATGCCAGGTATTGATCTCACTGACCAACGAATGTTCTACTCATTCCTCAGGAAAACCATCCACTGATACAAAAAAAAATTCACTACACTTCTACGAAATCTTCTTGCAGAATGCGAAAATATTTTGAACTCAAAGAAATCGATAAAATAAAAATAAAAAAAAAAAAAAACCAATTCTTAAAAGAATGTTCTATTCAAAGTTTCGCAAACAACAGATTTAACCATTCAAGCTGCGCTTTTTTGTAATTATTATTACATTACTCAATTAAATATAAGAAATAAAGTAATAGAAATATCCAGAAATGGACATTTGTAAGCGTTTTCGATATTAAAATTAAAGTAAATGATAAATTAAAAAATTGAATACGTTTAAGAAAAATGTAATTAAAATTAAAGCAATCGATAAATTATTAAAATGAATATATTTAAGCTAAATAAAATTAAAATTAAAGCAATCGATAAATTATTAAAATGAATACACTTAATCTAAATGTAATTAAAATAGAAGCAGATGATAAATTATTAAAACGAAT
>BMAW01050748.1:62575-101119 GCA_019974015.1 Nephila pilipes
GATAGATAGATAGATAGATAGATAGATAGATAGATAGATAGATAGATCTTTATTTATTTATATTTTATATATTTATATATTTATATAAAGTTCTGTCAGTTTTCTTACATTAAATTCAAACAGATACATTTTTAGCAGTTTTTATTTTGAATCCATAATGTAATTGCCCCCCTCATTATCAACAACATTTTGACATCTAGTGAGCATATTTTTAATGCCGGGTCAATAAAAACCAATTGGTTTTTGAGCAAAATGTCTGGTGATGGTATTTTGCACATCATCCAAATTTTCAAATTTCTTGCAACTTAGAAATTGTCGCATTGATCAGATTAAATGAAAATCCGATGGCGCAATATCGGGTCAGTATGGTGGGTGAGGCAATACCTCCCTTCCCAGTTCATTAATTTTTTCCAGGGCTCGTCTTCAGTAGTGCGGTTTTGCATAATCGTGTAGCAGAACGACACCATTTCTGTTGACGATAGCTGGGAAATTTTCAATTAAATATTGATTTACTCGATCCATTTGTTCACAGTGAAGGTCTGCATTCACAGTTTGTCCAAGTTTCAGCTCTTCAAAATGAATGACCCCGTGAATACTCCACCAAACACAGAAATGCGCCTTAGTTGTACTTCTTGGCCATGCATTTGGAGAGAGCTACATCCTTTTGCGTTTTGGATTACCATAGAGGACCAATTTTTTTATCTCCAGTGATTAAGCAATGAAAACATTCTTCTGTATTGTTCCGCTGATGCAATATGTTACATAGGGTGGATCAGTTAGCTTTGTTTTCTTCGGATAGATTATGAAGTACCCAAACCGCTACTCTTCTTTCTTTACCAATCTGCTACAAATGTTCTTGGATGGTCGACAAAGTTTGGGTAAGAGTGTTTGACTGTTCCTCGATTGTCTCGCACGGATTTGCTACCACTTCCTGCCCTTAACATGGCATTGTCTAAAGTTGTTGGGCTTCCCGATCATTACGAGTCGGAGAGACCGAAATTACTGCATTTGAACTTAGAAAACTACTTTTGGAATTTATGAATGTCTAATAGATTTGGATAAACATCGCGAATGTTTTTGGTAGAAATCATTGCGTTACTATCCTTCTGAAACTCAAAAAGCATATAAAGTCGAATATGTACCTCTTCTGGTACTTGATTGGCCATTGTGCCTAAAATAGCAACAAAAACATTAAGATTTAATTATTTATGAGTAGATAATTCACTTTAACCTCAAAGTGTCTTTAAGACAACTTTGAAGTACACAATGAGCTGATAAATGACTAATGAATATTGATATCCACAGAAACGGACAGAACTTTCCCGTAGACTTTCGTAATATGTATCAAATTTCCGTTGAAGAAAGGGCTGTATAAATTTTATTTGTGTCCATAATTTCAATTTTCTTTATTTAAATTGTTATGTCTTAGTAGATTGTCTGAATATAACGTGAGTTGATCTTAATACAGTACGAGGGTCATTCAATAAATCGGAAGAAATTCCAAGAGATGACGTTCATAGCATCGAAAATGGTATATTTTTGTTAAGTATATGACCCCCTAGATAGCTGTCTAAGTCTCAGTTACTCGTATTCATAATCATGATACCTTTCGCACCTAAAACTTGTGCGTCATAATTTTTCCTGCTGATTTGTACATCTTGGCTTTTTGTTGGAAAATATTTACGGGAAGCAAACCAACGTTTTGATTTTTGCTTGAGTTTTGCTTGAGTTTTGCTTAATGATGAATCAAGGTCTCGTCGATGTGATAACTCGACGCAGCAGTAATCAAATTTTCATTTGGCATCAAATGACTATCAAATCCAAACTAACTTATGAATTTATGACAAATTGGTTTCGGTTTCACATAACAGATGACAGCACTTAGTGGTAACAACAATTTAACTTAATGATAGTACCTGTCTTCGAATACAAGTACTTTTTGATCCACCCACGTATCACCGAATTGTTTGAAATTATGGCTAATTTGGCTCAAATAGTTTGTATCTAATCATGATGGGGGAAAATGTGACTTTTCTAGAAGTATTCTTATCTTTTTGAAATTCCTAGTGAAGAAAATATTTTCGTGTTTTTGTTGCATTAGAAAAATTTATTTCCCCTCAACGGTGAAAGTTACATGTTTCGTTCTTTTAAAAGAGAAATTTCGTTCTAGCCTTACAAAAAATGTCTTTAAAAATACATAGCGCAGGCAGCTCTCTTTAATCTAGTACTTGGAGATTCGGCACATCCGACATCGAACGAACCGGTTGCTTAACTTGTTTTAACTATCATTGTACTTCACTATCATTCTATGTATCTAAGTTTCTAATCAATTCAAGAATATTCTATTAAATTAATGTTCCATATTTCAATTTAATTTAATAATTGCTGGAATCAAAGATGAAATATTTGTTGGATATTTATATCGTCAATATGGGTTCACAATAGGTATAAAGAACTTAATACCCTTTTGAATCTCTTAAAACGTTGTATCTAGAGTGTTTTGTCTTTGGTATCTCTGTTAAAAAAGCAATATTAATAATAACCCAGCCAGAATCACTTATCCGGCACAGCCGTGGTCCGGAATGTGCAGGAGTACGAAGAAGTAAATGTACATGATGCATGTTAACTTTACATATTATGTTTCTGTGAATATTAATGCGTGAATTGTCACTCTCTTGGAAGGATGATTGTTATAGTGTTGATCCACTTCTTAGCAACAGTAGTCCGAACAATAATATATTCTTTTGAGTCCACAAGTTATATCATGAGCAAACTATTTCATATCCTTTCAGACGAAGTCCAAGGGATTCAAGTACGGGTAGCATGGATGCCAGTCGCATGTGTGTGTGTGTGTGTCCATACCTTCAATTCATTGATAAAATAACTTTCTTTTGTTTTGAACTGTTGTGACAATTCGTTTGCCGTCTTTTAAATGTTACTCTAATTTAACAAATCTGAAATTCCACTTAATTCCAAGGACATATTAAGTATTTAAAATGGTTACAACCCAACAGTTCCAGTCAACTATGTTTCAAAACAGAGTTTATTAATGCTCCAATACGGGGAATGCTCTCAACTTGTTCGAAGTCCCTAACCGCAAGTTTGTTCGAGCATTCCTCATATTCCCGTAAACTTTTCTCTCCCTTTTCAAATTGAATTCTAGCGACGCTTTTAAATGACGTGATTATATCTATTCGCTCAAGTTTAATTAATTTGCGTGACCACTTTTGATCTGGGTGGTAAGAAGTTGGAAACTTAAATAAAAAGTCAGAAAAAAACCCAAAATATTAATTAAGGGAAACTTGGCAAAGAGTCCTTGTAATAGAGTTTTAGCAGAATCCAGGAAACTCTGAGTTTCGTACTAAAACAAAAACCCTCAACGCTATTTTAACGCTTCATCTGCATTATATATAGTACTTCTAGCACTTAAGTTAGATTGTCACATTACATTCCATTGCAAACGTTTGTCATGCTGCACACTGCATCGTACCTTTTATTTTATGGCAAGAATTCGTATATACCCAGTATTGTAAATTCGGAAACAACATTTGTTATTTAAGGGAAACAATAACTAGGTTATAGGAGTTTTTGTTCTAAGTTTGAAGCGTAATTCATAGAATTATTTTTATGACTCTCACAACATTAAGGTAATTTTAACTGTATTTGTAATAACTAAATAGGGTTTGAGAAACTTTAACAAGAGGTGTAATGTTTTCCGACATTTATTATCACTAAATTACACAATCAAATAAAGAGGAAGACAGGTAGTAATTAAACTAAGTAATTTTCAGTTTCTTAAGTAATAAAAGTGCCCTCGCTGTGTAAATTCTAATTTAATGCTTTCGTAACCTAACCTGACAGCAGTGTTAAAGATCATTCTTAAAAACCTACTCAGATCCTAGTGAGTTAACTTGCAAAGATTAGGGATTTAAGCAGTTTCCTTAGCTCTTACTCACTTCAAGAGATAATGGATGCGATAACAATCTGTATAGTTTAACCCCCGCATTATTAATCTCAATTATAACTTTACTACTAAATCCTAACTTCTCAATTACAAACATCATTCATGATCAGTTTGGCTCCACTTATAGGGTAGTTTCTTCTATTAAATTCATTACAATCACTTCGTTCAATAATCTGCATAGATCAGGTATAATTTGTTTGCATGGAGATTTGATTTCCTGCAACTAACTTTATAAAAGTTCCTCAAGGCTAGTGAAGAATAAATCGCGAATAGTCCAACCTCAAACATTGCCACATATTGAATGTTATTGTTCTACTGTAATACTGCGTGTCTGGTCATTTAGCAAAAACAGAAGTTTTTAAAAAGCGTATCATCAAAGTTATATTGGATTTGGAGGACGTGTATCTTAGCTGACATGATCCACGGGCCTTCTTGACTTCTTCCGAGGACACTTGCAATAATTGGTTCACTTAATACGAGACTCTTGTTGACACAGTGGTAGATCTCTACACAGGAAGCTGTGTTGATAAGTACAAGACCAATTTAACACTAAGAAATATCTTCTGAATAGACGACAATATTTTCTTAATAGGTAAGGGTGTGGTGAAAATCCCAAAGATACCACTTCAAGCACTTCTGAAATATTATTAGATTTGTATCAACACTTTTACTTCAGTATTTTTCTCTCTCTAATAAAGATAAACAGTGTCAAGTGGTTTTTCCTTTTTCTGTTCAGTTATAGGATTTTAACCTTTTAATCAACACTGCAAATATTATTAATATCGTTGAGTGATACATCCTTCTTTGTTACGAGATATCTTGAAACTTTTGTACTTGTCCTTTTTTTTTTACTCATTCTTATTACATTACTGTTCATTTTTATCTTCTATTCATTTATACTTCAACGTTGCTTAGTTTTTATTTAAAATGCATATTATGAATATAACTGAATAAAAATTAAGATACAATATTTATTTTATTCAATATCAAGAAATGTGGACTAGTTATTTCAAATTTATCTTGTGAATAAATGAATTTATTTCATTTTATGTAACATTAAAATATTTGATTTTGAATTTATCATTTATCTTATAGTAATAAAGAAGTAGTCTAGCATATATAATACTTTTATTTAAATAGAAATAGCAAACTTTGTGTGAGTATTAAATTCATTTAATTCGTTATTGAATTGTTGAAACGTTTTATTTGTTTCAAATATATCAATTATAAGCTAAATAAACCTGAATATAATTGAATTGATATACGGTGAAATCAACAGAAGGGAAGACCACAATCTTCCATGTCCTTTTATTACAACGGTAGTCACATGCCGTGTTTACGAATTGCTTAATTTGCATATTCAGGTAAATGTTTTGAATATATTCGTTGAATTTAAATCAGAACAATTTCAATGAATCCCTTGTCTATTGAATTCACTCTCTAGTCTTTAAATATCATGATAATGGCGGCTAAGCAAAAGCATTTGAAATGCAAATGTTTGGACTCAGTGTTAAAATTAGTGATGGCACTAAATATCGATTTAGATGTAGCATTGTAAATACATAATATAAGGTGATTTTAAATTCATAGAACACATTCTAAGAAATGAAACTATTTTATTCTTTAACGAATGCTCATAATGGATAAGTTGAATTGCTAACTCGGGAATTAAAGAAGATTAATATAATACTCGTTTTATAATAAATGTATAAAATAGCAATAATTAGGACTTATCAATTACTGGACAGCGTAGACCAAAAAGAGGTTTTTGGAAAACCGTTCTTAAAATTATGGTCCAATAGTCCAATTCAAACGTGAGTATAAGATCCTCATTTTTTTTGTCCTTTAATATATGTTGATAATGGAAAATTTGAACAGATAGCTGAGGAATTATGGAAGATTAATGTGATCCTCATTTTATAATAAATGTATAAAATAGCAATTACCAGAACAAATTAATTACCGGACTACGAAATTATCAGTTAACGGACTGTGCACAGCAGACATACTTCTTCGAAAATGTATTTTCGAAGAAGTCATTTTATGTAGTAAATAATATATAATATTACTTATTATATAAGATGTATAATAATAATTATATATATATATCCTATTATATGAAGTATAACACGCCTCATATAAATATGGACAGGTGATTTTTTTCGAAAAAACAGCATAATTATCAATTAATGAACAGAAGAAAAATAATCAATACAGAAAACTGTAATGGCAAGTTATTACAGTAGTATATCATACAAAGTTCTTTATTTTTGGAGCAGATATTAAAATACAAAATACACTATTCTAAAAATATATGGACAAATATAGGGTTATAGTTCACATTTTTAAACTGTTGTTTCTAATCAATTTTAATGCTCTTCGAGGCATGTCTTAAATTAAAACTTGCAGGAAATTAAGTTTTAAAGATAACCATTTCCATTAATCTAGTCCATTTATTGCTATAATTCGACAGGATTGAAAATCAGCATCCCCGGGCATATAGATATCACTCTAATGCCCTTCAAAAATAATCCAGCTGGACAAGATCCGGTCTAATAGTTGAATATTGGTAATTTGATATTTGACCTAGATGTACGATTCGAATTGTAATCTTACTGGAATATTTAACTTTCACCACTCAGAGTTTTTGCATATGGAAGCAAATATATTTGTAGCACATCCTGATAATATTATGAACATTGTCTACCTTGTAGGAAATATATATCAGTTATGCCGTTGAAACAGAATGCATCCCAAACCATGAGAGAAACACCTTTTTATTGCCGACTGAAAGAAACAGATATTTGAGTCGGAAGGTCCTGCTAATATTAGGCCTAACCTACTGAGCGATCCATATTGAATTGCTTTTAGTGGCTGAAGAAAACAGTAAACTATTCATCTTTCCAATCTATGAGTTTCTTAACTCAAAGTAATCGCTCTTCTTTTAGTCGTGCTTTGAGTCTTAGAGTTCGCTGCATACTTCGATAAACATAAAATTTACTTATAAGGTCGAAGAACTGTAGATATGTTTATTGGGATGTCTAAGTTGTTGGTAATTTGACACACATAAATGTTTGACTGGAAGCAGATCGTAAAAGATATATATCTTGCCCTCGGTATGTCTTCTTTGATACTTCTGTACACTTCCGTACATTATAACTTTGCGAAAGGATATTATATATACCAGATCTGTTGCATTGCATGTGTTTAACCATTTCCAAAATCTTCGTTCCTCCACACTTTAAATACCAAATTTCAGTTTAATGAGCTTGTGAAAGCTTATTGCGGCAAGTCACATCGCAATAATAAACTCCAGTTTGAAAAATTGATTCGTCTTTCATATTCTATAGCAATTCTTTTACAGAAAAATGTTTAGATTATGCAGATTTTCTGATTCAGTTTTAATTCGATTTTTGATAGCTATCCATATATGTTTGGGTCAACATATTTTTTATTATTTTTTCATTTATACTTGCTTAATGAATGGAAAATTCTTTTAGCTATTTTACTTATCTGATCATAATATTATACATACCATATTAGTCTCAATATAACTTGATACTTTTTGACTAATCATTTCCCGTTAAAATATTGATTAGCTCTAAATTCGAAATCTAGGTAATGGAATGTAGCGACTCTTCTTGTCACTTTCTTAATAATATATAATTTGCCTCGCGTTACTTGATTTTACTTCCATGAAAATAACCTGTGTTATTAATTAGTTTAAGTAAAATTTTATTTGACTAATTTGTAATTTATTTGAATTCCTTTAAGTAAATTGAATGGGTCGCAATAAATTCTTTATTTTTAGTCTGGCTATCTTTATAAAACATTTGGTCTCGCATTAAATTTAGCGTCGAGTTACATTCGGGTTAATACGGTATACATAGTGTTTCAAAATTTGGGGAAAGATTTAAAGAGTGATAGAAAGCATTAGAGCAAGTAATTTCACCATGCAATGCATCGGCTGAGTGCAAACGGTGAACCGGTAGACGCGCTGTAATAGGAAGCATAAGGCGCGAGCTTTCTCCCACATCGTCATTTTTACCATGGATTTAGAAGACATAGCTTTCCCTGATTATTGTACTCCAAAATGTCTCATGAAATGCATGGCAGAAATGACGATGTGTACGAAAACTCGCTCCTTATGCTTTCCATTACAGCGCGCCTACTGGTTCATGACTTGCACTCCACCGATAAACATTGTATGGTGAACATTGCTTGTTTAGATGTTTTCTATCACACTTTAAGTTTCTATCCAAGAGTTTTAAAACACCCTATATATTATTTATTAGTTTCATTTTTCTAGCACCCTTACTTTAATTCTTACCGAAAGAAAAACACCCCTCCATATATTTATTTTATTCGCTATTTATTATCATTATTTATTAATAATATATTTATTTCAAATTCACGCCTTTGTTTAAATTAAATAACATTTTCAGTTGTATCAAACCTACTGTTGTCACTGACATTTTGTATTTAGTGCTTGAGTCTCCCACTCGAGGGCCCAATTTCCTTACGTCATCGTGTGATGATGCTAATCCGATAACCGTGATCACAAGGTCCTTTTTATTGGCCGCGGTAGTCGCAAGTGAAAGAAGCCTTGAGGAAATAACCGTTGTGAACGGTGGTTCAGTTTAAATAAATCTCAAATAAAATCCCTAGACTTTTCCTTCGGGTTATCTATAAGTGTGGGGAAAACTTTATTTGTTCGACAGCTTCGCCACAGAAACCGGCGTGCATTTTAAAATTTGCCACATAATTATCATCCAGTTGCGGATGATAGGAGCAAAAAGATTTCGAATGAGTTTGAGGAATCACTAGATAATTTTTAAATGTTCCATTAGTAGAAATAAATATTCAGAAATTCTGAGGGGCCGTATAATTGTTCAAAATAGAGAATCTCTATCATTCGACGAAGTTGAACAAATTGTTATGCTAAATCTAGATTCTTCAGTATTTCATTTATATATAAATATTGCTTATTAAAATAATACTTACTTTCATAACACGTTCTACATATTTAATATTCGACTCAAAACGTTCCATGTTATATAAACAAATTGAGCTTAATTCCTAAGGATTTTTTTCTTTTTGTTTATTTGTAATAAAGAAACATAAATGTTTTATAACAAATATGAAGAGAAATATTTATGCACACATTTTGTTTTAACATATTTAATTATTTAAAAATAAATAAAAATCTTAAATAAATGACTAATACCTGAAGATAATTCCTGTTTCTTACAAAGTACTTCATGTATCAGTCATATATATTTGTAAAAAAATAATGTGAAAGATAAAAATGCTAAATAAAATGAACTTTTCGAATTAGAATTTAGATAATTATAATATTTTTAAGAACTGAACACGTGTATTTTGAAAAAAAAAAAAAAAAAAAAGTAGTGTTTAAATTTTTATAAGCATTAACATGGATTGATTGTTTTGATGCATTCAGATGAAACACAGACTATTGGTGATGAACCTCGTATTTTCAACCATACTACAGTGACGAGGATGATATCCGACCTAGCACCAATTTTTTTAACTTTCATAAGATGACAGCGATAGTAATAAGCTCGAGTATGTGCTATTGCTAAGGTGACCAGACGTCTCGCTTTTAGCAATTTATCCCGCGGGGTCTTAAGAAAGTTCCGATTTTTAGAGAGATTGCTTGACAAGCTAGGGGACGGGGGGGAGAACGGGAAGAGAATATGTTTCGGCTTCCATGTAGCTATTTTACCAGGATAGGAGCTTTATATTATTTTTGTAAGTTTTATTTTGTTGAACTTTAATAATAAAAATAATTGTTGAGAACTGATTATCAGGAACTACTTATCAAAGTTTGCAGTTGCTAGAATACGACCACCATTGTTTGGACTTAATGAACAGTGACATTTTTCGGCTTTGGCAGCTATGAAAACATTTTGTAACTGTAAAATGAAGAGAAAATATCCCGCTTTGTACACTTCCATAGATTTTATTCTAATGTCGACATGTTCCGCTAGCTACCTAGCATCATTTGGAATATTGTTGTAAATCAATTACATCTAATATAAAAATTGGAAACGGAAGGGAATTTTAGAGAGGAGAAGATCAGGGTGTATAAGGAGTTTGTTGGTCGTCCATATTTGGTTTTGTAACTGTCTCTCATGCGATACACTTCGTACTGCGTGTTAGTTCTAGTTAAACAAGCGATGTCAACAAATCAGCCATTCAGATGATTTAGGTAAATAATTTAATCAGATACCAAAGGTAAGTATTTTATTGGTAACACATTTTTAATCAAGACCCCCCCCCCTCCTTTCAATGGTGTCCCGCTTTTCGAATGTTAAAATCTGGTCACCTTAGCTCTTAGCTAGTTATTACTCAAAACTGGTTGATCATTGTCTCGAGCTCGCTGCCGGCAATTTTTTCTATGGGCTGAGCCCTGATGTCGCAAAAGAAAACTCATGCAGTGTGGTCGAAGTACATTGAATCTGTCGAAGACGAGTGCTCTCCAATCGGGGTGAAGTGGAAATTTGGAAAGGGAGGTACCAGCTCAAGCATTGTTCTTGTCACTTGACCGAGACTCAAAATTACTAGGTTTGTTGCCAATAGGCGTCGTGTGACGTTAATTAACATTTACTCAATCAAACTTAACTTCCACACCAAGTCAGCATAAGAATTTTAAGAAAGTCAGATTTAATGGTCAATACCCTTGCTTCATCAAAAATTGTTTTAGCGGAATGCGGATAACCTTACCACCTGTAAGACCAATACCATGACCACCCAATTATGGGTAACAGCACGTACTGGAGCTTATCACCCCTCCCCCCTTACTGTACCTTATTACACCTTAGGCTTATTGCATACCTTATTGCACGCATGAAGTTCGGGAATTCCTTTCCGTTTTACGAAGTTAAACTAGACAGGAATTCATTTAACAGATTGTTTTTCATTCACCCAGTATGAAAACACTCGAAAAGATCCGAATTATGTTACGAAAAATTATCGCAGCCTTAGTAAATTATTTAAAGCTTAGAATTTTGAAAAAAGTACCTCAGATTTATTCACCTCAGATAATTTTCTTGTACTAAGATTTTCATACCTCTTGTCATTTTTTTCTCTCTTTCAAGAAGTATTTTCTCTCATATAATCTTGTTCTTACGTTATAAAGAAATGATATAGCATGTTGTAAGGTCTGTTATTTTTTGTTGCGTCAATGATATTTTATTAAAGAATGTTCTCTCGTATTATTGAGCTGTAATTTTTCTTAATTTTGACATTAATTGATTAATTCTCTATAAATTTTGATTTTTTTCAATTTGTTTTGAATTACATATACTATCTATAATCTTCCCAGTTTCAGGGACGGGGGGAATGTGTAATATACTTTTGGGGGAATTTGCGCCATGAAATTAACCGAATAAAAAATATTAACTGGAGCATTTTTTTTTTTTTTTGACATCTAATAATCTAATTTTCAAAAGTGTAAAATTGTATGATTGATTTATTTACCTCATATACAAAAAGTAATTACATATAAACTAATTTATCAAAATTATATCTCTATGGTGATATAATTATTATCATTTTATTTAATATATATAAAATTATTTACTTAAATTCTATCTCAAAGGATGGTTTTTTTTTTTTTTTCAAAATACGACTACTAATATATATGTAATAAGTATTTTGCAGAATATGTGAGTGTTATATAAGTGTTGGAAAAGATACATTGTACACAATATTTGCTAAGTACCATAGGTGTTACGTCCATCGCCCAAAGTGAGCCATCATCATACTAACTGAGCGATAACCGCATGAAGTAGCGATTGTGGAGACAGGGATCTGCAATACTGCTTTTGTCTTCATCTCTTTTACTCCTTATATTATACAAAGAAGATTCACAAGGGAATTGTCGACAAATATAAACATTTTCGAGAAGATGGGAGAAGAACGCTGCAACATACTTATAAATAATTAGAGCACATCTCAAATGTAAATTTTCAATTACATTTATGAAGTCGATCAATTTATATTGAATAGATTGTAAGCCGCTTGTAACACTGATAGTATTTCTTCTTTTTTAGAATAATTTACTAAAACTTGACAAAGATTAATTCCTTCAATAGAAATATTACTGGATACCAGCTATGAATATCATTAGTTGTAAAACTAGTGGTAAGGCATACCTAGTTAAGCCTCTACAGGGCCAAAACATATATTTTCACGAATGAACTGACGAATCATGATTTAACGAATGCTTAGAAAAACTCGTTAAGAATTATTATAATACTTTGATGAGCCTTTTAAACAGTTTAAGTGCACGCGTACTCTTAAAAGAAAAACACAACATTTGGTAAAATGATTTATGTTATGTCACAGAAACAAGGGTGAAAGCTCACTTACAGTGCAAGATACAAAGCATGAAATTCCGGTTAGCTCTAAGAAATCCTTGATACATGGAAAAGGATAAAGACAATATCAAAAAATGAATAATTCATTACACAGAAGATACAGCTATCTTTCAAATACAACAAGAATTTCGAAAATTGGCGAACAAATAAAAAAGTTATAGCTCAGAGGGAAAGGGGTATTACTTTTTGCTGTGCATTACTTTCCAATAAAGCCTCGTTATCAGTATGGGTGATAGCTATGGATTCCACAGAAGATTTCGTTGTGGGAATATGTTTCCACGGAGACCAACACCCCACAAATATTCTTTCACATAAGTAAGAAAATTCCTCTTCCGCCTGTGTGAGCTAAACAATCCTACCCCATCTAAGCCCATAGAACCATATTGAGAAGCTCCTTAAATATTTCTGCATTACGAATATTATTGTGCCCTACACATATCGCTTCAATATTTTTCCACCAGGGGGTCCAGGACTCTTGACTATTATCCGTGAATGCCAAAAAACGTCATTTTTCAAACCAATACAGCTTATCAATGAAACAAAGCAGAAATGTGAAACTTTAACGGTATATTATCCACTCACTTTTAAATTAATTTTTACATTTTTTTGGAATTTTTAGGAAATCTTGAAAAATATAAAGAAATATAAGTTAGGCATTTTTTCAAAAATATGAAGATCTATATTTCACTGCGCGAAGAAATCTGAAGGGGGTAGGACATTGATCAAAATGTACAAAAATAATGTTATTCAGTAGGAAATCGATCAGTTTTTTCTTAAATAATACATGCTTTTTAAAACATTTTAGTGAGAAATTTTTTTTTAACACAATTACTTAAAAAATTATGGAATTTCGAGGAAAAGTCTAATTAAAATTCATATTAAGTTTTTTCATTAATATTTTGTCTGAAATATATATAAAGAAACTTATTTTGAGCCATTGTAGGAAATTTAAAGCTAATATGGTCAATAGTTCATAGGAAATCATGCGCACAGTCTATTTTTTTTTTTTTTTTTTTTTTTTTTTTTTTGTATTGAGAAAACTGGTATTAAATTATAAGAGTAACAAAAGAAAATTTTGAAATTTGATTGCTTGAATAATCTTAAAATGAAAAAAAAAGCTCTTTGAAAAGTTTTGCAAAGAACGAATTTAGCTACCCTAGGTGCGTTTTTCTTATAATTATTATTAAATTACTGAAATAAATATAAGAATTAAAGTAAACGATGAAATATCGAGAAACGGACAATAGTAAATTTTTTCGATATAAAAATTAAAGCAAACGATAAATTATTAAATTGAATATTATAACAACTACATGTAATTAAAATAAAAGCAAACGACAAATTATTAAATTGAATATATTTAAGCTAAATGTAATTTAAAATTGAAGCAAGTGATAAAAAAATTGAAAAGTGATCTGGTACGCCAAAAGGGATTCATTAAAACAAAACAATAGCCCCTGAGTGGCTAAATATATATATATATATATATATATATATATATATATATATATATATATATTGGAGTATTTGAGGGTTCTGATACCCCTTAATAAAGGAGAATAAGGTTTTTTCTGTAGTTATGAATTAACTATGTTTCTAGTCCAGGGACAAATGTTGTTCGCTGTATGAAAACTATCATTTATTTTTTTTATTGAAACATTTGCGTAAATCCTGTAGATTCCAATATTTCAATAACATATAGAGTAACAATTAAGTGACTAGGTAATTGTAACTTTAAGTATTATTTCGCAGAAATCCTCATTATGATAAGAAAATATGATGCATGCTAAATCTACCGTAGATTAGAAAAAGAAAATTTCAACATTAACAAAGGCATATAATTATTTCGATTGAATCACTGTAAAAAGGTATATATCTGAAATTTACATATTTACATCCGTCCATTACATATAATAGATAGAATATGGGGACATGTTTATTGGTGGAATCATTTTAATATAGATTGTCTTAAAATGATTCCACCTATAAATATTTTATAGGAGTTGTTTTTTGAAAGAAAACTGTCTCTTTTTAATTTTTCAGCATTTTATTTCTATTCATATCAAACTATAGTGAATGAAGATTAAAATTAATAAATATAAAATGTAACAGAACGATTCTTTAACATTAAGATGAAAAAAAAAATATTTTGGTACTTAAATGTCGATAAAATGAATAAGACTATCCATTTGAGGCAATAAGAATTAATATTAACCACGAAAGAATTAAATCATTTAATTGGTATTGTACCTGAATGAACTGCTTCTCTAACTAAATAAAAAATAGTTTTGTATGCAAACTCTTACGGATATGTTTTATAGTTAAAATTTATGTGAATTCTGTGGTATTTTAAAATCATTACATTGATTAAACACAAAAATTAGAAGTTATTGAAACAGTTTCTATGCATCCCTACATTTGTTTGAAAATAAGGCGTGATTAGGATGATTTTTGTTTCATTAGGATTCTTTCCTTGAGATGACGATATTGATATGAATTCCAATGGAAAAAAATCACCATAAAAGTTTCCCACGTGTTTATTAAACTATAAAGAAATTCGTTATGGAGAATCATATAAAATTTGTGATCTGCTGTAATATTTAAAGTTTTATTGCTTATGCGGTACTAGTAGAATTTTTATCTTAGGAATGATAATTTGTTACCTAAAATTTATTGTTTTTTTAAATTCATTATAGTTTTCAGTTAATTCACTTTAATTGTTATTTTTAAATGTGTTATTAACTTCAGCTCTTGAAACCACGCTTTCTAGTAAAAGCTTTGTAAATAGTTATTTGTAACCTTTTAATAAGATTATTTATTAAGATAAATATATGCACAACAAATAAATTTTCATACATTATTTAATTGAAAGACAAAGCGATAAATTAAAAGACAAGATGCATAAAAATTATGAATGACTGCTGTATTCGTTGAGGATAAATCGATTGTGATAATTTTGGGATCATCTGGAATCTTTCCTTAAAACCACGATATTAATATGGAATAAGAAGCAATAAGTTTTTCCAAATGTTTGCACAAAAGTAAAAGCTCTATTTCTCTAATAGTTAATTTTCCTTTCATATTATAAAATTTTATTGTACATATTACGTACGATTAGAATTGTAACCAAGGGAAATATATTTTATTGCTGTACGAATAAAAATTTATTATACGTAGTTATTTTATAAATAAAAATATTTTATGTTTTATTGATTATTATACTTTTCGATTTATTCCCTTTGTGGCATATTTTCTTCGTTGTTTAGCTCTACATCAGTCTTAAAGTCTAATTAAAAGTCAATAAATTCAAAATTCCAATAGAATATACGTAATAGCAGGACAAAACCCTTTATTATCTATCAAAGAATAAACAGATTCTCACTCTCTCTCTCTCTCTTGAATTCATCTTAACTCAGTTAATCCCAGTTTATTATCAAATAATAAAGTCTTAAATTATCAAATAGCTCATTCTGATTCAACCACTCCTCGATTATGGAAGATTTAACTATTATTATTCTAATCAGGAGTCACTTCTAACTATTTCAATATAAACGATTATTTACGATAATTCGATCCAAGCTACACTCTTATCAGGTTGTCTTTATCCTCTGTTTCCCCTGTCTTTCATCTCCATTCTGTTTCGCTTCTATATATCTATCCTTAATTCGATTCACTACACTTATTTTGTCTTCATTTAATTTTCCTAATTACGTTTCGTTTTGCTTGGAAAGAAATGGTAATTTTAGGCAATTCACAAATTGACAAAATGTCCCCAATGTTATTGAAGAGAAACAGAGCTTTAACAATTATTTTTGTAGACTTGTATCTAACTTCTTTAACAGTTAAAACTAGTTGTTTTTATGATTCTAAATTATTATCCGTTGTATTTAATTAATAAGGTAATTTAGTACTTGAAATATACAGACAAACAAATATACTTATAGCTTCTATACGTTTAAAATCTCTATAAATTGAAATCTTTACATGAATTTTAATTTTCTCTATGAAAACAGCTTCTGTATATCGAACAAAATTTCTGTTTATTGAACAGTTTTCGAATTCGAGCAATTTTTATTCCCATAAACGAAAACTGAACTCTGACTGATTATTCCACTAATGAAGATATATTTGATGACTACTTTGATCAAGATGAACGCAAAGATGATGATAAATACAACGAGAATAAATAATTGAAAAGCCGTCAAGCAAACAAGTAACAGCAAATGGGAATAAATGTATACATAATGTGAATAAAATGATATGAATAAATCTCAAGCAGTCTGGCACTGCTTGAGATTTATTGATATTGTTCCGGAAGAAATATTAACCTCTCTTAATAATAATGAGTAATACGTGGAAACCCCTTAAGTAAAAGATTAGGTACAAAACGGCACACAAAAGGAACTACTTTGCCCAAAATTAAAAGTAAACCTTTTTGTTTCATTTTTTCATTATATGCAAACTTTCAAATTTTAGTACATTTTTAGGAAATACACAAATCACGTTCATGTTTGTATACGTTTTAATTAAATTTCTTTTATATTTTAAAGTTTTAAGTTTTCATTATCTCAAAAAATAAACAATACATAATTGTTTTAATGTAAAATTATGGAATATTTTTATATGTATTTCTACACAAGGAAATTTCTTTGGATCTAAATTTTCCTGGGAATCTTTAATTTCGATTAATAGAGGTTCGACTGTACTTACAACAAATAATCTTCTGTAATATTTTTTTAATTAAAAGATAAAACAATAAATAAGAAATTGATGAAATTTTTTGATACGTTTTTTTGTACATGGAAATTTCTATACATCGAAACTTTTTCTTGAATTTTTATTTTCAATTTATAAAGGTTCAACTGTACTTGCAATAAATAATTTTCAACAACAATTTTTAATTAAAATACAAAGCAATAAATAAAAAAACTGATGGAATATTTGATACATAGAAATTTCTATACATCGAAATTTTTCCTAGAATCTTTAATTTTGATTTGTAAAGGCTCGACTGTACTTGCAATAAATAACTTTCTACAACATTTTTAATTAAAAAACGAAGCAATAAATAAGAAATTGGTGAAATGTTTTATATGCATTGTTTTTGTACATTGAAATTTCAATACATTCATTTTTTTCTTGAATTTTTATTTTCAATTTATAGAAGTTCGACTGTATTTACAACAAATAATTTTATTCAACAATTTCAATTAATAGACGATGCAATAGATTACGACAAAGAAATACAAAGCTCTTTTTCGAAAATTTATAGTCCAAATTATCAATGCTGGAAACACTTTTAATAATTCCTGTTGCTTATAAGACCTCATATTTAACGCAATACCTAAAGCTTTTAAATGAATACGAGCCATGATTTAAATTTTTATTCGTTCCCCCGAACATATCTTGGGAAGATATTTATAAATTCGATACGAGCATTCAGTAGATGCTGCTTGACGATAAGGAGCCATGTCAAGTTGAAACGTAAAATGAGCATTTACTTGAATTTCGAATTCGTTTCGAAATATACGGTTCTCTTGCTCCGGGTATTTCAATCTGCATTTTCAAATTAGATAACTGGAATAGAGAAGGTTACATTCTTGATGGAACGTTATTGCGAAGGGAGCGAAATAATGTGTTCTAGAATTTTGTCATAGTGGATATATTTAATTGCTTTCCTTCGATTCGAAGGAATAGCTGAAGAATAGTTTTAGAATGTCTCGTTTCAAAATATCATTCTATTGATAACTCTAAGATTGTCGAATATGTAGAATAGGATTTAAAGTCCATTCCCATGTCCTTAAATGTCTGTTATGTGCTTATTTTATTCGAAATAATCTTAAGCGCATGAGCATATACGAAGAATTCCATCTTTGAAAAGGCAAAACTGGTTTCATTTTTTGTTTCTAGTCATTTTAATACATTAATTTATTGCTATTTTTTCCCGTGTAATTACAGATACTCAAATTCATTTGTACATACGCTTTTAAAACTCGTGTGGTTTCTAAGATATAATTTTTAGAGGACACGGTTTACAGTTTTATTTTTAAATTATTATTTATATGTTGGTTAAACAATTATCTGAACAAAAACTTTAAGTTAATAGTGATAACAAAACATTATAAATATTATTAAAACATTTTTTGTACCTTTAATTTAAGCGTATGGTCTAAAAGGAATTAAATCCTCACTAGAGTGCTGAATCACTGTAATTTCACACCAATTTAATTCTACTATAATGTCGAAATTCGCTCGGAGAATCACAAAGAACCAAATTAAATACTTAATTGTTCTTTTATTCATCAAACTTAATTAAAACTTTCTACTTGAGGGAAATTTTAGTGGTGTTCTCTTGCGCGTTTCACTTCAACAGTCCTTGGAGACTTTCATATGATGTTATTTGATTCAAGAACCTCTTTTAATAAATGCGTCCTGACTAATGTAAATTAGTATAAAAATATTTCAGTGAAGTGAATAAAATTAATGAAGCAGTATTTTATAAGCTGTGAAAAGTTGAATAGTTAATTAGTGATCATAGATAGATAGGGGATTCCTAAAAGGTTGGATGATTTCTCGAACAAGAGATTAGTGGTAAGAAAGAGAAAAAGGAGCTATTAACTCAGCCATTATGCATTGTGCGAAATGATCATAGGTAAATAGATATTTTATTCGGATCTAGACTGCATATATTTCGTACCAACTCGGATCCGAAAAGCCTCATGATAAGATAAAAGTTCATTTAAAAATAAATACTGCGTTTCAGAAGCGCATTAGAACCTGTTCCACAGAAACATAATGAACCTAAACATACCGAATTTTGAAGATTCGAATAAAACCAATCTGATTCACTTCATTGTCTGACAACTGAATTATTGATTGAATCTTGACTGTATCAATTGAATCATCGTATATTTCCGTTGTAAGACACTAATTGAATAAAAAAAAAATCCACAAAATCTACAGTCGTCTTATAGGATAGATACAAAAAAAACTAGACTGAAATTTATATAATTTGAAAGCATTATAAAATAAAAACAAATTGTACACCAATGTGTTTAAAATCCTACAATATCCTCCCATTCATCAACTAAGGCTAATAACTTCTCAAGTACATCCTCACATTCCTTTTTGAAAAGCGCTTAATATGGATCAAATTCTGTATCTAACTGGTCTATTTCCACTTTGTCATGAATATTCTATAAGCAATAGCCCCCAGTGTCATCCACAGCATTAGAAATTCCTCAGTTTTTGAAGAATTTGTTAGAAGCACATGTGAGTTATAATTCAACGTGTACTTCCATAGGCAGTATTACAAGTGGCAAGAAAACAAACTTTTTAGATTGATTTGATTTATTGCTTATTAATATGGCACATAGAAGCAACATGTAGGTTTTGGGGAAGGGACTTTGAAATTTTAAAACTCAGTCTATTGATGAGGATGACACCTGAGTTGGCACCTCCCTCTCCAAGCTTCCATAACACGCCACCCAGAGCACTTGGAGTTTTTGACAGGTTTAACGTGCATCAACACCTATGGACGGCGGATCTTTAATAGCATCAGGACTTCAATCAACAAGATTCGACGAAACAACACGTGACCATGACCGCTAGTCTACGGATTCTAATAACCTTATTAAAGATAAGAGTTCGTGATTTGGTAAGTGCATCTTCGATCAGTGCTGGCAGATACAAAGAATAATAAAATTTGTTCCAAATGATGACCGCTGTTCTAAACTAATTTCAATGATTTTTGATAGTTTTGGGTGTCGTCTTAAGGATAGTTATATGCTAAAACTAGGAGTATAAGACTGTGACGAGAATTTATACCTCGTCTTATCTGAAGGTTGTCATGCCTGCGGAAACATACGGTAATTAGTTACTTAATATTTAGTGGATAGGAGTACAACCGAGAAGTCAAGGGATGAAAAAGGTAAGCCTCTATCTGAATTGAATATGATTTACTGAATATATATAAAGGATACAGGATGCGACAACTATTATACTAAATTTACACCTAATCCCCACCTAGTTCATAGCTGTCATAGTCAACCACTATAAACCACAATGGCATTACTACCTTCTCTAGGTCTCAACTCAAACCTTCTCGTCATTCTACTTATCTAATCTAAGTTACAATGCCCCCCCCCTATCTATTACATAGAGAATATGGCTGTAAAGAAAAATTATAAAATGCAATTATTTTCAATTCCTGCTTACATTTTCAGGAAATTCGGATTCTTATAAAATCTTTTTAATTCATTTTCCTTTTTTTATTTTATGTTTAAAATTAGAAATCAATGAAATAATATCATAACTTGATTACATTCTATTTAGGATTAGCGTAGATGTGTGTATGGCACTTATAACCAGAACAAAAATTTTCACCGTAAGATTTATTGATAGCTGACCTTAGTGTCAAAGATATTGTTCTGTTTTCCATCAAAAAGAGAGCTTGACGTAACTAATTGACAGCTAATCCTCTTCATGATAGGTTTGTTATAAAAATAGAGTTACCTTTTGAGAACAAACTGCATTCTTGTGGTAAGACTTGCTTAACCACACCCTCAGTTATAATTTGATGCATTTTATCCATGTATCGGTTTCAGTTCCTTATATTCTAACTTCTTCTGACCAAGATTTGCCATTTTTTTAAAAAACAATTTGACAGTTGTATGATTTCGGTATAAATAGGAAAAATGCATAAATTATAAAAAGAGTAAAAGAAGTTACATAAACTATTACTTCATGTTAAATAACATAATTATTGCATTAATAATTATATAGAATTAATTAAGCGTACTAAATAATACTTATGTATTATAAGAAGTATAAAACAATACTGAATTCAGAAAAAACATAAGATTGAATAATGAATTGAGAATAAACATAAGAAAGAAAAATAAAGAAATATATTTGAAGAAAATTCAAAAGAACTTTTTGAGACATTTTTAGAGATAGTTTAAATTGGTCATTTTTAGAGATAGCTTAAATTTAGAATATTTTAATAATTAAATTATTCTAAATTTGTGGAAAACAAAGAACAGAAATGTGAGGTTATACAACGCCTCATTGAATCCAAGATTACCGATCAGTAGAGATTTTTTGGAAATGTTTCAGGTTTGTTTGTTTTTAAAACTTCCTTATCATTCAGCTAAGTGATGAATTATAATTCTTATAATACACAGTTATTATTTAAGAGATTTAATTCATTCTAATTACGATAATTATGTTATATTTAATATTAAGTATTTGTTTACATATGTGTTTCTTTCGTAATTTGAAATAACATATTTTTTTCCTATTTATCATTATATAAATATATGGCTGCATAGCATCTGTTTTGTAAGGAATTGTGACTTCCTAGGTTTTTATGCCATGAAATTATATTAATAATAATTAATTACCTCACATTTTATCAACACCAAAATTTTATAGAACTCCTTTTAAATTTAGAACAGTTACTAATTATTCGAATACTAGTATATTTTTGTTGGTAAAGTATTACAAAAAAATTATACAAAATACTTCGGATAATTTTAATGGTACTATTATTATTCAGAAATAGTGTTTTATTGTTGTTAAATACCTTTAAAATAATCAGATTTATACTATTTATAGTAATCAGTTTGAAAACCCTTTTAATTTAATAGACATACACGATTATATTAAAATTCTCAAAAAGATTTATAAGGAATTCATTATTAATAAGATTATTGGTGACAAAAAATTTAATTAAACTAAGTTAGTTTAAAAAGAGAGAGAATTATATAATTTTTAATAGTAAAAAGTATAAATATATTAAAGGTATGCTCCAATTACTTAGCTAATATATACTTACATTTGTATAAATATAATTACAGTGAATGTTACAGTTTTAAAATGTTTGATATAGTAATAATGTTATTTTCTTTCAAAATAATAATAATAGAGACATTTAATTCTTTTTTCTATCTTTTAATATGTAGTACTGTATCTCTCCAATGTTGTTATTATCAGGACAAATATTATTTAATACTTGACACGTTTCTGGAACAAATATTATTTAAAACAAGACAGGATACAAACATATATAAAACATAGATTTTCGAACATCACTCCATCATTTTGCTAACGAAGTCCCTCGCTTTCAATCGTGCTTGCGCTTCTAACCAAAAACAACATGAGGCGCCATCTGGCTTCCGTTTAATAGTACATGGAAGGTAGCGCTAAATTACGGTGTTAATTACGGTTAAATTACGGTTACGGTACTTAAAATTACTTCAAACTAACAAAAATATTGACAAATTGAAATATTTCGATGCGTTTTTAAAAATAGAAGTTTAACTTTTAAGAAGAGCAAATTTGATTTTTATTAAGGGAAATTTAAAACATAACAATTGTAAAAATCTTGATTAATTTTTTTTTATTCTTAATTTTTATATTTTTTTTATAACTTTTCCCATGATTTTTCTGTTTATATTTTTCGATTTAAAATTAAATTTTTCATTTTTTCTTACATACAGATCTCTCTCTTCGATAGAAGGTACTACTTTCCACGTCCTGCTTAATATAAGTCTTTATTTATTGGTTACTTGCAATGTATTTAATTTACCTATTGCTTATGTCTCATGGAAGTTTTTTTAAACAACTACTTGATAATTTATATTGATCGCTTTCTGTGTTCAAAAGATATATCTTGCTTATATATCCGTGTCTAAATATATATTTTACTCAAACTGCTTTTTTTATCTTTGATGTTTTAAAATTTTGGTTTTTTAAAATTTCATTTCATAGTATTTTCTTGGTTGGGAAAGTTGGGCATGTAAAACTATTTTAACAAATCATATCTGTCTTAGCTAAATACAGAATTTTAAAATATTGTACTTCATTAACTTTATAATTCTTCTTTCTAATTTTATATAACTTTTCAATTTTTGATTTGTACTTTCTTCGTGATTTCATTTTTATTTTCTGGTTATCATTTTATAGGGATACTGTTTTTTCTTGTGATTTGTATCTTAGCTTTTTCATGTATTGTAATGGAATACTATTTTCTTTGATCATGTAATTAGTGCACAAAAATAGTTTGATTGTTTACTTTGTATTTATAAAAATTTTTATGCTCAAAAAACTTTTTCAAGTATTTTTCTTTCCTTAACTATTAATCATCTTTATAAATATATTTTAATGTTTGCTTCTATATACTTTAATCATTTCATTCAAACTTTTTTTTACATTTCCTTAAATTATTATTATTATTATTATTATTATATATATATATATATATATATATATATATATATATATACAAGAGCGGGTTGAAATATAATGAATCGGTGTTCTAGGGGTATGTAAATAATGATGAAACCTTGATAATTCACAAAGGACCATTTAATTAAAACAAATGACAAATATATATATATATATATATATATATATTGACATCCTACAGTATGTTTACAGAACCTTGTGCTTAAAAAAATATCAATCTCTTTCCCATATGGCTTCTATGCGAATCTTTCCCTTAAAGATTCACCAATTCCTTGGGGATTCCTTAGCCACCTCTCGCCTCTCAGGGACTTCCCTTCAATCCATTATGCTTTCCCAGTAGTGTCTCTGCAGTTACGCTCTAGTACTGTCTCCTCAAGAATAGTACCCCCCTATATATATATATATATATATATATCCTCGCTCCATATTGGAAAATAAGCTAAAGTATATCATTTGTGTTCGCCTATGTGACAAAAGTTTTTTTAATTAAAATTATTAATTAGTTTTTTTAATTAAGATTAATTATGTGTATAAACAAGTTTAGCTTCTTTGATGGGAACGTCTATTTACTTTGTTTAAATAATTTTGCTTCCTTTGTTTACTTTCTCCTTTTCTTTGGTTGAACGTATGCTTGTTTTGGGGTTTCTGCTTATTTTGATTTTATATTACTTTTTTGTATTGTAATTATTGGAAGTTGTAATTCCTGATAGAAAACCTAATCATAATTTTTAAAGGATTTTGAAGTATATTAAAATGTTGTTGTAATGATTTTCATATTTGGGGTTAATTTAATTTTGTTTACAGATTTTAGTTTATTGAGTTGTTATTTGTTTAATTACTTTTATCATTCCAGTAAAAAGATAATTCTTTGTCAAGATATGTTAAAACTATGAAACAGCAACTGTACACGTGGTTAAAATACATCAGTTGTAACTCAGGATGTGACTAGGTAAGTGTTACTCTATAACAAAAAATACAATTTGTTCTCAATGGGTAATTTTTTTCCCCTGCAAAATTATCATGAAGAGGACTAGCTGTCAATTAGGTATCTTTTTTTATAGGAAACGGAAATATATCTTTGGCATTAAGATTAGTTATCTAATTATCTTACGTTGATGATATGTTTGTATTGTTACGGTTTCCACGAGCTTTGACCTATATCAAACCTTTGTGGCTACTTTACTACATTATTTGAAGACGAGTTTCTCACTTTGTTAAAGAAACGTAACTAAACTACAATCATAGTATCAGAAGAATAGTGAATAGGAAATTATCAGACACAAGGATTGGAAATATTAGAGATAAGAGGAGACAGATTAAGTAACGAGCTTTGTTGAGCCCACCTTTCCTTGGCCACAAGGCAGAACTTGTGCCCAAGGAAACAAATTTGAGGTGATTTTCTAAAAGTATATACTTGATTCGGATCCAGTCATTAGAAGTCTATTAGATTCGAATCCAGTTTGTACAACTCTTCTATTAGCTGTTCTTAAAGTAAGTAAATTCTCAATTATATTCTTTGGTTATGGATGTTATGAGGTGGATCTTGTCCTATAGAAAAACATTTTGATTTTGATCGTTCCCAGGTAAAATAAAATTAGTTAAATATTTTTTCTTGACTGATGATTTATTGCATTTCGATTGCTCTTAATATTAATAACGATGACAGTGTGTGTATATTTATGTGTTTGTGTATGTGTATGCCTGTATGTGTATGCCTGTATGTGTATGCCTGCATGTGTATGGGTGTGTGTATGTGTATGTCTGTGTGTGTTATGTGTGATATGCATCCCTTTATTGAAATTGCAAGATCGACAAATATTTTTATTTAATTCTAAAAATTTATTTTGTATTGTTGAAACATACGAGTAACATTTTTTTTAATCCCCCCCCCTATTTCTAATGAAATGAATTACAGCAAAGTACCAGCATTTTATGTAATCTTTAACTTTTTTCCTTACCTTTTAAAAATTTAGTTTAATATTATCTTTATTTCAAATTTTTCCTCTACACAAAACAATTATTTATAGAATTTACTTGCAAAATGTAAAAGAAAGGAGTAAATATTGGAATTCTATACTATTTTTTTATTACTTAATAAATTCTTTTACCATTCACTTTTTTTTTCAAGAATTTAATTATTGGTACTGAATATTTAAAGTTGCTGTCTACCCGCCATTTTGATTTCGCAGACTAATGTTAATCTTATGTAATTTTGACTTTATCTCATATTAACTATTTGATCTATTTGAATTTGATCTATTTGAGTGCATCTAAAAGAGTAAAAAATAATGAATGCTTCTGAGGAATTCCTTTTTTCCACCAATTTTTAAAAATATTTTCAAAAAAAATTTAAGATCGAAAATCCCTCAAACGAATCATTAAAATAGGGATAAAAATATTTTTAAGAATCGGAGAGAAAAATTAGTTTCACAGAAGCATTCATCGTCTTTTACTCTTTCGGATGCATTCAAATAGATCAAATGGTTAAGATGAGGTAATTAAAGTCAAAATTCCATAGGATTAACATTACGTCTACGAAATCAAAATGGCGGGTAAATTTGAACCTTAAATTATGGATGCTTGTCTTACCTGTGCGAATTTATTGACAACATTTCTGTTATCTATTTATCTCTTCTTTATACCTTAAATAAATTCTTTTATAAATAAAAAAAATCCTTTATTTATTTTTAATGTTTCGAGCACATAATTGTATCATTTGAAAAAGTGAAATTTCGAATAAAAGAAACTAAATATCATTTTCAGTAAATAAACTAAGAATCAATTGAACTGAAATGTTAAGTTAGCCGTAATTTAGCCAAAAGAAAAAGGATTATCAAAAATACTTTAGAAAAAGAAAAAGAAATACTTTACCGCACATTCAGGAAACTGATATTTTTAAAAAAAATTAACTGAACGCACAAGGAAAATAAACTCTTTACCAAACAGTTAAACTGTCACGTGTTATGAGAATTCACAATAATAGATAAGAAATAACAACCGTCTGCCGAAAAACTGTTGTTTCATTCTTTACAATAAAAAAAAGCATCATGAATATTGGAAATGTTATAACTACTTCCTTGTCGGGAATATTTCACGAATTTTTTTTTTCCTTATTCAATAAACATTGCCATTTAAGTAAAAAAAAAAAAAAAAACGTTGAAACTACACCAGACGATTTTAAAACAATTTAGTTTCGTAGTGTTTATAACTATTCTCTTGTCCTTTATATTTTATGATAGACACGCTAATAATACGTGAATAGTTCTGGGTTTTTTTTATCCGCTATCCGATATGTATCATGGGATCATTTTTCCCTTCAGTTTCATAAATAATATTCAAAAACATTTTCGTATTCATTAGTTTTCGTATCACGTCAAATATTACAGATAAGTATTTTAGAAAATACTTTTTTAAAGAAAAAAAATATTATTAACTTCGTTTTCTGCTATACTATTCTCCTAAAAACCTTCATTTTTCTCTTTAGATGTTGCTTCTCTGTATCTTTACCATCGTTGGAAGAAAACATTACGCTAGGATTAGGTAGAAGTAAATCATGAAACCGGTTTATTTTCTGTTCATGGAATCTTTTTTTGTTAGAGGAAACAACTCGCATTTAACTTAACTACTCGCTTACGTGTTTACTATAAAAACAAATTTCGAAAAGTGAAACTAATAAAAAAAATTTAATTTTTAGGAATAATTTTACGGTATTTTGTGTAATGAATAAACATTTTTTTTGTTACAAAAGTAAACGCTTTATATTCCTTGTAAATTTAAAACATTCCTTTCTTTTTGAAATTTTAATTTTTTTTCTTTGCTACAAAAAATAAATTTTTCTTTTTACAAAAAAGAAAATATATATATTCAATATTTGACTTATTAAAATGTAGAGCAATACAAAAATAATTATTTAAACAACAAATGCACTAAAATTTATTTTATAAAAAGAATTACGAGAGATATCTTAAACACTTCTTACGCCTTATAAAATTCAAGAATAATTCCGAAAAAAAATTATTTTTTAAAATTTATTACACCTACATTTTAAGTAGCACAAATTTTATAATTTAAAAAGTTCTATGCTAAGTTTTGCAAAGAACAGATTTAGCCACCCAAGGTGCGCTTTTTTTTAATAAATATTATTAAATTACTCAATTAAACGTAAGAATTAAAGTAAACGATGATACCCGCCGGTGCAAACAAGTCTTGCATTCGTTGGTTTAGCACTGCGTTTGTGAAATGTGTTATGCTTCATGAGCTTAAGTAACTTACATTTTTTTTTAGATATACTACTTTTTAATTTAATGAGAAATTATCATAAAACATTGTTTTATATATTTTACACCTCAAATAAATGCAAAAATTGAAATTTTGGATTGTTATAGTATAAAGGTTTAGAATCATTCTTCTATCAATAAGCTGAAATAATGGCTGTAAATTTATTTTGTTTATATACAGATATTTTATTATAGTTATGAAAAATCCTAATTTAACTGTGATTTTCTAGTATTGAAAAAAAGTAATTTTACTGTTCTTTTTTAAAATTTAATTAAATAATACTATTTAAAGAAAGTTTGTATAATTTTAATATGTTTGTACTTGTTTCAAACATTTTTTTTAAATTTTCGGTATTGGGAAGCACATACATTGTGTGGAATTTCCTTTTATGATGCATTTGTTTTTTGAATGAAATACTGAAGATAAATATTTAAAATAAAACTTGATGCTTGCATATCTTTTCTTTCAATGGAAGCGCCCTCTTGTTTGTCTACCACATCTTTTTTCCGCTTCTGGAAGCGTCGGTTTTGAAATACTTGCTTTTGGCATCATCATGGTGCAATACAAAAAAATTTTCCAGGTGGCCCCGGTAAACTAGGACTTCATCCAAATATTAAAAAACTATAAATTAAGTACAAATTACACCTGTTTAAAACATAATTATTATATAACTGTTATAGCTTAATTATATACCTTGATTAAAGTAGTAAATATTTGAAACCAAATTTAAATCCAATTTTGCTTTATTTTTCAAATAGAATCGGCCTGATAAATAAATGGGTACTTTTCCATTTCGCAGGCGCAAATCTCGCCAAGCAGACTTTATTGGTGACTACAAACACTTATTCCGTTTGGTGTTGGTTGTATCATTTTTGGCGACATTATCGCTTGCGCCGGCGAAATGGAAAAGTACCATTAAATGTTTTCATTAAATGAAAGATACTATAATTCAGAAAGAGTTGAATTACACTTTAACAATTCACATTCATTTTTAAGACAGTTTAGAATAGTAACAATACTAGAAAAAATATTAGAGCCTTTACTTTTAACATGTTAGAATCAACCTGATCTGTTGATGATCTGTTGATGCATTACAATATTTATAAATGAAATAATTTGAGAAACAAAATAAGCTTAATCAAAATAAAAAGGTGAAAATAACTCAATGGTTGTTAACAGTTCAAAAATGTATCTTTTTAAAGCAGGAAGCAATTTAAAGCTTATATCATAAATCTACAAAAAAAAAGCCAGAAGCAAGCTTAAATAGGCTTAGCTTATCGAACAATATTTTAATTACAGAATTAAATGAGAATAAGACAACAGATACATAAAAATATACTCATATTATTTCCTGCCGAATATAAATAATTGAATAAAGTAAGAAATATTAAAATATTAATCATATTAATCGAAATAAAAGGGATATACAATATATATACAATTAGCCTATAGGGAAATTCAGTGTAAACACAGACCGTGTCGGTTTGTTTATGATATATATCACTTGATTCCGTGAATTTAGTCCATTGAATATATTTAAGCTAAATGTAATTAAAATTAAAGCAAACGATAAAATTAAATTGACTATTATATCAGCTACATATAAGTAGAGTCAAAACAAACGATAAATCATTAAATCGAGCTGAATGTAATGAAAATTGAAACAAATGATAAGAAATTGAAAAGTGATCTGGTGTACCAAAAGTGATCCAACTGAAACAATAGCCCTTTGAGTAGCTATTACTTTGAAATATATTTGCAAAAATGTATTAAAAAAATTAGATTGTTCAGAATTTTAAAACATTTATTCACACGAAAAAAACTGAATATTAATATTTACAGCAATTGTTGATTATTTTCCAATATTTCTAACTACTAATATTTTACGAAAAATATTAACATATTTCTTAATCACAAAATAATTTTCCTTGCTTTAAATTTGAAAATAAATTTCACGATATTTAAATAGGTAGTATGGACAGTATTTATAAAAACTCGTTTGTTTCTCTTACGAATTAAAATATTTCGAAAAATCAAATCGTGAGAAATATTTTTTTAATAATGACGTATGGCATTCGAAACTTCGTTCCGATAACTAGAATAACTAATGTTTCAAAGAACATCGAGCTCCATATTTTATTATTTTAAGAGAATGTAAACGTGTTTTACAGCTCAAAATTTTTTCTGCAGAAATGTTTCATCGCCATGCATGAAATGATAATAATAATATTTAATATAGGAAAGCAATTTAAATATTCCATACAAAAAGAAAATTCGAACAAATCTTTTTCAAAAAGCCTATGTTTTACAAATTTATTTTCATCGAATGTCAGGTGAGCGAAATTATAATTTATTTTGCTATAAATAATTTTCTAAAAACTTCAAATTTCCATTATCTTTACGTTGTAATTTAGCATTTGTACTATTTTGTTTAATATTAAAAATTCTTTTTTACATTTTTATTTATTTGTTGAGTTATGGATAAAATTCAATTTTCTTAAAACAGATGGTCATTTAACGAATTTCCTATGAAATGAGTCTTTCCCTTGTTTCAGGTAGATTCATCATTAAATCGAACTCATTTTAAAATACATTAAGTGAAGGAAATGAGAAATGGCAGGGTAAGTAAAATTTATTTTCCCAAATTTCATCGCTCAAAATAAATGATAATATTAATTTAAACTTTGTTTGAAACGAATTTCTTTACTGTGTTAAATGCATACAAGGAGTACTCAAAGAGTACCAGTGTTAGCAATGGGAAATGAAAAGTGATAACTCACTGTTATACTGTCCATTGATCCATTTTCCTTTTTCTAAGAAGTCTATGAGTGTGGCGCCTTCCGCATCTCAAAACATTCAGTCAGTGCTTAGTCGTCTTTCATGGTGCTAATTCAAAGGAAGCAACCCATTATTTCGATTGTTGCTTTGTTTCCGGATCATAATCATGAATTTAGGTATCAGCTATTGGTGACTGCTTTACGCAAAAGAACTGTGATAATTCGAAGTTAGAGCCATCAAATTTTGATTAGGCTGCTAAATCGAAATAAACTTAGGAATTAATATCACATTCATTTTTACGCCTTTTCAACATTTGACAGCAAACAATGTTTCAACATTTGATAGTAAACAATGTTTCAACATTTAACAGCAAACAATGTTTCAATATTTGACAGCAAACAATGTTTCAACATTTGATAGCAAACAAAATAACTTTCCTTAGAAGCAGCATCTGTTGTCAAAAAATGTTTTTTTCTGAACTACCTTGTGATGTTATCCTATTACCTGTTTCGTCTGTCATCTTAAAGTTTAATCATTAGTTCTAAGATATAATTCAAGTTGAAGCTCAGATCAGTTAATTAAAATATAGTCACTCGTATCCAAAATATCTTTATTTACCCCTTAAATAACGGGGATGCTCTCCATAATTAAGTTTCTTTCAGTGAGTGCTAACAAGTTGTAGAATCTTTCAAATAATACTCTTACCGGAATGAGATGCAAATATTTCTTGCAATTGCTTTGACAACTTTGATTTCTAATCTCATTAAATATGCATTTTACTACATTTTAAATTACATTTTGCTTCCATTCTACTTATCACCAGAACCTTCATTATTATTAATATAGTCTCCTAACTTTTGGTCTCTGCCCTCACTTTTCTTTCCCATTTCTATTTCACTTATGTATCTCTATCTCTCTAATTCAATTCAGTACACTTCTTACCTACATCTGATTTAACTAATCATGTTTAATTTTGAAAAATATATTGTAATTTTATATAATTCAAATTACCGAAATATCCCCCATGTCAGTGAAAAGTAAACCACGATTAGCCCAATCTCACATCCATCGTATTTAAAAAAAAGTTGGAGTGGAAGCTAGGAGAAGATGTGCCAGATCAGGTGTCGTCCTCGTCAATTGATCTAGGTTCAAATCCCGAGGTCCGTCGCCAGTAGCCCTCGTGTTGCGTCTAATGCGATGTTAATAAAACCAAACCAAACAAAATCCTTTTTATGTATCAAAATCTTCTACATCCCTTTCCCTCCTACATCTAAGAAAAAGGCGATTTATGTCTCAAAAGAAGTAAAACTAGTTGCTCCTATCTATTTAAGATTTGTTTTTCGGTTATATATTTCTCAGAGCATATCTCGTACAACTTCATGCATATTTAAAAACAAATGCATATAAAACAGAAAACATTATGGGAAGTAACTTTCGTATTGCATACTGAAATCTTCTAAGCAAGAGGCGATGTAAAATATGATTTTCAGATAAATCTTTTTATACTACAACCACTGGATCATCAAGATGACATATAGCTATTATTTCCGCCTATTTTGTAGATATACGGGTAAAGTATTTTTTTTCAAAGAAGTTCATTCTAGGTAGTGAAGGCATTGCAAAGATAAGAATTTATTCAAAATTTGGTAGATCAGGAAAAGAAAATGTGAGAAGTTTTATAAAATCGATACATACGAGAATGATAAAAAAAAGTACTTGTATTTGAAGACAAATGTCATCATTAATGCAAATTCTCGTTACTGTTGGTGCTGCCACCTGTTACGCTGAGTCGAAACAAATTCGTCATTAATTCATAAGTTAGTTTTGATTTGCTAGTCATTTGCTGCTGAATCAAAATTTGATTGCTGCTATATCGATTTGCCCCGAGATGTCAGCGTTGATGAGATCTGAATTCATTATTATACACTAGAAATCAAGCAAAAATCAAATGTTGGGTTGCTTGCTGTAAATCTCTCCCAAAGAAGGCGAAGGCTGTCTCATCCGCCGGACAAGTTATGACGAAGAATTCTTGATTAGCGAAAGGCGTTACGATAACGAATACGAATAACAGACTCAGACAGCTGTCTTGTGAATCATGATGCTTACTAAAAACAAATCATTTTCCATGGTACGAGCACCGTCTCTTGGGATTTCTAAGGACTTATTGAAAGTGCTTCGTATGTTATAAGTTTGAATTATTGCTCTATCATCACAATATATCTGTATATCAGAAGAAAAGGGTACCATGTCCAGTTTTTAAAACAGTAATCAGTAAGGCTTTAGAAAATAATACGGTATAGGAAAGGAATTATAATTTAAAAGTCAGTAGTGCAAAGAATAAAATATGCAAGGTCTTACTAAAAAATATTGGAAAACAAGCAAGATGTAAATAAATAAACACACACAAAACAACTTTTAGGCACTCTCCTTTAATATTTGAAAGAAAAGGATGTAGTCCTCTTTATCTCTGGAATACAAATTTATAAATTTGGACTACTATATAACACACAGTAACCCAAATAGAATAATATTTTATTCTCTCGCCATAAAAATCAAAGGGGGGGAGGTGATAATTATATATAAATCAACGAGAACAAACACAAGACTTTAATCATAACAAGGCGATAAAATAAATGTATAAATCACTTTTCTAACTCCCTTTCGCTGAGTATACAATTAATCTAAAAGTAGTCTACAAGCAATTTGAGTGGTTTCGTTGAGGATCTGAGAGCACTGGAGATAAGGAACCCTTTTCTCATTTATTAATATTTACAATAGATGAATACAGATTTCGAAAATTCTAAAAATCATTCATGCAGACAGGAGAGTTATGTTTAGTAAAATTTGATGGAATAGGGTAATAATTTTGAACGTCTTAAACTGTGGGAAGAAGACGATTAAAGTGGCCAAAGAATCTTTGTATATGATGCATTCAATGTTTTATGGGGTAAAGAGCCACAGAGGCTGTTATCGCCAAGAATCTTTGCTCAATCATGACAAAACATAATGCCATTCGCTCAATTTTCGTTCGTCAATTGTGGGTTGATATCAGATTCACAGGTGGCCACGGTGACGAGTGTTCAAGATTGTGAGGACACTTCCTTATCCTCGTCTCTCTACTGGCGTCATCATCCTCGTTACTCAGGTATCGTCCTCGTCACTCGATTGAGGCTCAAAATTATGAGGTCCGTCTCCAATAGTCCTCGTGTAGCTTATCAGTGCGACTTTAATAAAACCAACCAACTAACCAAGGCCGGCGTTGCCTTATTTTAGTCGTCGATTCAAGTCTTGATTCCACTAAAGATGTTAGCTATAGTGCATTACATCTGTTGTGGCTCAAAATCATCTTGTAAACGTGATGTAGAAGTTAAGAAAGTCCATCAGCTCAAAAGTCGACCACGTTATAGGATCGTGGTGCTCAAAATTATGTGGTACATTGCCTGATTCCTTCGTGTTACTTATTATTTTCGACATTTATAAACAATCACTTTTTCATTCAGTAGCTTCACGATATATCCACACTCATCATACACTTCTGATAGAGCCCTGTAGGATCATTCCCCATCCTGACACTGATATTGTGATCCTGACATCCTGACACTGACACAATAACACTGACATTGATTGATTGTTTACTAACGACGCACATAGAAACAATCCGAGAGCTAGTGGAGACGAACCTCGCAATTTTGAACCATGAACCATTGACGAGGATGACGCATTAGCTCGAAATCCCCTCACCAAACTTCCTCATCATGCCAACAGGATGACTTTGAACCTCGATAGATTTAACGTGCATAATCGCTGTTACACATTGGGTTTTAGTAGCAAATGGTCTCGAACCAATGACTCGACGGAATTTGCCGGCCAGGAGTTCGCGATTATAAGCATCCAACTACTGCAGCGGCGAAACTGATTCTGAAAAAGATTTTAATGTTAAGACAAATCGTCTGACCCTTTGATGAAAGAATATTCTTATAGATTTCTCCTAAAGAAGCAAAATCATTGAAATAGATGCATTAAACGAATAGGAAAAAAACCTCAGTAATCTTTTTCTTTGAGAAAAGGACTCATAACTGACGAGTCGCAGGTTCAAGTCTCGTCCTTCCGAAGACCGTCTTGTAGCGGAGCTGATAAGCGATAAATCTGCCGTAGTTCATAGTCTTCACAATGACATAGCTTACTTTGTTGGCTGATTGCTAATTAGCTTCGCTGCTTGACGGATATAGCAAAAGAAAGTTCCGACTTAAAGTAAACTGAATAATAATTAACCACAGAAGTAAAAAATATGCATACAATGTGTGTCTATAACAACATTGACGTTATAAAACATTTTATTTTGATGTCATACATATTTACTTAAACCCCTCCTCTATCCCTACAACGCTCCATGAGAATCCTCCAATATCCGAAACAGTGCTGGAAGTCTTCTTCCGTCAGTTGCTTCAGGGCACGTGCCGCTTTCTCTTTCACAGCTTCAACGGATTCAAATCTTGTTCCTTTTAATGCAGATTTCACCTCACGAAACAGATAGAAGTCGCATGACTCAAGATCCTGTGAATAAGGCGAATGTTCAATTACTGGGAAGCTACAGTTGGCTAGGAACCACTGGACTGGCAATGTGGAATGAGCCGGCCCATTGTCTTGGTGCGAAAATTTTTCATCAATTCCCACAGTCTTAGAAACTGTACGAATACTTAACCAAAGATCAGATGGAACCAGATTACCGAATTTTTCGATATTGTCATCTGTTTTTGAAGTGGAAGGGCAACCCGTGTGCGAATCCTCTTCAACGTCTTCTCGGCCATCTTGAAAGCACTTAAACCATTCAAAAACATGTACACTCGATAAACATTCATTGCCATACATTTGTTTCAATAAATAATAAATTTCAGTAGCGGTTTTTCCAAATTTCTTGTGAAACTTCACAACATTTCGTTGCTCTGTTAACACTTTTCCAACGGAATAAAAAATAACTCTAATGAGAACGAAGGGTATGAGAATACGGATTTGTGTTTACTGAAGCGAGAGGCACTGCATTCAAAAGAGAAGGCTTCACTTCAAACAGCTGGAAGTCGCTGGCGTCGCATATGTGAGTGACGGCGCATGTGACTTCTTCTGTAACAACGTCATTTTCGTAATTTAATAGCCACACCTCGTACACATTAAAAATAATAGCATGAAGAGATTTTTAAAGCGTCCTAATTCTATATAAATCTGACATATTTCATACTAAATTTACATTAGTTGCAATAATGGCGGTTTTTGATATTTATTTTCACTGTAATTGAATGTCGATTTTAAAAAGCAACTGAAACTAAATTTTCTATTCCATCTCGATATTAAATTTTCAGAACTAAACTAAAATAAATAGAATTTTCCAATAAAAAAAATTCTTTTTGATGCCATTTTACAAAAATGAAGTTAAAAAACAACATGATATTCATTTTCAACAAATATCGTCTGCATCAGACACAAGTAATTAAAAATATGAAAATCTATTTTTAAAAAAAAATATTGTCTGAACGAGACATAACAAAGTGATTAAATGTATGACAATCAATTTAAAACAAATATCGTCTGCCTCATGAATAATTAAACACATGAGAATCAATTTTAAACCGATATCGTTTACACAAATAATTACATAATGTGACATCTGTCATAAATTATTTTTGTAGACATTTAACACAGGAAGAGACAATTTAATCTATGTCTGCTGCTCAAATATTAAGGCTCCCATCTATCAGTCATTTTCATTCTGTGAACGTAATTTTAATTTCTACTACAGTCCACAAATCTTTACTATTTTAAAACGTTTTTCTGAATTTCACTTGGTGTGTGTGAGTGTGTGTGTGTATGTGTGTCATCAAATTTTCGATCGTTAAATTAACCAACTTCCCATTAAGCTAGAGCTTTGAAATTTTGGGAATCGTTCGTACTCGCCTAACAATGCAATATTTAGACATTTGTAACAAGTTTTAACTAATACTTTCTTTAATAATGCAGTTTAGCCCAAACACTTGGCGCGATTTCAAAAATTGGCACCAAACTTGGCGAATTTTTTTTTTTGGCTGAGCGTTAAATCCGTGAAACGGACCAGGGTAGCCACATTTGGCAAAATACTGCCAAATAATTCTTGTCGCCAAGGGTGGTCGGATTGAACTGCATTCCAACCATTTAATTTACCGGATGAATTAATGAATTTTAGTTAGTTTTTACGTTTTTATGTATTTCACTTGGCGTGTGTCTGTCTGTGTGCGTATCAGTGTGTCATCAAATTTTCTATCATTAATTTAACCAACTTCCCATCAAGTTAGAGCTCTGAAAATTTGGGAACCGTTCTTACTTGCCTAACAATGCAATATTTAGATATTTGCGACCAGTTTTAACTAATATTTCAATAATTCTTTTTAATAAACTTTGCCACCATATAAAAACGTTGTTTTTAAAAATGTTGGTTTTTATCTCGAATTATTATCAATTTGATTGTAATAAAATGCATCCGAAAGAGCAAAAAATAATGAAGGTAGCTGCGGAATTATATTTTCGCTCCGATTTTTAAAAATGTTTTTACCCCTACTTTAATTATTCGTTTGCGAGTTTCCCGATCTTTAAAAATATTTTAAAATATTTTTAAAATCGGAGGAAAAAGGAAATTCCGCAGAAGCATTCGTCATTTTTTTGCTTTTTCGGATGCACTTTATTGCACTCAAATTGATAAAATAGTAAGGATTTGAGTAAGGTAATAGAAATTCTGTAGGATTAACATTTCGTTCATGACATCAAAATCACAGGTAGTTGGGAGCCAAAATGTTTGAGCCACCGGGAATGGGAGCCTTAATTTCTCTTGTCGACTACATCTATCAATGCAGTTATAAACATTGACAATGGAATTCACTTAAGCTCTTAGCGTATCTTCACGAATAACTATGGGAAAGAAAAGACTTTCTGGATGTAGAACGATACATACCAAATGCACAAATTAAATCAGGAGCTAATTTTTAAAACAAAACAAGTAATGTAATCAACTTATAACTTAATAATCAATTATTTATAAACGCAAACACTGTCAATAATTTGTATGTTTAATACGCTGTCGTACCTTTATATTTCGAACTCAATGACTGATTGATTGTTTTATTAACATCGCTTTGAGAAGCAACATGAGGGGTGTTGGCAAATAACGTCCTTTGTCAGATGTCGAGAATGGCACCTGAGCTGGAACCTCCCTCTTCAAATTTCCACAATATGCCAGTGAGAGAACTTGGGACCTCAACCAGATTTAATGTGCATGATGTCCACTACACGAAGCATCCTCAGCGCATCAGAGCTCGAATCCACGACTTGACGAAACTAACGTTGGCTCGAGTCCTCGACCATGACCACTAGGCTACCCAGATCACTATATTGAATTCAAAGGCTCCTGGACAAAATCCATAACAGAAATACGTATAGAAATTTTTGTTACTTCTCACTAAAGCAATTATATAGAGCTTATTTTTTAGAGATAAGGAAGACTTAAGATATTAATCTATCGAAGAAATATATTCTTAAAAAAATGTGGAAATGCGTATGTAATATACAAATTTGCTAACAATGTACAAAAAAATTAATGTTTGTATAGAAAAAAAACTAAACGAAATGTTACTTATTTTTGATCAAAATAGTTCCCATTGTCTTTTTAAACATAACATTTTGATGAAAGCGTTTCAATGTTATGTTCACTTTTATTCAGAGAGGTAAACATTTCTTCTGGAATCTTAGGAATAAACTTCAAGCCGTGCCGGACAATTTGGAATGCTTCTATTATCGTTTTCTTGATAGATATTCAATTAATTCATCTTCGTTGTCATCATCATTTTACTT
>BMAW01050751.1:0-34552 GCA_019974015.1 Nephila pilipes
TTTGAACCTTTTTCATGTGAGTTTGTGCGGCCGAACCCCAAACAGGGTCGGCGTAGGTGATGATTGGGCGAAGGATCTGATTGTATAGTAAGACTTTATTATTTAATGAGAGAGGAGAGTTTCTGCCTATGAGTGAAATACATAAATGAATTTTATTCCAAAATTTTTCAGTCAGGAATTTGATATGCTGATTATATGTGAGTTTCGAGTCTAACTGAAGTCCAAGGTAGCGTACTACCGAGACCCAGTTTATCTCTTCCTCAAAAAGATTTAGATTAATGTTGGGGTTTATTGTGCCATACTTTTTCAAGATTATTGCTTGAGTCTTATCGACGTTGATTGCTATCCTCCAGTCCATTAATTAAAGTTCTATGATGTTGAGATAATTTTGGAGAGCTTTGATGGTATATTTTAAGTTAGCCCCCCGAGTAAGCTCGGGGGGCCCCGAGTAAGCTTTTTCAGCACGCATATCCAGCTTTCAACGCTGTTGCTTTGGTATCCCTACAAAAACTGTTGATCCGAAAGTTCTTAAATGTCGTACGGTTGGAATCCTTCCACCATACAATTCAAACGGGGTTTTCTCGGAATGCTTATGCGTTACTCGATTCCAAACGTATGTAAAGCATAGCACGGCCACATCCCAATTTTCTTCTCCTAATTTCGAATCCCTAAGCATAGTTCGTACTGCATCCATTGCTGTTAAATTATAGCGTTCAGCGACTCCATTCTGTTCTGGGGTATATACATTTGTTCTTTCATGTTTGATACCTTTATCTTCTAAGAACCTTTCAAAATCCCCTAGACAGAATTCCATCCCGTTATCAGTACGAATATTAATAATTTTGTTACCGGTAAATCTTTCGGCTCTGTTTTTAAATTTTATAAAACTACTGAAAACTTCCGATTTTTCCCTCAGTAAGTATACAGTGGCACAAACAATTGAGGATACACCTTACTTTTACTTGATAAATCCAAATTTCAATCAAAATAACACATTAACCAGAAGTGCAAACGAATTTTTATTCTTAGACATAACAAAAGGTTTAATTAACAGTAAAAATAAAGAAAAATCAACGACAAAATTCTAAAATAAAACTTTTTAGAGGCATTTCAAATAAACATAAGCAGATTTTTACCTCAAAAAATTGAAGATATACAAATGAAATTTTTGTTTAACTACCACTTGATTTATTTTTGCTTGCTACTAATACTCTAAGTTTGGGAAATTTTTTCCTAAACTTTTTCAACCGTTATTTCTGTCTTTTGAAGTTGGTTATGAGATTATAAAGCTGTAATTTTAAATGGAAAATGGCTCCTCGGAAAGAGACTAGTATTGATGTAAGAAAATTTATATTAAGGTTATTTAAGAAGGGAAAATCTTATCGTGAAATAGCTGAAATTGTCGGTAGAAGTCACTCATGTGTCCAGAAAATCATTGGGAAATTTAAACGCGATGGATTAATTGAAAATAAGAGTGGAAGAGGAAGGAAAAGTATTCTGAGTAATGTAGCTAAAAGGAAAATTTTAAAAGATATCAAGATTAATCCTAAACTGAGTGCAGTCAAACTAGCTGCAGAAACTTCTCGAATAATCTGCAGAAGTGTAAGTGCTGAAACTGTGAGAAATGTGATTAGACATGCTGGATATAGCAGTCGAGTAGCTAGAAAGAAACCTTTCATAAGCTTACAAAATCAGAAAAAGCGTTTGGAGTTTGCAAAAACTCATCAGTTGAAGACAGAAAACTTTTGGAAGAAAGTTATATTTAGTGATGAAAGTAAATTCAACATTTTTGGAAGCGATGGTCGTCACACCGTTTGGAGAAAGCCGAACACCGCTTTGGATCCAAAAAATTTACGTCCTACAGTTAAACATGGTGGTGGCTCCGTCATGGTTTGGGGTTGTATGGGTGCAAATGGGGTAGGAAATTTAGTTTTTATAGATGGTATAATGGATCATAAGCTTTATATAGACATACTCCGCAACAATCTTAAAGAAAGTGCACAAAAATTGGGTTTAGATGGAAATTTTATATTTCAGCACGACAACGACCCCAAACACACGGCACGTAATGTCAAAATGTGGTGTCTTTTTCATTGTAAACAGCAATTGCACACGCCGCCACAGTCCCCTGACATCAATGTCATAGAAAATTTGTGGGCCACACTAGAAACAGCGGTCCAAAAACACCAGATTAGAAACAAAGCCCATTTAAAGCAAGTGTTACAAGAAGAATGGGATAAAATATCTCCAGATACCACTAAAAATTGGTCGAATCAGTACCAAGAAGTTTGGAGGACATTATAAAAGCCAAAGGACATGCAACAAAATACAGATACTGTCTATGCATGTAATATATCGAAAAAATTTCATTGGTGTATCCTTAATTTTTTGAGGTAAAGATCTGCCTATGTTTACTTCAAATATTTGTGAAACTTTTAATTTTAGATATGTTTTGTTGATTTTCGTTATTTTTACTGTAAATTAACCCTTTTATTACGTGTAAAAGTAAAAATACGTCTTCTATTCTAGTTAATGTGTTATTTTCATTAAAAGTTGGATTTATCAAGTGAAAGTAAGGTGTATCCTCAATTGTTTGAGCCACTGTATATAAACTTTTCTAGAAAAATCATCTATGATAGTTAAAAAATATCGATTACCGTCTCTTGATGTAGTTTGGATCGGACCCGCCACATCCAGATGTAAAAGTTCTAAAGGTTTCTGCGATCTTATCTTTCCTATTGGTTTAAATGAAACCCTTTTAGCTTTTCCAATTAAACACGGCTCGCAGTTTAATTCTTGATCTTTCAATGCGAGCAATCCTCTAACATTCTTTACAGTCTTCGAAATATAATCCTTATTAATATGACAATAACGTTTATGCCATAATTCAAGACTGTTCTCCGAAGCGATTTGATTTATTTCTTCCCGTTTATAATTACGCTCTTTACCCATCTTCGGATAATTTTCCTGATTATAATTACGCTTTTTACCCATTTTTGGATAATCTTCCTGCTTATAATTACGCTTTTTACTCATCTTCGGATAATCAGGAAACACGTAATAAAGACCATTATTTCGTTTGGCCGAAAACATTTTTCTACCCTCTTTAAAAAAAATGTCAATTCGTCCATTCTTCCCTACGAAATAGGATCCACTTGCCTCAATGCGGTGGCCCGCCATCAAATTATGTCGAAGCCAGGGTGAATACAAAACATCGGTTAAAGTAACCGTTTGAGTCCCTCTTTGATTTTTACAATCAAAAGTTACATCCCCTTTACCGAGAACTTCACATGTCATCCCGTTAATTGCAGCTTTCATTTCTACCCCAGAAATCTGTTGAAATGTTGTAAACAGTTCACGATTACAACAAAAGTGAGAACTTGCAGCGGTATCAAATACCCATGCAGTATTGTCAGTATTTGTTCCCAAATTGGCTTCTGCCAAAAAACTAACATTGGGGTTACCTCTTACCTTAGCCTGATTCCTAATCTTAATCCTACAGTTTCTAGCAAAATGGCCCATTTTCCCACAATTAAAACACTTTACATTTTCTTTATTATTGGGATTTTCTGGCTGACTATTTAAATTTCCCTTTTGCTTATCTTTACTTTTAATAAAATTAGGTTTCCCACTAATACATTCCATAGCATGTTCAAAATTGCTACTTACATTATCCTGTTTACAAAACAGTTTTAGTCGAGCTTCCTCTGACAACAGTTCATTCAATACATTATCGAAGGTAAACCTAGAGTCCTCGAAACGATAAATTAACTGAACAATCCCTCGGTATTCATCAGGTAGTCGTCAAATCAATTGGAATGGCTGCAACCAATCAGATATTGGTCGACCGGCTTCGGACAACTGCTGTATGATAGTCCTCAATCTCGCACCATATAGGTTGATTCCTTCTCCGGGATTGAGATGGCAGCTAAAAAACGAATCCGTTAACTCCACAATTCTGGCTCTTGAACTTGGTTCGAAATGTGTCTTAAGCTTCTCCCATGCATCTCTTGGGTCCTCCATGCCGCTAAGTAAAGGGCGAAACTCCTTCTGGACATTTAAGTAGATGAGGGAGTAAGCTCGTATCTTCTTTGCTGCACATTCTGGATCTTCTTTGACTTCTTTCTTGGCGGAGGCATCGACATCGCTAGTCTTGTGCTAAACAACAAACTGCCACAGATCCTTCTCCATCATCAACACTTTGATGTCCTCTTTCCAGATGGCATAATTGGATGCGTTCAAAGCATCAATCTGATACGTCAGTAAAGCCATTTTAATAGTGATTGATTCCAAACTTTACTCTGTTAATGTGGCTTTATTATTTTAAAAAATAGATTTAAATGCAGGCACTCGGATTCTTGCCTGGCTCTATAACCAATTGTTGGCCTTCCACAGAGTAGGCCTTTGATAATTTAGTTTAATTTAGCATTGCCACATCAACAGATAAAGACAAACTCTAATATTTAAAATCACCATTTTACTTACAACATTAATTACATATTTACAAGACAGTATCAGCCAAAGCCTCATCACAATCCAAGCCTAACATCCAAGAAGCCAGCAAGCCAGTCAGTCAGTCCTCGTTCATTACACTGGAAAATTAATCGAGCGCATAGGCCGCGGAGCGGCCTTCAAGCTCGGGTTGACAATTTGAAGCATTTAGGCATGGTAAAATTTGAAATTAAAAACATTCTGAATAGTAAGATCATGAGAATTTTAAATAATGGAAATCAGTAAAGTCTGGTAAAAAATACGTGGAGGTATAGGTTTCGGTCAGAGGATATGCTGAGAACTCTCTTTCCTATTGGTTGTTGATATCGGAGGGGAGCTTTCCCATTGAATGTCCCTGACTGCCGTGTTTGAAAAAATGAAAGATGACCGTCAAGCGGTCACCCTCCCGATGCTTGACCGCAGCTTGGTGTGCTGCATTTTGTTATTCGGTATTAGCTACCGGTTTAAGTGATGGGGCCGTATGCGGCTTCTATAAAATGTTAATTTAACTATTTTGTGTTGTTTTTTAGGGTGTATGATGTAACATTAGGTGTGAATTATTATTAAGGGGGGTTGTATGAATCAAGTAAAACAGATTTTGGTCTTTTAGAATTTTGTCTTGGTGTATAGCTTTCTAAATTAATCATGTTTATATTAGTTAGTGTGAGTGCATTAAAAAAATTTTTAGATATTTTTTGGATAAAAGTTTTAAAAGTAGGAATTTTGGTGGCTTTAATTATTTCTCAGTTTCTTATGTACCATCGTGCTTTGGTAATCATACGTAGTGTTGAGCTTTGTGTTATTTCAAGAATTTTAATGTTAGATTTAGCCGCATACACCCAAATGGGACATGCATACGTGATGATAGGTCTGAGAACGGCTGTGTACAGAAGCAGCATATTTTGTAGAGTCATTTCTGAATCCCAGAAAATTAGGGGGTAAATGCTATGTTTGGCTTTCCGGAATTTATCTCGCGAGTGTAGTATGTGTTGTTTCCATGTTAAAGATTTGTCTAACACTAATCCAAGGTTATTAGTAGTCTGAAACCACGGGATTTGTATATTGTAGAAGATGGGTGGTGGTATGTTTGTGTTTTTTTTCTGGAAAATATATATATATATAGGATTGCTGCCGATTTTTCGACATTAATTTTTATTTTCCAGTCGTTATAATATTTTTCAAGAATTTGTAAGTGTTTATTGAGTGCAAATGTAGTAGTTTTAATGTTTTTAAATTTGGCTAATATGGCTGTGTCATCAGCGTACATGTTTAACTAATTTGGTGAGGTTATATTCAGGTATGTCATTCAGGTACAAATTGTACAAAATGGGACCAATTAACGATCCCTGAACTACTCCATATGTTGTGTTATGTGCGTTGGAAAGTGTGTTATTAATTTTTACTTGATATTTTCTGTTGGTGAGATAGGAATGTATTAAATTGATAAGTGGAGTGGGAAAGTTGTAGTTAATCAGCTTGTAGATTATTCCTTGTATCCAGACGCGGTCAAAGGCTTTTTGGATGTCCAGAAAAACCGCGCCTGTAGATTTAGAATTTTCAAAGCCAGATGAGATGTATTCAGTGAGTTTGATTAGTGGATGTGTGGTGGCAAGGTTTTTAGTAAATCCATATTGATTTAGGTTTCTTATGTTTGTGTTGTCTATGTGTTCGTTGATGCGTGTTAGTATTATAGATTCAGTGAGTTTACTAAGTTAGGAGAGCAATGCTATTGCACGATAGCTGTCAGGAAGGCGGGGATTTTTCTTCGGTTTGAGTATGGGAAAAATTATGGACGTTTTCCAACTGTTAGGGAAGTGTTGTAATTTTAAGATTTGATTAATTAGGTATGTAAGTAATAGTATAATTTTAGGTGTGAAATTTTTTTATATTTTATTTGTAATGTGGTCTTTACCGGGTGCTTTACTGATAGAGATGCGTTTAATGTAAGCAGTGATTTCATTGGGCCATACGGTGTGTGTGAGTGTGAGTGGGGGGGGGCAGGATTGCTAAAGTGTTTTTGAAGCGTTTCTTGTACCTTTTTATCAATATCTGTTATAAAGTTATTGGGTCTTTTATTTTCATTAAAATTGTTAAGTAGTGTTTGTGCTATGAGATTTGCTTTGTCAATTTCAGATTCTGCTGTAGTATTATTGTGTTGCAGGGGAGGAATGTTACTTCTTTTGTTTTTGAAAGATTTTATGGTTTTCCATATGGATTTGTCATGAGTGTTTAGTGTTTGTGTACAACTATTTTGTGTGAATGTGTGTATTTCTTTTTTGATGTTGTTTTGTATTCTATTGAGTTGAGTTCTGCTGTTTGGGTCTAATGTTTTTTGATATTGTTTTTTAGTTTTATTTCTCAGTTTGATAAGTTGTTTAATGTGAGGTGGTGTGTATCTTTCATAAGTGAGGTGGTAGTCCTCGTTCATTACACTGGAAAATTAATCGAGCGGCCTTCAAGCTCGTGTCGACAATTTGAAGCATTTAGGCATGGTAAAAATTTTGATATTAAAAACATTCTGTATAGTAAGTTCATTTGAAAAAATAGAAAAAGAAGTCATTGAAGTCTGGTAGACGGGTCTGACTTTTTATTAGAGTACGAGCCTTTGAGAAGGCATTTTTCTCTGTGTGAGTGAAATGAAGAAGGCACCGGAGTGCCGGGAAAGATCTGTGGCGGAGGCAAAGTCAGGAAGTGCTATTTGGTTACGGCATGTGACGGCTATCGATGGGCCGAGACCTCTCGGTAGCCTGCCGGCCAAACGTTAGTAACGATTTGCGCAAAAGCGCGTAGTGAAGTGAGAATGAAATGAAGCTCTCCGAGCAGTAGGAGCTGGCGCCATCTGGTGGTGAGAGTTGGCGGTAAAAGGTGAAAAATGGTTACGGCTTAACTGTTCTTAATTCGCCGAGGCGTGTCAAGAACTCGCCGGCCAAGAGAAGTTGATAGTTGCTATTTCAGGCTGGTGTGAGTGGTTACGGCTTGTTAGGACTCCTTACAGGGTCCTGCCGGCCAGTGCAAAGTGGTTACGGCGTGGCGGATCTCACTTGAGTTCATGCCGTCCAGTGAAAAGAAAACGGCGTGTTATATTTTCCTTTCGGAAATCTTGCCGGTCAGTGAAAGAGGTAACGGCTCTTTGGTTTCCCATGCGAGAACCTGCCGGCCAGTGGTTTGTGGTTACGGCATGTTGGGATCCCATGCAGGATCCCGCCGGCCATTGTGGAGAGGGTACGGGAATAGTTCCCATAAGCAGGAGAAGTTACAGCGTAAATGGCTTCCTATCGGAGACCGCCGGTCAGGGTGGAAGAGTAGACACTCCCCTTTTCTGGGGGTGGGGGAGGTAGTGGAATTCAGTGGGTTTCCCATTGGATGAGCAGTGGTAATGGTTTCAGAGAATCGACTGATTCCCCTCGTCTACATACATAAGAAAAACTGACGAGCGTCAGCGATTCATCGCTTTTGCTCAAATTGATGGATATAGTGGGTCGTAAGAAACAATGTAGAAGACGCCTAAGGGCGATTGGACTAAAAAAAAAAAAGAAACATCAAGAGTACCAGTGACTCTTTGCAGTATCAACGCTGTGTGATTAGAGGATATTAAACACAGTTAAATGTACCAAAATCTTGCATAATGAAGGTCTAATAATTGTGAAAAATGAAGAAAGTTATGGGGGTTTAAGTGGGAGGGACCATTTAGTAGTTTTATATGCGAAATTGAATTTGGAGTGGGGGTTGGTAAAAAAAATTTGAGCCTTAATAATTGGATTATTGTGATGGAGATTGGAGGTGAAGAGATTTCGAGAGAGCTTAGTGATATATGAATCAATTGGTTCAATTTGAAGATCATTGTGGATTACTTTGTTTCTTATATACCAGGGGGAATTTGTCATTATTCTGAGAATTTTGTTTTGCATGGTTTGAACCTTTTTCATGTGAGTTTGTGCGGCCGAACCCCAAACAGGGGCGGCGTAGGTGATGACTGGGCGAAGGATCTATTTATATAGTAAGACTTTATTATTTAATGAGAGAGGAGAGCTTCTGCCTATGAGTGAAATACATAAATGAATTTTATTCCAAAATTTTTCAGTCAGGAATTTGATATGCTGATTATATGTGAGTTTCGAGTCTAACTGAAGTCCAAGGTAGCGTACTACCGAGACCCAGTTTATCTCTTCATCAAAAAGATTTAGATTATTGTTGGGGTTTATTGTGCCATACTTTTTGAAGATTATTGCTTGAGTCTTATCAACGTTGATTGCTATCCTCCAGTCCGTTAACCAAAGTTCGAAGATGTTGAGATAATTTTGGAGAGCTTTGACGGTATATTTTAAGTTAGCCGCCTGAGCTAACACAGCAGAGTCATCGGCGTAGAGACACACACTGACAGCGGCATGGTGTGGAAAGTCAGAGGTAAAGAGATTATATAAAAAAGGACTTAAAATCGACCCCTGAGCGCAGCCAGCAGCCATTGTTCCATTATTTGAATAACTATTTTTAATTTTTACATTGAATGATCTGTCGTGGAGAAAACTGTTGATGATATTGATAAGATAGAAAGGAAATTTTAAGTTGATCATTTTATAAATCAACCCATCGTGCCACATTCTGTCGAATGCTCTTTTAACATCCAAGAAAATGTCAATAGTAAATAGATTATGGGTGAAACCTTCATTAATAATGTTGGTCACTCTGGTTAGTTGGTGGATAGTAGAATGGCCCTCTCGAAATCCACACTGTTCTGGGGGGATGCAGTTTTCAATGTTGCTATGGATTTTGATTCTATTTAGTAAGATTTTTTCATAAATTTTTGCAGAGGAGCTTAGAAGACTGATTGGCCGGTAATTTTGAGTGAATTTATGATCTTGATTTGGTTTTGGGATCATAACAATTGTAGCTTGTTTCCATTTTTTAGGGAAGTAATTTGCTATGAGACACTTGTGAATGATTTTAGTCAGATTGGTGATTGCCTTGTCCGGAAGATATTTAAGAGCAATATTAGGAATAGTATTTGGACCTGGAGCTTTCTTATTTACAAGATTTTTGATTATTTGTTTAATTTCGTTTGGGGTGGCCAAGGGGGGGGATGTTGGAGAGTGTTTGATCATTTTCTAGGAAATCAGAGACGACTCTTTCCACTTCTTCTATTTTTTCGTCCGAATACGGAAAAGCGTTTTCTTGGAATGTAGCTTCCAGGGTATCTTTGAAAGCTTCTGCTTTCTCAAAATCAGAGTAAGCCATTCCACTCGGGCCAATGAGGGGTGGAAAATTGTAAGCTTTACGAGTGATAATTCTGTTCAAGTTAAACAAAGAATTATCCTCGGGGCTGAGATTATCAAGTAGGATTTTCCAGCTTCTATTTTTGTGATCATTAATTAAGATGCGTATTTGTCTAATTAAGGAGTTTACTTCCCTTTTGTAGGGGCGGTAACGAGTCTGATTCCAGAGTTTTCTGAACCTGTTTTTACTTTTGATGAGATTCCTGATATGAAGAGGGAGTCTGAGGTGGGGGTGTTAATCACTCTTGTAGTGGAAGAACAGTTGATTGCATAAATAATTTTGGAGATGAAGTCCTTGATAGCGTCTTCTATTTAATTGTGTTCAATCTTGGGATTTCCAGGCATGGTGTGATGTATAATTTCTTGGAATTTAAGCCAATTCGTTGATTTATGAGTTCTAAGATCAGGAGGGAGGATATTGTTTAGAAGAAGATCGATGATGATGGGATTATGATCACTACTTAATTCATTTATGCTAGTGACGTTAGAGTGTCTGAGATTTTTTGCAATGGCAAAATCAAGGATGGAGTTTGATCCTCTGTGCGGGAAATGCGTAGGATGGTCAGGAGCAATGATGTCGAGAGCCGAAGCCGCCACCCAATTGCAGATTACAGTAACATTTCTGTTTGCTCTTCCTGGGTTCCAACAGGGGTGTTTAGCGTTGAAATCTCCAAATATTATAACTTTATGGTTTGGGACGAGGATAGAATCTAAGTCGATAGTGTTTATGGTTCCGTGTGGAGGTCTGTAAATGCTGGAGGCCGTGATGAAAGAGTTATTTTGCAGGCAGATATTAATGGTGGTATTTTCAAACGTTTGGGAGTTAATGATGATTGGGAAGTGCTTAATTGAGTTTTTAATAAAAAGAGCAGTGCCGCCTCCCCTGTGGGTAAGACGGTCACTTCTATGGCAGGAGTAGTTGGGTATTTTAATAATATCAGAAGGCCGAAGATGTGTTTCTTGGATACCAATGATATCCGGGTCGTGTTTAGCTATTGCATTTTTTTGTTCATCTATGTGCTTTTTTAGTCCATTTGCATTCCAGCTGTAGATGCGGAGTAAAGGATTATTACAGTTTGGTGTAATAGACATTACTTAGTGGTTAACAGCTGGCTTTGAATGATTTGGAGCATGGTGCCCATTTGACTTAGTAGTTGGGTCATCGTATTTACAAGAGGAGCCTCTGTTGAGCTATTGTTTTGGGTAGGTTGTTGAGGAATGGCTTGATGTTGGGGGGCGTTTTTAGTTTGAAATTGCTTTTTTCGTTCTTCCCAAACATTTATGGTTGGTGGTTTTGCGGCTTTGAAGTTTAATGGATTTTTAGCACATCCGGAGAAGTTGGCGGGGTGTGGACCTCCGCAGAGAGCGCACTTGGCAGGAGTTTGCATCGTTTTGGTGCAGTCTCGAGTGATGTGGCTGCCAGCACATTTGAGGCACTTAGGAGTGCGGTTGCAGAACCGGCTGTGGTGGTAGAATTCCTGGCAGCGATAACATTGCGCAGGCATGGTATTTTTCTTCAAAGCTTCTATTTTTACTTTAAAATAACCAATATTTGAAATGTTAAAAATATCCTGAGTTTCTTCAGATTTTTTTAAGACAACAAGAAAAAGTGGCATGTTGGTATTATTTTTTTACTTTTGAGAACTGATACATGATCAGGGTTGAATCCAAAATATTTTAATTCACTAACTATCTCATTAGTGTCATAGTCCGAGGGTAAACCGCGAATCGCGACTTTCAACATTTTTTGGTGTTTCATTTCGAATGTGTGGGATTTAAGCTTTTTTACCGAGATGTAGTTTTGAATGATTCTATGGTCGTTGGGTGATTCAGGGAAAACTTTCAACTTCCCGTTTATGAATCTTCCTAGCACCTTGTTGCCGGTTTTTTCACTTAGCTCTTTCAGAAGCTCGGGAGTGTTCATACTCTCATCGGTAATTATTGGCGGAACTCTTTTTTTCCTGGTAACAACAGTGAAGCCATTGTTATTTTCAGTGTCACTATCATTATTTTCTTCAGTTTGAGCGGTTTCGGGCTTAGTGGAGGTTTTTGTTTCTATTTCGCTTTCTTCTTCGGAAGAGGAGGAAGCGGAGTGCATGGATTCGACATCCGATAAATCTGAGTTAGTTACTTGTTTTGATTTTTTGGGTTCAGAATTTTCCATTATGGGTGAGGCTAAATTTCTCTTATTCTTTTTAGTTTTTCTGTTACTATTACTCTGAGATGGAGGGGGGGGAGAGGGGATGTAGGTTTCTGTCTAACATTTTCAAGGATTTGCTTCAAATAGTATTTAAGCTCATCTGAAAGGAGCTTGTTAGATTTGCGCGCACATCGAATGATAATGTGTTGGGTCTCATTTACTAATTGCATGTCTAGTTCGTCTGAGTTTTGTTTGGTGTAATTATGAATCAGATTCTCCAGATAATCACAATATGCTTCGCAAGATTTCGCGTCATTTAAAAAATCAACCCTATGATACGCATCCTCTAAGTTTAAATCACACAGGTTAATAACAGAAAGGCCACTTACCTCTGATGAGTTTGATGTATCCATGATGGTAGTCCAAAAAGTCGAGGGTAATCCAAATCAACACGTGCAGTAGCACGTGGGAAACGTAAGTAAGTTTTCTACAATGCGTAGAAATTTAAGATGAACAATCTAAAAATAATGATTTAGAATGTTGGAAAAGTCACTAACAAGTTTGTATGAATCAAAGTTAAACAGCAAAAGTCCAAAAACAAATCGATGGAACTCGATTACATATCCGATCAAGCAGGCGTCGCAGCCGTCGAGACTGATTCCCTTCGTCTGAGACTTCATCGATGATGGACGCGCAGGCAAACTGGTCCGATAGGACTGATGAAGCCATGGAGCAATCCATTGTAAACGAAAAACTTACTACTAATTCTGACCAAGGTGCGGCCTTACCAGCTTCTCCTTCAAGTAAAATTTACAGCGAGGAGTTCTTCGCGGTAAATTTCTCAATGACAGGAAGGGCAATCCAAGGACGGAACGCCTATGCTGCCTGGGCTCGGAAAATTGGAACGACCAAGAAAGGTGATCCAGAATTCCTAAGGGTTCACGAAGAACTAAGAAAATCAGGTGAGAATATTGATAAAGTTCTCTCTCAAATGGGTAATATCCCACTGTTAAAACTCCCAGCGAGCGAAAAAGAACTTGACCAGTTGGTGGAAAACTACAAAAATCCGATCAAAAGCCAGGAGGACGCTGAACCCAAAGTTGTTTCCACTCCCTCGAAGCAAGACAGACCTGAGTCTGCCCCTCAAGGCAAAAAATCAACAAAAAGAACAAGGGATAGCGAGGGATTCATCTCTCCCCTAAGCACCTCACTAGGAAAGCTCCTAAGGCTACCCCTAACGTTGATAGCACTGACGACGCCCCAACATCAGATCCTTATGTCGACGTCAATATCCTTGACCCGGTGGTGGCTGCTTCATCCCCCAAACCTCCAAAAATCCCCCCCTTTTTCGTTAACCCGAAGGGGGATTGGAGAACGCTAATTACTTTGGCAAAATTACGAGCCCCCTCCGTCCAGTCCAAATTGACCGGCCGGTTTTTCTAAGTCACGGTTGACACCGCGGACGAATACCGAACGTTATCGACGTTCTTTGAAAAATCAAGTGTTGAATTCAAATCCTTTATGTTGAAGGAACAACGCCCGATTAAGGTAGTCGTCCGTGGACTTCCGTCAAACACAGATTGTGATGAAATTAAAGCTGCGTTTCTGGAAGAGGGATTTAATATCCACAAAATAACGCAACTTACAAAATTCCGAACCAAAGCGCCCATGCCTCTGTTCTATATACAACTTGTTAACACCCCTGATGCAGAAAAAATTTTCTCCTTTAATGAGCTCTTCGGCACGAGAGTGCACATCGAGCACTATAAAGGAAAGAAATATAACCAATGCTGGCGCTGCCAAGGTTGGTTTCACTCATCCGAAGTTTGTCACCTCCCAGTGAGATGTGTCAAATGTGCCGGTCCCCACCCTGCCAAAGATTGTGACAGGACTTACGAGGACCCTATCAAGTGCGCAAATTGCTCAGGCGATCACGCCGCAAATTGGCGCAGATGTCCAAGACATCCAGCAAACTCCCAAAAAACCATCAAAAAGGGAGCTAAAACGAACCAAACCATGAAAAACATAGGCAGCGCCAAGCAGCCAATAAGAAAGCAGCCAACCCCCTCCCCGCCCCGACATCTCTGGGTATCGGAAGGTAGAACCGACCCTGCAGTACTCAGCGGCACTGCGGGGAGAAACCACGGAGCGTCCACGCGCCACCCTCCCCCTCCTCCCAAAGCTACCGGAGATGCAAACTTTAACGCCGGTATGCTCAAGGACCTCTTCGAAATGATCGCAGACACGAGCGTAAATAGAAGCGCTCTTGTCACGGCATTTAGGAATTCACTTCCTGCCCTCCGTGTTGCATCCACGGACATTGACAGATCTTACATTATCTTCGAAGCCTATTGTGGGCTTCTTTAAAAAATTTAAGCTTAACATTCAATAGCCCGAATGTGCAAGAACTTAAGATTGGATTTTGGAACGCAAACTCTCTGCGCCCAAAAATTCAAGAGGTTCGTGATTTTGTTCACGAGCAAAACTTTGATGTTTTCTTGGTTCAAGAAACAGTGCTTCAACCAGGCATCGAATCCCAGATCGCCAACTATCGTCTATATAAAGACGACAGAATAGATATTACCACCCATCGAACATATGGAGGCACTGCTATTTATTGTAAAAACAACCTCGTTCAAAGCAGAGTCCCACTACCAAAATTAGATAACATGGATGCTACTGCCATAGAAATCAAAATTAAAAACTCCCCCCCCCACACTCAGAATCGTTTCCGCATAAGCCCGTCACAAAAGGCTATATAATAGGTTTCCCGTGGAGGAGTTTAAAAAACTTTTAAACATTGGGAATAACGTTATCCTTGCTGGTGATCTAAACGCTAAACACGTAGCGTGGAACAATGCTAGATCAAATAAATTTGGCCGATTACTGCTTAGCACCCTTAATAGTATGCGAAATGTAAGAATAGCTGCACCACAGGCTATTACTCGCACTCCCACCAACAGATCGGAAGGCTCCATCATCGATCTAGCAATCCTTAAAAATATCCCCTTTTCTTACAATATCCGAACTCTCAATGAATTGAGCTCGGATCATCTTCCGGTCATTCAAACTTTCAAAATCGACTCTGCCCTCATTAAAATTCCAGAGCAATTATCCACAAATTGGGATAATTTTAAATTTATTTTGAGGAATAAAAATATTCCTACTATCGAAATTAACAGCAATGATGACATTGAGAATGCAATAAGCACGCTCAATCAAAACCTATCCGAGGCTTACGCTGCCGCCTCAAAACCAAAATTTAAAAACCCTCCACGCACCCTCCCAGCTGAAATCAAAGAAAAAATTAAGCAGCGAAACAGAGAGCGGAGACTTTGGCAAAGAATAAGGGACCCCGATTATCTAAATCAATTCCGCCCTCTCCAGCATGAGATAACTAGGGAGATAAAAATCCACTCCAAAAATCAATGGGATGCGGATATTGCAGCCCTCAATCCAGAAGATAATTCACTATGGCGTAAAGCCAAATTCCTTAGAAGACCTCCTCAACACATTCCGCCCCTAAAGGGCGCAGCCAGCAGCACTGCAATTTACCCTATCGAGAAGGCAGAGGTAATTGCTGATAGTCTGGAAAAACAGCTTTCCCCAAACCTAGACGTCGAGAACCCGGAGTTCTCGGCGCAGGTCAAACAAGCCGTACATAGCTTTCTCTCCGAACCGGCCGCAGCCCGACCGGTAACGCCACCGCAGGACGAAAGTGCAGCACGCTGCGCCGCGGACACTGATCGAGAGGGTGACCGCTTGACGGTCCCCACCCCCTCTCCCCATAGAACCCACTGAACCGACGGAAATTCTGGAATACATTTTTAAAATTAATCTCAGAAAGGCTCCCGGGGCAGATGGTATTACAAATCGCATGATTAAATGTTTTCCTCATAAATATATTGTTTTCTTAACCTTTTTGCTTAACTGCATGTTAAAAAACTCTTATTTTCCACACAAGTGGAAAACTGCCGTGGTGGTACCGATCCATAAAAGCGGATCGGCACCAGATATCCCTCAAAATTACAGACCCATTTCTTTGCTTAGTAGCTTAAGTAAAGTATACGAATTTGTTATTCTTCGTCGCCTGAATCAGCATATTTCTGCGAATAACATAATTATTCCGCAGCAATGTGGCTTCGTACCTAAAAGCAGTACTGTTCAACAGCTACTACGAGTCACTGAAATGATTCACTCCGGCTACGAACAATCACTCACCACGGGTATACTTTTCTTAGATGTAGCCAAGGCTTTTGACAAAATTTGGCACCTTGGTCTCATTTATAAACTCATGCGATTAAAATTTAATCCAAACATCATTAAAACTATTTTTTGCTATCTCTCGAACCTTTCCTTTCGAGTTCGGGTAGCACACACCCTCTCCACTGCTCGACCAATCAAATGATCTGTCCCGCAAGGAAGTTTGCTTGGCTCCGCCCTCTTCAATTTGTATGTAAACGACATACCCCAGACTATCAATACTAAGTTAGCATTGTTTGCTGATGACACTGCTGTGCTGACTCAAAATAGGAGTGTGCCCGTCGTCCTCTCCTATCTACAACACCATATCTCCCAGTTAGAGCTCTGGCTCATGAACTGGAAAATCAAAGTCAACGCATCCAAAAGTGCAGCCATATTGTTCGCTAAAAAATCGAGACCTCCTAACCTGGCTCCACTAAAAATTTTCGACCAACCAGTGCCCTGGGTTAATCATTATAAATACCTAGGGTGCATACTGGATTCAAAATTAACTTTTTCAAAACAAATTGAGTACGTCTGCGATAAGGGCAGAGCGACTCACTTCCAGGTTAATAAAATCATAGGCCGTAAAAGTTCATTGGCGATCAGACACAAAGTTTTGCTTTACAAAGCTATTGTAAGACCGGTCATGACATATGCATCCCAAATATGGGGAGCTAGTGCCATGATTCACCTTAAGAAATTGCACATTGCCACCAATTCCTTTGTCAGGAAAGTTGTCAACGCTCCCTGGTGTGTCAGGAATGAAGTCATTTACAGGGACCTAAAAATTGAACCCATCATGGAATATATTAAAAAATTATCAAAAAACTTACCTAACCACCCCAATGCGCTACTGAGGTCGCAACCTAATTACAACATTAACCCGGAGCGGAAAACTGCAGTTAAACGCCCCAGAGCTCTCCTGGAACAAACGTTCCAAAATTTCCCATCCATCAAAAGAGCACACATGGTGCAACCTCAGTACCTCATTTGGATTACAAATCCGGTACAGCAAACTAGTGGTGTCCCCTGGGTACCCACTAGCACTGTTGTTTATTTTTAAATTTAAAAATCTTTGAGTAAATTTTAAAATTCAATTAAATTAAACTTTTTCTACCCTGCCTATCAGTCTCCGTAATTACTGATAGACACCCATCTTTCTTTTAAAATAAAAATCCCAGATTTTTCAAAATTATCCTCTGAAATTTTGTAAAAGACTTGATCATTTCCTTCTAATTATTCCAAATTACTTTTTCTTCGACTTCATTCCCCGCGTCCTAGGGCCATCATTCATATATTTTTAATTTAAAACCTTCGGACACTCGCTATGTCACCGACAATAGTTAATTTTGTTCGAACGGTATCGAAGGACTTTCCTTTCCTTTCCCTCCTTCTCTCGGAGAAAAAACCAGTGCGCTGGCGGATTCTCCCCTTCTCCTCCTCTCTGAGCGCTCGACCAATCCGAACGCTCCCTTCTCCCCACACTTTCCCACCTTCCCCGGCCTCGCTGCATTCGGGACTGGGTCGGTGGAGACAGAGGTTGCCTTACCGGAGCTCTTGCTCGACCGCCTTGCGGCCGAGGGGAACCGGCTTTGCGTTATATGCCCGGTTGGCGGGTATATTTTTCTGATTTAGCACTTTTCTATCTTTTCTCAGTTTATGGAACTTCCTCAATTTTCTCTCTTTCAATTCTGATGTGGAGGTATCTCCCACTCTGGGGAGAGGTACTCCGTAATTTACACACCTTCGAACCTTCGACTGATTCCTGTTGCACGCCATCTGTTGGTAGTAATGTAGATGAAAGGATTTGGAATAATTGAACTTATCTTAGAATAAATTCGGAGTGACTTGTGCTAAATTTGGATGGTTTCTTCTTTGGTTTGAGTTGATGGGTCTGTCAAGCCTGTTGATTGTAGGGTTGGGATGATTAGCCAAGTTATTGTAGAAGGAGGATGAGAGTTTTCTAATGACTTGTGGGATGGAGTCCCGATTTAGTTCATCATGAAGAATTCTTCTCGGTATGAATAAGGGAGCTCCAGTGATTAGTCTGAGGGCTCTGTTTTGTATGAGTTGAAGGCGTTTAATATTGTTTTGATAAGTCGAACCCCAAATTGCACTGGCGTACGTTATGATTGGTTGTAGATATTGAAGATAAATTATTCTTTTATTGGGTAAGGAAAGTGCAGATTTTCGTCTAAGGAGGGGAATGAAATTTCTTAGGGTGGTGTTGAATTTCTTGCATACTTGATTAATGTGGGAGGTGAATCGAAGGTTTTGATCAAGAGTAATTCCAAGATATTTTGCTTCTTTTTTCCATGGGATGGAATTTGAAAAAAGGCGGAGGTTGGTCATGTTGTTGTCGGATCTTGAAATTCCTTTTCGGAATATGACAGCGTTGGATTTGTCGGTGTTTATGGCAATTCGCCATTTAGTCAGCCATTTTTGAAGTCTTCGAAGATAATTTTGAAGTAATTGAGTAGCAAGTTCTGGGGTGCGGTGCTGGCTTAGTAGTGCAGTATCATCCGCAAAGAGGCATACGTCAACGTTGGTCGAGGTGGGGAAGTCGCTTGTATACAAAGCGTAGTAAAAAGGAGATAAAATTGCCCCCTGTGGACAACCCGCAATGATTTTTCCTTTTCTGGATAAAATATTGTTGATTTTTATTTGGAAGGTTCTTTCTTCTAAAAAACTATGAGTCAGATGGATTAGGTAGTCTGGAAAATTTAGGGAAGTCATCTTGTAGATGAGCCCATCGTGCCACATCCGATCAAAGGCCTTTTGAACGTCTAAAAAGAGGCCTATTGTAATGAAATTATTATTATAGCCGTGAATGATTTTATCTGTCACCCGAAGCAGTTGGTGCTGAGTGGAGGTATTTTTACGAAATCCGTGCTGCTCTGGTGGAATAATGTTGTGTTCGTCAGCAAAATTTTGTAGTCTTTTTAGAATAATTTTTTCAAAAATTTTTGCAATAGTGGGAAGGAGACTTATAGGACGGTAATTTAGGTGGAGGCTTTTGTCTTTATCAGGTTTAGGTAAAACAGTTATAATTGCATTTTTCCAGCATTTAGGAAAATGTTGAAGTAGCAGGCATTTGTTGTAAATTTTTGTTAGATGGGTTATTGCGTTTATTGGGAGGGATTTTAAGACAATGTTTTTAATATTATCGTCTCCTGGGGATTTTTTAATCTTTGTATTCAAAATAATTTCGCACACTTCTTCGGGTGACGTGAGTGGGGGAGTGGAGGGTATGCTATTTCTGAAGTATCTACGAACGTGTCTCTCAACCAGTTCAATATGAGTGTCAGAGTAAGGGATTCTATTTTCCTGAAAGGAGTCTTCGAAAGCATCCACGAAGAGATTAGCCTTGTCAGAGTTATTGTACACAAAGCCTCTGTGTCCAAGTAAAGGAGGGATAGGAGCGGGAGCCATCTTCTTGAACTTGTTTACGATTCTGTGAAGAGAGCAATCGTAGGTGTTGGCTTTCTTTTAATTCTTTGTTGATATTTTCTTGTTTAAAATTTTTTAAGATGGACTGGATGATTTTTTGCATCTTGTTCAGTTCTTTTTTCATGTTGGGGTCTCTTAATTCCTGCCATCTTTTCCGCAGTCTGTTCTTATTTTGAATTAGAGTTCTGATTGGTTGAGGGAGAGGTAAGGGTGCGTGGGGGATGAATTTGGTAGTACTTGATTGGTCAATAGTATTTTGTATATTTTCTGCAAAGTTAGCGGCTGCTGCGTCGAGATCAAGTATACTGGTAATTGTGGGGTTGTCTTCTATTGTAGTGAGGAGAATTTCTTGGAATTTATTCCAGTTAGTAAATTTATAATAATTTTTATTAGGAGGAGATAAGTTAGTGAGTTGTAAGTTGAATATAAGGGGGTAGTGATCACTTGAGAGTTCTTCTTTCCTACTGACCGTGATATTATCGAGACCTTTAGCAATTCCAAAGTCAATGATGGAGTGGGAGTCTGTAGATCTACTTGCAATCTAGTATATCCGATGGGAGTTATTAGGTTGAGGCCATAGATTTGTGCGAAATTATAGATTTTCGTTCCAGCGGTGTTCGGAGTTCTTCCTCCATTCCAGGATCTGTGTTTAGCGTTGAAATCTCCCATCACGATGCAGGTATTTCTATTTCGAATAATTTTTTGAATATCTGTAATAAGATTTCTGACTGGTCCAGGAGGTCGATAGGTAGAGCAGATAGTAACTGGTTGAGAGTTCGTATCTATATTAATGGTTGTGATATTTAAGGAATTAGTGCTAATGTGTATTTCGTGATGGGCAATGGAATTTTTGATTAATATGGCCGTGCTGCCTCCTCTATGGGTGAGGCGGTCGGTACGATAGGTAGTATAGTTAGGTAGATTGAAGGAATCGCAAGGACGGAGAAAGGTTTCTTGTAATGTTATTATGTCTGGATCATTTTCTTCTACAAAGTTCTGAAATTCATTTATTTTACTTTTTATGCCGTTGGCATTCCAGCACATGATTAGTAGGGAAGGACGACTACTGTTGGGTGTATTAGACATTAATAGTATCGATTTGGAGAAGGGTCATGATTGCAGTGAATCGATCGGATGTGGATTTTCCAGACTTTGAAATTTCTATGTACTTTTTGAGGATTTGAAACATTTCTACGCATTCAGGGTCTTTCAGTTGTTGGAATATATCGGTGATACTGGAACTGTGAGCTTGGGGGGTGGAAGTGGCAGGACTGGTGGATTGGGGATTTTTTTCGACCGGGTTTTTAAGAGCTTCGGCGTAAGAGATTGGCGTGGTGTGGAGGTTTGGGCGTGCAGTTCTTTCCTCGTGCTTCTCCTTGAGGATACTTTTTAGTTTCATTCTCTGTTCATTGGAAGCAGATTTCTTATTGTCCTTTTTAGGCTTGTTGAGGGGATTCATCGGACATAGGAGATAGTTTGCGGTGTGTTCACCCTGACACAGACCGCAAGTAGGAGGAGTATTTATGTCTTTTTTACAATCCCTGGTGAGATGAGGACTGCCGCATTTTAGACATTTGGGGTTCCGGGTGCAGTATTGACTGTTGTGGAAAACCCCTGACAGCGATAACACTGAGGGGGTCCTATTTTCTTTTTTAACGATTCCACTTCAATTTTTAAAGAGCATAGCTCTGAGATGTGGAATATATCCTTGTTTGCTTCCGTTTTTGGGAGAGTCACTAAAAATAGTGGCATTGGAGTGGAAGTTTTTCTATTCATCATAATATGGCAATTTGATGGAGTGAAACCAAGTTCGAGCAGATCATTAACTAAGTATTTCTTCAGGGGGCATGTCAACGGGGATTCCTCTCAAGACTACTCTAATTTGCTTGTCTTCTGGTAGTTGATAAGTGAAGTGTTGGAGATTGGATTCAGTCGCATGTCGTCTAATTATATGATAGGCTGCGGGGGTTTGAGGGTATATACGAATGGAAGTGCCAATGAGTTTCGCAAATAATTTAATCCCAGTTAGCGTTTGGAGCTTTTTGAGTAACTCAGCTGAATTGGTCACGTTGTCAATAGTGATCGGGGGGGGTGTATTGTTTCTTAACTGGAGGTGGGGTGACGTCCTCGTCGTCAATTTCAATTTACTCTGGAATTTCTTCTATTGCAAGGCTATCAAATTTGTTGCTACCTTCTGCAGCATCAGACTCTGTTATTTTTTGCTTTTTAGCAGCGGTAGTTTTAACAAGGGTGGTCTTTTTCCGCCTCGATTGGGATTGAAATTGTTGGGGCCTGTTCACATCGGGCAATCCCCAGGTGTTAATGAGTTCCTTATAACGCTCGTTTTCTTGTCTCAATTCCTCATGCTTAAGAGTATTGAATTTTGCTCTTACCTCTTCTTGTATTGTGTAGAGGTCAGATGCGTAGACATTCTTTTCGTCTTGATTGGTGAACTGGATTTGTGGGATCAAGTTAATGTATTCTTCCATCTTGGCATCTGATTGAAGGCATTGCTAAGAGTGAGTGATATTATTTACTAGCTTCTTGATTGCTGGGATGGAGACTGCTACTGGAGCATCGGGAGTACTGGTGGTATCCATAGTAATGAAGGGAGGCGATGCGTTCTGAGAAGAACGTTTTGTATCTGAAGTAGCTTCGATTGAGGTTGAATCCACAACTAGTGATCTTCAAAACTTAGGAAATGAACAATCTAGCCAAAATGCTTAATACTATCTCCAAAAAAGCTTTGATATGAGAATATGAAGTCTGGTAGAAAATACGTGGAGTTGAAGGTTTCGTTCAGAGGAGGTGCCAAGAACTCGCTTTCCTATTGGCAGTTGGTAACGGAGGGGAGCTTTCCCATTGAATGTCCCTGACTGCCTTGTATGAAAAAAGGAAAGATGACCGTCAAGCAGTCACCCTCCCGATGCTTGACCGCAGCTTGGTGTGCTGCATTTTGTTATTCGGTATTAGCTACCGGTTTAAGTGATGGGGCCGTATGCGGCTTCTATAAAATGTTAATTTAACTATTTTGTGTTGTTTTTTAGGGTGTATGATGTAACATTAGGTGTGAATTATTATTAAGAGGGGTTGTAAGAATCAAGTAAAACAGATCTTGGTCTTTATGAATTTTGTCTTGGTGTGTAGTTTTCTAGATTGATCATATTTATATTATTAGTTAGTGTGAGTGTGTTAAAAAATTTTTGGATAAAAGTTTTAAAAGTAGAGATTTTGGTGGCTTTAATTATTTCTGAGTTTCTTATGTACCAGCGTGCTTTGGTGATCAAGCGTAATGTTGAGCTTTGTGTTGTTTCTAGGATTTTAATGTTAGTTTTAGCCGCATACGCCCAAATGGGACATGCATACGTGATAATAGGTCGAAGAACGGCTGTATACAGAAGCAGCTTATTTTGTAAAGTCATTTTTGAATCCCGGCAGATTAGTGGGTAGATGCTGCATTTGGCTTTCCGGAATTTATCTCGCGAGTGTAGTATGTGTTGTTTCCAAGTTAAAGTTTTGTCAAGTATTAATCCGAGGTATTTAGTAGTTTGAGACCACGGGATTTGTATATTGTAGAAAATGGGTGGTGGTATGTTTGTGTTTCTTTTTCTGGAAAATATATATATATATATATATATAAAATTGCCGCCGATTTTTCGACATTAATTTTTATTTTCCAGTCATTATAGTATTTTTCAAGTAGTTGTAAGTGTTTATTTAGTGCAAAAGTGGTGGTTTGAATGCTTTTAAATTTGGCTAATATGGCTGTATCATCAGCATACATATTTAATATAGTAAGGTTGTATTCAGGAATGTCGTTCAGATACAGATTGTACAAAATTGGCCCGATTAACGAGCCCTGAACTACTCCGTATGTTGTGTTGTGTGCATTGGAGAGTGTGTTGTTAATTTTTACCTGATAATTTCTGTTGGTGAGATATGAATGAATTAAATTTATAAGTGGAGTAGGGAAATTAAAGTTATTAGTTTGTAAATTAATCCCTCTATCCAGACGCGGTCAAAGGCTTTTTGGATGTCCAGAAAAACCGCGCCTGTAGATTTAGAATTTTCAAAGCCAGAAGAGATGTATTCTGTGAGTTTGATTAGTGGGTGTGTGGTGGCAAGGTTTTTAGTAAATCCATACTGATTTGGGTTTCTTATGTTTGTGTTGTCTATGTGTTCGTTGATGCGTGTTAGTATTATGGATTCAGTGAGTTTGCTATAAGAGGAGAGCAATGCTATTGGCCGATAGCTGTCTGGTAGGCGGGGATTTTTCCCCGGTTTGAGTATGGGAAAAATTATAGACGTTTTCCAACTGTTAAGAAAGTGTTGTAATATTAAGATTTTATTAATTAGATATGTAAGTAATAGTATAATTTTAGGTGTGAAATTTTTTAACATTTTATTTGTGATGTGGTCTTTACCGGGAGCCTTACTGATAGAGATGCGTTTAATGTAAGCTATGATTTCATTGGGCCATACGGTGTGTGTGTGTGTGAGTGGGGGGGGGCAGGATTGCTAAAGTGTTTTTGAAGCGTTTCTTGTACTTTTTTTTTATCGATATCTGTTATATAGTTGCTGGGTCTTTTGTTTTCAGTAAAATTATTTAATAGTGATTGTGCTATGAGATTTGCTTTGTCTGTTTCTGATTGGGCTATAGTATTATTGTGTTGGAGGGGAGGAATGTTACTTCTTTTGTTTTTGAAAGATTTTATGGTTTTCCATATGGATTTGTCATGAGTGTTTAGTTTTGGTGTTTGGATCTAAAGTTAATTAATATTGTTTTTTAGTTTTGTTTCTCAGTTTGATGAGTTGTTTAATGTGAGGTGGTGTGTATCTTTCATTTTTTGTTGTGGTGGGTTCAGAGGCATTTTGATGTGCAGTGTAAATGTTGTTTGTGAGTTCTGAGATTTTTTGGTCAAGTGTGCATGTGTTGTTAATGTTGAAGTAGTTGATTAAGTTGATGTTTTTGTTGATTTCTTGTTTAAATTTAGTCCAGTTAGTTTTAATATTTCTTTTGTTGATATGGTGTGTAAGAGTAAAATTAAATTCAAGTATTATGGGGTTGTGATCTGATGATAATTCTGGAATAGAAGTAATTGTGTGATTGTAATTAAAATTTTTAATAATGGCAAAACCTATTGTGGAAGCTGAATTTTTTCCAAATCTGGTGTGTGTAGGTGAAAATGCTAGAGTGATGTCATTTGTGTTTATGTAATTAAATAAGTTTACTCCTCTGACTGTGTTGGTGTGTGCATTCCAAGTCTGATGTTTGGCGTTGAAATCGCCTATGATTACACAATTATTGTTGATATTAAATATTGTGTCAAGATCTTGAGTGAAGTTGATGTTGTGTGAAGAGGGGGGGATGTATATAGAGGCGAGGGTGACAGCTGAGTGATTGGGCTGTGTGAGTATTACAATGGGGACTTCTGTGTGTAGTAGTGGTGGGGTGGTGTGTCTGTGATGTGTAAGTGAGCTCTTAATAAAAATAAGAGTGCCTCCTGAAGCTGTGTCTTGATTTGTTCTGTCATCTCTGAATACTGTGTAGTTGGGTATAAAAGTAGTGTTTCGTGGTCTCAGATGTGTTTCTTGTATCATTAATATATCAGGACTGTGCTTCTGTACAAAATCTCGTAGCTCAACAATACGAGATAATAAGCCGTTCGCATTCCAGCTGCAGATAGTAAGGCCATAAAATTTAAAATTATTGTTCAGGGTATTATGCGTTAGAGGTGAAGAGAGTCTATTCATCAATACTATTGTCCATGAGTGCTTCTATTAGAGCGTAGGTCTTGTTTGTTTTCCCTTTTGCAGCTTTAATTTTTGTTAGATTCTTGAGTAGGCCTGGTAGTTGTCTGAAGATTTCCATAAGGGTTTGAAACATCTCTATTGCGGTGAAAAAGTCTGGTGTAGCATCTTCGTCGTTTTCTTCTAGGATTTTTTGTTTATTTTTGATGTGTTTGTTTACCAAATTAATTGCTTTTGATCTATTGTTATTAGGTGGGTTAGTGTAGCTTTTGTCTTTTCTCTGATTGGTTGAGAGTACAGCTGCTTGAGGCGCCATCTGTTGTGGGTCAGAGACAGCATTTGCATAGGAGAAATTTTCTCGAACAGTGGATGCACTCTGGGTTTCGATGCACGGCCTTAATGGAACAGTCCTGGTCAGATGCGGTTCGGCACATTTCAGACATCTTGGAGTTATATGGCAATTTTCCGCCGAATGGTGGAAAAATTACATCAACACTACGTGACTTTTCGTTTTCTCGGTATCCCTCAATTTTGACGGACATGTAGCAAGCTTAGTAATGGTGAAAATTTTTTTCCAGTACTGGTGATCTGGAGTAAGCCAGGTAGACCGGAAGTGGATCTTTGTTCTTCTGTTGGAGAGTTGTACGACTCGAATGGGAGTAAACCAAATTCTAGTAGTTCCTCATTGATTTCTTGGGTGTAGTTTCCCGTGGAGACCTTTTATTATTGCTTTCATTGGTCTTTGAAAAACTGGTCAGATGACATGGTATTCATACTCTTTGTTAGAGTGAGTCTATGAGCTTCCTGTATTCTTCAGAGATTATCCACATATAATTACACATGCAATAGAAATGACAGATTAACACATGGGTGGGGGGTACAGCCATATTCATTAAAAATTCCATAAATCATTATACTTGTGATAACACCACCAACCTCTCAGAAAACACTACCATCAATTTGCGTCTTAACGACAATAGCACTTTCTCCGTTGCATGCATCTGCAGGTACCATGGGCTCGATACTGTTTTCTAAACAACAAAAAGCCATTCTCTTCGGGGACTTAAGCTAAACACCCTAGTTGGAACGTAGGCTCAACAGAAACGGTAAAATCCACTACGATTGGGCACTGAATAATTACATAGAAATATTTGTACCCATTGCTCCACGTATCACCAATCAAATAATTCAGTTCTTGATATTGCATTCGCAAAAATCTTGTACTTGATAATGATTCCATTAATAGACTTAGCAGTGACCATAACCCATAATAATTGATCTTCTCTCAACAACTCCCTCCCCCATTCTCAGAACCATGAAAAGTACTAGTGGATTAAATTCCAAGAAGACATTTTAGAGTAAAATCCCAAAATTGGAAAATAATATCGAAAAACCCATCAAAAAATTTTAATATCAAAGTCACTCATGCAATCAACGCTGCAAGTGTTACAGAAACTATTTCTACTCCTCATCTCAGGCTCCCTCCAAACATCAGAACTTCTCAAAATTAAAAATAGATTTCGCTCAAGATGCCAATCAACAGGAGATCCAATCTACAAAAAAGAAATGAACGCCCTTCAAAGACAAATCAAGGAGCTAATCAAAAACCACAAAAATAAATCTTGGAGCAACCTACTTAAAAATTTAAACCCTGAGGACAACTCTCTGTACAACATGCAAAGAAAATTATCAAGAAACCCTGAGGACAACTCTCTGTACAACATGCAAAGAAAATTATCAAGAAGAATAATTGAAATTCCTTCTCTTCATGGTCATCAAGGAATTGTATACACTGACAACGAGAAGGCAGAAGTCTTCAAATACATCCTCGAGGACACATTCACAGAAAATAGTGATTCATATGATGTTGAAACTATCGAATGAGTAGAAAACATTGCGCAGAAGTTCCTTAACAACCAAAATTTAGACAACAAAAAATATTACCTCCCATACTCGCCTCTTTACAAAAAAAAAACATCCTCTACAGGCGAGCTCTAAGCACGGGAGTTAAAAGATATAATAGAAATTAAGTAAATTTTTCTAAAAAATAGTTTGGTTTTCTTAAGTCGGTAATAAGGCCTAAGTCAGAAGTTATATTTTCCTGATATTTAAAATGTTAATTTTAAATATATCATTATTTTGATAGATTCCATCTTATAAAGGTATCTGAATATGTACTCAGAAAATTCTGATTTCGAATTGTTCTTTAAAAAAAGCATTGAAAAAGGAATGGAATGAAAAGTTTTCAGTGTGATAAGAATATTCAGAATTTTTTTTAAAAAAAATAACTTTTTGATTAAATTCGATCATTTTGTAGTAAACCTGAGATATTGGTATAGTAACCTTTTACTAACAGTGTTTCGTTAACCAGTAATTTTTTGAAATGAAAAGTGTTTTGATCTATTATCTCTGAATGGAATTTTTTACATGAATACTATTCTTTGTAAGAAATTATCGGAGAAACATAAAAAATTTATTTTGTGATAAACTTGTTATAAAGAAGGGTATGAGAAAGAATTTGCAATGAAACTCTTTTAAGTTCTTTCAATATTAAACTGTATGCATGAAATAAATTGTTCAAACTTTCGTCTTTCATGTAAAAATTGTTCTGTATATCTTTTAAGTCTAGTTGTAATAATTTTTTCCAAAAAAATGTTTTCTGATGAAATGCTTTGAAATATTTCTGCAATGTTAAAATCGATTTTCAGTTGATTTGTAAAGAGAAGTTTTAATTTTCTTATTTTTCAGGTATTAAATTATAAATTAACTTAAAAAGCGACTTATTTGCACTTTGTGTTCAAATTGTAAATTTAAATTGACTGTGTTTTAATCTATGTTCCTTTCATGAATTTTTTTAAAAAAATTTTGTTTAGAAAAGTTATTTTTTTAAAAAAAAATATTTGTAGTAGGATGATTTTATAGAAAGAACTAAAATCTGAATTTAAAACTTTCTCTTAATTAAAAATATTTGGAAAAATTTAGTTCAGGATGTTTTAGTCGATATATTTTATATTTGAATTTATAACTTTAATTATTTTTTACAGAACTATTGAAGCAAACAATGCATGTGACCTTGTAGCTTTGTTTTCTTTCTTCCAATCCTGATACCCACGAGTAATAAATAGTAAGTTGAAAGTTCTATTTTTTATAATAATGTTTTCTCTTTTAGGGAATTTTAAAATGTTTGATCATTTTTCTTCTAATTTATCTTTCTAAAATCTTTGATAAATTATATGGTAAAAATTAAATTTAAAATTTGTATGAACGGTAAACTCGTGCAGTTTGCGTTTTGAAATTGATTATCTATAAATTTTCACAATGTATTATTATATTTAACTCAATATGCTTATATTTGGTGTGAAAGTTTTAAAACCATAGTTTAATGTGATTTTTTTTTATTTCAAATTTTAACCTTTTTAATTTCAAACTTTATTCTTGAATAATTTTAAGTGTCATATTAATAATCATGTTCTTTATTTAATACATTTAAATGATGAAGAAAATGCTCTTTCAAAATAGCCTGTACGTAAAATTTATTTTCTCTCAGTATTTGTCAATGAATAATAATTTATCATTGAATTTACTTATAAATGATAAAAAATCAACGTTGTCCCCCCCCCCCCCCCAAAAAAAAAAAAAGAGCATTCCCTCATATGTATAGCATAAAATGAATTACATATCAGTTTGATTCTAACCAATGTTATAAAGTTTTTCAGTGCTTATATATATATATATATATAAACTTTTGTATTGCGACTCTTTGATGAATTTTATTATTTTTTTAAATTGTAAAATTATTACAGGATGATGATGGATATTCAGTAAGATATATGTTGAAAACTTTTTCTTCTTTTCACATCACAACATGTGCACAATAACTAAACTAACTTCTTGTCACACAAAATTAGTAGTATTGTATTTGTGAAGTGTTATATGTTTCATGTGTTATAAATTGGGGAGGGAAGGGTAAGACTTTTTTTTCAGGGGGGTGAGGGATATTGTAGAAATTAAGTAAATTTTTTCTGAAAAATAGCTTCGTTTAAATTTCACTGTATATTTTATTATCCACCTCTGATATATTCAAATGTTTTTTTCTCTTATTTAGACTTTTTCCCAACTTGTAACTTTTAACTTTTAGTGATGAATCATCATAATTTATAGAATTGTGGTTTTAACTAACGTTTTAGAGGACATACATCTTCTAAGTAATTTATGAAATATTTGGGAAAAATCTAAATCACAGTATATGAATACAAAATTATTTTTTTAATTGTTTATACTTTCACATCAATGTTATTGAAATATAATATACATTTTAGTATAAACTTTTGATTCCTTATAATTTTAACTTAAACCTTTAATTATAAACTTTTAATAATAGTGTTTTTACTTTTATCTGTAAAAAAATAAATAATTTTTTTTTTATCTATGATAATGTAGTATTGATTCAAATATAAGTATGTAATGTGATGTGGGAACTGTATTTACCCCTGATTGGTATGTGATATGTAAAAAGATGAAAAATATCAAATGAGAGTTGGAACCTTGCTGTACTTGATAAACATAATGATTCATTGGTACTGAATGAAATAATAATAGAACATGAATATATGGTTTGGCTTTTACCATTCATTGAGAGTTCAATTGAAGAGTCAGAAATTTATGAAAATGTTATTATAGTCAAAAATATTATTCTGCTTGACTTGTTAAGTTGCATGGGTTCCAATACAAAACTCTTAATATGTTTTGAATATATATTGTATTTCCAGTTTTACTCTTTTATTAATTTTTTTTTTTTTTGTATTTTTATTGCATTTGATATAGAATATTTTTAAGGTTAGTTTTGGAGAATTTACAAAACAAATACCATTTATGATATAAGTTGTATCCCATGTAAAATTTTGACAAACATTTTTCAAAATCATTATAAAGTATTTAAAAAACTCAAAGTTCTTAATCTATTAAGGGAAAACATACCTTAGTTTTCTTTAAATTTAATGGTATTTTAAAGATATAAAAAATTTCATATACCGTATATTTGGCATTCTTCACTTATCCAAACGAGACAGAAAAGTTTTATTGCAGGTGTTTAAGAAATATATAAGAATTTTTTATAAGATAAATTATGTACATATTAAATATGTATACTATTATCTAAAAATAATGCATTTATTCAATATGAATAATAGCTACAATATTTTTAAATTTAATTGTTCTGTGTATGATAAAGTTTGAAACATGTTATGCATAGTCTTGCATTTGCAATCTTCAGATTAATATCTTGTTTCTCCCCTAATTCCCCCCCCCCCTTTTTTTTTTTTTCCTTATATAAAACACACTGTGCCTTCTCTGGTAGGGCTTTCTTTCTGTGAAAAAGTTCCAAAAATGAGTAAGTCACTAGAACAACTCATTTCACATAAATTGCAGGGAAAAAATGATAATCACTGAAATAGAAATATTTTTAAACATGTTCTTATGGGGAAAATGTTTTTTAAAGTAACATATTGTATATAATCAAACTATAAAGATTGTTCTGCAGTCTATGAAGCAGCTGTGTAAATAAAAATCACACAGCCACAATAAAAATTGGAATTTCGTGGCTTTTTATCACAAAATCATAGTCTGTGTGAAATATAGGTGCAATGAAATTTGTTTGAATTGGCTGCCCATATGAAAGAGGGGTACGGCAATTAAAGAAGTGTCACGCTATGTCTTTGTAATTTTTTTTTATTTCTTTTATAAATTAAGCTATCATAATTTTAAAAAAAATAGCATTGTAAATATTTGAGAATTATTTTACAGCAGAAGACAATGTATTTATATAAAGCAGAAGTATATGCAATGATAAATGTATCATCTAAAAAATGAAAGCATCTGTAATTCTTAATTTCTTTAGGTAAAACATTAAGAATTTATAACAGTTTTAAATATGAAGAATATTATTATAAAACATACAATTATTTGAACTGAATTAAAATCAGATTAGAGTGTAAATATATTCTTTGTAAAATAGTTTAAATTTTTAATTTTATTTAGTGTCTGTTTGAAAAAAAAAATATTGAGCTGACAAATTGGTATTTCAAATCTAAAAAAAGTTTTTAAATGTGATGCAAGTGCTCAACAAAAAAGTTGAATATGTGTGAGGTGAACTCAAATGTTGTAAGTCAAATATAATTCACTTTGTATGTACATGTGTTACTCTTAGTTAAGAGGCAATGCCATTTTGTAATTTCCTGAGCAAGAAACAGGCCAAGGCAACTCATTTATAACAGCATTTCGACTGGAGATTAAAGGCCGCAAGACCCAAAAGCTTCAACATCCATCTAACCTATACTCTTATCTTGGGATCATTCATTGCAATTCTTTTTAAGCATTATTATAAAAAATATAGAATACTGAAAGATGATACATTTATATATTCACAAATAAATAATACTCATATAATATATATAAATATCTGGTAAAGAACTTTCAAATGTGAAAATGCATTTATCTTGTACATGTTTAAAAAACAATTTTAAAGACACGTAGCACAATTTTTAGTAGGCTTAGGTATATTTACAAAATCAACAATGAAAAATATTTGCCAACTTAATTCCATTTACAGAAAATTGAAGAGATAGTTAAATAAGTATATTAATGTCAAATTTTACTTTTTTGCTCAATAACTATTAATTTGAATGTAATGTTTTTTAATGTGTGTATATATATTAATCATTATACTAATCTGTTGGAAATTTGAAACTCTAAACATAGATTATGTACACACTTGATATTTTTTCAGAGCACTCTTTTAATTCATTTTTATTTGGTGTTAGATTCTTTTATTATAAAGATTGTGTTTAACTCAAACACTAGCTGATGTTCTCTACAAGGCTAGATGATTTATAATTTTAGTCTTTTAGGGAATGTTTGTTAGTGAATTTTTGTAGTACATTATTGTATTCATATATAATTATGCTGATATTGCGGATGAGAAATAGTTAATTCTTTGTGTGTATATATATTCAAGTTTTGTTTGAAATACATTTTCTTTTGTACACGGAATTTTTCATTATATTGAATTACATTACATGATTCATTGTAGTTAGTAGATTGGAACAAACATTTAATGCATTTTTATAAACTATTCATGAAGGCTTTTCAGGTTACTAGAACTTTAAAAATAAATACAAAATTGAATGTGAAATAAGTTATTAAAAAATAAAAATGTAGATTATATTTACCCTTTTCTAAGACTTAATGTATGAAAATGATTGGCTGTGGGGATTTTATACAAGATATTGATTACAAATTATTCAGTTATATTTTTTTTTTACTCTTAAAGTTAACATAGTATTTTCAGATACTGAAATCTTAATGCTTGATTGGAAAATCCAGCAACCTGATAATTTGGTTTTACAAAAAAAAAAAAAATGAAATATTTTAGAGAAATCAATTACGCAGTTTGATTTGAGCCAACAATATAAATATTCTTTCTATCCTTTTGTTAAATATCAGTTGTAATTAGCTAACATGTTAATATTGATACACACTGTTTACATTTAAATATTCATCATGGAGAAATATTTGTTACATCTTCCAAAAAAGAAAAAATATAGATTGGTATTAAAGGAAGTTAAGAAAAGAGACTGCAAATTACATTTTAAAACTGAATAGGTTTTCTAGGTACTCACCGGTTACTTTTCATAGCTTTGTGAAGGAAAGAATGTATTGTAATTAATTTGTTTATTCATTTCAAGGCTAATAATTTTCCTCCTAAAATTTTAAAAGAAATGTTTCAAGTGTACATATCTTGCGATTGACACGAAAAATTGTAAAAGTTAAAGAGGGAAGTGACAGGAGAGCATGAACTTCATAATCCCATCAACATTCAGATAAGATTTTATTATTTTGAAGATCAGTATTTTTGGTTGCAAGAGATTCTGAAATGATATACTTTATTCTATGGAGACTGTGTTTTTCAATACCCTAAAATAAAACATATCCTAAGCAGCCCCATTCATATATTTGACCAGCAGAATCCTATTGCTGTTGCAACAAAGAAATGACGCTGTATAGATTCAGATCCATGCTTCAATAGAAAGATATGTCTCAAACAATAAACAATGTTTCCAGAAATTAAGAAGCAAAAATTGTAAACAGCGAAGAGTTTTTTTTTCTTTGGAGAGTTTTACAATTAATGCAATAAAAAGGAAAAAAAGAGCTATATCAATACAAATTAAAGATTTAAAAAGAGTGGATAAATTACTTACATAAATTGTTACAAATAAAAGATAGAAATTAATAGTTTTCGAATTTTGTGAAGAGGCATGGACCACAGGAGAGATTATTTATGAACAATTCAGTAAAATTTAAATTTTGCACCACAAAACTGATCTTTCATAGGTGTAAATGAAACTACAGAAATAAAATTCAAATAGGATACAACTGACACCCCATCAATTTTCCTTCTTGTATTCATAAATATTTGTATGATAATTCATAGCAAAATTTGGTAATTCTACTAAATGAGTTGTCTCATTTCAAAGGCTCAGCTCATATCAAAAAATTTTTATGTTTGAAAATACCAAATTGAGATATATTTTTCTTGTAAATTTCACATTCTCATTCATTACTTTTAAGAATGCTCTCACTTAGTGTTTCTCATTAAATTTCATGGATACTTTTTCCATAAGCATTAAAAAATTAAATTTGAAATAAGAAGAAAAGTAAAGAAAATTTTTATCCGCTTAAAATCATCAAAAATATGAAAGAAAAAAAAATCAGTAGCTTAATTCACACACACACAGAAAAAGCTTTGAAATACATCAATTGACTCAAGCAATAATTATCTGAATACTTGCATCAGTATATGAATGACAATTAAAGCCATTTCAGGAATAGTCTTTAAAAATCAAGGTTCTCAAAAGAAATTTATTAAGATGCATTTGCCTATATATGCCAAGAAATTTGAAATGGATAAAACGCATTCTCTGTTTTAAACAACACAATGCCACCCAGTTATACAAGTTAGTATGAACAAACATTAAAAAGTATATTTGCATATTGGACACAATTCCTTACTGTAAGGAATAATTAAAATAAATTTTTTACAATAAAGAATTATTCATAACTTTTAATCATTACATTTATTACAATTTATCATTAATATTAAATTTACCTTTCAAGCTACATATCTTAATAAGAACCTTTTTCAAAGATA
>BMAW01050758.1:6918-20132 GCA_019974015.1 Nephila pilipes
ATCTATCTATCTATCTATCTATCTATCTATCTATCTATCTATCTATCTATCTACCTATCTATCTATCTTTTGTGACTAATAATGTAAATAAGATCCATCAAGGTTTTTTTTTTTAATTAATAATGCCGCACAACAATACAATGCAATTTTGTCATCATTGCAAAACTTTTAAAGTTACGCAATAAGAGCTCATATCTGGACAAACTTTACCTAAGCACTCGTAATTTTATGAATATACGTGAGTCCATTTTCTAGATTACACTATGTAACTTTAAGATAAGAGGAAAATACGGGATGTAATGACTAAGATAATGCTTGAAAATAGACAAAAATCTCTAGGACATTTTGGAGATCTCACATAAACACAATTTATTTTTCTAATTTTCCCCATAAATACGCATTTGTAAAGAGTTTATTCTTATCTGCTGATACAATTCCAAATTATCCATTAATTTTTACAATCTGTCAGAAATATTCCCTTCATAAATCTGTCAGAAATAATCCCTACTAGGTTGATAGACGTCATCAAATTCCTTCCAGATCTCTTCATCTTATACCATGGGAGCCACACAGTAATCTGGAGAAATCCTTCCAATAAATTCGAATGCAAAATTCAACGTCTTCTGTTGTTATCGAGATGGCGGAGCTACGTCTCTTCCATTATCCTTTTAAATAATGTATATTTATTGCCTCTCTCTAACATCGAAATGAATAGACAGTCTTCAGTGCACAAAGGTGTTTCATTATAACCATAAATTTGAATTTTGCATTTATACTTATTAATTAATACCTTTAAATTCATTATATATTATATATATATATATATATATATATATATATATATATACATATATACAGAGAGAGAAAGAGACAGAAGACGCCGCAGTATGCATCAATAAGTTTATGTTGTTTATATAATTTGAATTTTTGTGAGTTCAGTGATTGTGCGAAACTTGATTTGGTGCTATCGTATTTTTTTATGTGTGTGACAGTTGATTATTTTTAAGAAGAAATACCGTGTATTCTCTAGATTGTATCAGATTGAAAACTCAAATGTATTTCGAAGAAGTCTGCTAATTGCGTGGACTTTTTCACTTTTTCGAATTTGTTAACAGTGTAACACAATATTTTAAAATTTGATTATATCTTCAAATGACAAAGTTATACTTATTCATTTCACATTCATTTTAAAAGTTCATCAATGTCCAATAAATGAAGATTTTGGTGCTATAATTCATTCAATAATTATCTAGGTGATAAAAAAAAAATAATATTTACAATTACTTACACATATAAAATTTATTTTTATGATTTTAGACTTCTCTTTATAATATTCAGGTTGTTTTCCAAATAACAATAAAGAATACTACAGAACAATAAAGAACAAACTTATTTAAGTCTTTATTTTATTGTTAAGAAGTAGAAGAAAATTGAACAATTGTGTTGTGCATTACTGCCAATTACAAATCTATACACATGCGATATTGAAAACAGCTGTTTAAAAATAAGGGGAAACGGGTATCTATTCAGCAAAAATAATTACACTTTCCAAACCCATTCATATGAATTCAAGCATTGCATCCCAAACATCAATAGTTCTCATCTTTTCTATTTAACTAGCTCCTAATCTTTTATGTGTTAGTTATTAGTTAATGTGTTTATTCTAATCTTTCGAAACTAAATTAAAATGTAACATATTACTCAAAAGGTGGAGATATTTCGAAAAATTATGAATTAGTTCATAATTAAAATACGCTCATTCAAGATTAACAACGCATACACGCAAATTAATTTAGATACGTGCATTAGAACTCCAGGATAAAATCAGGCTAGTTTAAAATAATGGTATTTATCGACTCCCTGCACCATCTTAAAAGCATTGTAAATTTCTCGATCAATACAGTTATGTTTAATGTTCGTGAACGTCATATCAGACCTGCATCTTAGAAATCTTAATTTCTCACTTAAAAATCTGCTTATGTTCTTAAATCTTTCTTAATAAGTCGGCTGCATTTGACTGCAGTTTCCTAAATGCCGAGAAGAATATGTGGCTTATCTTAAATCTGGCTTATTTAAACTTGCATTTAATTAACAAAAGAGTTCTGCGTTTATAGCATTCAGGAATAAACGTGTGTTTATATCTCACTCTTATTTTCTTTTTCTTCTCATTGTTCTCTGTTAGCTTATGGTAGATAATTATTGTATTCGGAAAGAGAAATTTAATGTATTAGTTATAGTTAAAATTACAGGTAAATTAGTACTTTAAAACACTGTAAATTCTGTTTTAATTTAAGTCACTTCAGGGGTTAAAATATTTCAAAGTAATATTTATTTTACTTTGTTATTAAATAAACAGAGAATGCTTCGTTGAACATGTAGATACATTATGTGTGAGAATTTAATAAATATATCGTAGTAAAATTGAGTTTTAAAATTGTAAAAGAACATTCACTGCCAAAGAATAAATATCTGTAGTTGGAATTTTCTCAAAATCAGGCTCTACTGCATTCTACAACCCTTGCTTCAAAATCTACTCTAACCAAAGTGTTGATATTTTTCGCATTATGAAATGATGCATTTTTCAATACAATGAATTATTTTTTTTTAAGTAAAGAATTTACAAGTTTTAGTTGCAGAGCAATATTTGTATAAAAATTAAAGAAAATTTGAATAACAGCATTTAATTTTTTTTTTAAATTTTTTAAATCCATCTTGAATTTATAATTTTATTCCATGTATTGAATGTTATATTTTTAAGTATTTTACAATATTTCTATGTTACAAATGCTGTGTCATTAATTCAAGAAGATGGAAACTCGATTTATATATGTAAATACGAATCAATTATCTAGTAATTACTGATACATATTTATGTGTTTACAAACACGATATTCTTTTCTTAGGCATATATAAAAATATACATAAATATATATCTCAGCGACAAAATACTAATTCCATTATGTTTAATCTAAAAAAGCTAGGTTTATTTAAAACTGATGTAAAATGAGTTAATTTTTTCTTGAGGATAACCATTAAGACTATTATTATCTTCAAGTTTAGAAAAGTCATTTTAAGAGGAAAAATTATACATTAGCAATATTTTAAAAAATGAAATTTATTATATTTAATTAAACGAAATTCTCTAAAATCAGCTGAAAGTTTTCAACGTCTTTTTATGTTGAGCATGTCTTATGCAATGAAGCCTTTTCTTAATTAAAAACATGTATAAAAATTAACCTTGTTGCGGTCATACTCTGTTTCTTTTTATATATATTTCATATGTGTAATAAGAATTTCAGGTTCAATGGAATCGTATTATTGAAATCAGAAAAAATAGAAAACTCATCATAATTCCTTAAAATTCTCTCTGGTATTTTCCAATAAAAATACAAAATTACACGATAAAAAATAGCGTTTTATTTATATCTGGTAGTGAAAATAAAACTGAAATTGCAATATTGATGATGGTATTGTTCATGGATTTTCAAAACCTGCTTCAAAAACCTTAACAAGTTCTGCTTTTTAACAAGCAAAATCATAAAAATGAACTTAAATTTATGCAAAAATATCCTAATACATTAATTTTTATATGGTTCTGAGACAGGAAAATTTTCCAAACATGGCGAAAAAGTGTTAAGAAAGTAATATTTTAAAGATTTTCTGGCTTGCCAGACTGCATTTCAAAAAAACGATTTTTTTAATACAGCTCCTTCTTATTAAATTGAAAATGAAATCAAATTTAAAAGTTAGAAGCTTCAATAACAACTTCTTAAAAATGAATACGGATACTATTCCTAATATTGCACTGACCTGAAAAAACTGTTGGAAAAAGAAAGGACAAAGTTCTCCTTTGATCTGGTCACAAATATTGGATTAAGAGAGAAATGAGACTAGATAATCAAGCTGATTTGAAGCTAGGTATTTCACATCTGACTTGAATATCTGATTATCTGTATAAAAATACTTATACCATAAACTCTGTAAGATTTTATGATGAGAATTAATGCAAATAATGTATTTACACTAAAATTGAGTAAAATAGTTTTACTCATATAAGTCAAGTAGAGAATACAATAAACGAATAACAATGCTTAAAAAAATAATATTTTTAGTTGAAAATAATTTATTTACAGTTACGTATGAAGAGCAAAAACACACATATTAAACGTTAATGTTTGAGAAGTTAAGTTGTATGGGAAGCTGGTAGTTGAGTGCCTGTAAGCGTGATAGGGACAGGGAGTACTTTTCAATGATTTTCAATTTATTGTGTTCTTTTTACACAAATGAATCTTTCGAATGAAAAAGAAAAACATTCGAATTCAAATTTTGTTATAATGCCTTAAAATCTTAGAATATTCAAAAAATATTTCAAACACATATTAGTACAAAAACGTCTAGTAAGTTTCATTACTTATAAATTTATATAAATTATTAAATTATGAAATTTTTGTTTCGTTATTTATTAATATACATTATTGTTTCTTCTATATTCTTATAAGATGCTCTTTTGAGGTTACTGATAAAAAATAGAAAAATAAAAATTAGACAGCAATTTTTTTTTCTCTTTAAATAAACCAATTCTAAAACCCTTATGAAAGCATATTTTATAATACAGTACGAGATATATTCTATAAAAACAGTCATTAAAATTTTAAAACGCCAGTAAGAATTTCAAAATATTTGAGAACAATGGTGAACTTCTTAAGACATAAATTATACTATAAAACCTTATTGACTCAGATATAAATAACTGTAACGTTGTGACTTTCTATACGCTGGAATTTTCTTCTAGTATTTTAAAGCACACACTCACACACACACACACATATATATATATATAAATTTAAATAATTGAAAAGTGCATTTTAATCCGATAAATTACAAAGTATGCTTGTTTTTCTGAAGAGAATACTCCCCCTTGTTAAGAAATTATTTCTATTTCAATTTACTATTGATGATTGTGATTTATCTTATAAAATGATTTAGTGATTTGATGAAAATTTAGAAATTTTAATTGAAATACTTTATGAATAAATATGCAGATATATATGACCAGAAATAGTCATTTTTTCCAGTCCGACAAAATCTTCTTTTTATTCCAAGTTTCTATATGTAATTTTAATTAATACTGAAATTTCCGTGCATATAAAACAATCCTTTACATAATTGTAGATGTATAGTAGTTTTATTATTTTCTCTCTTTTCTCTTTATACATTTTGGAGAATACTCAAAAAATATAATTTGTCCTTCCTTATTTATTTCATATGATTCAAAAGTAAGATTTCTATTTCCAGATGTATAATGCCCATTTTAATTACTTCAAAAATCAGGACATCTTAATATACTGATGAGCACGTATTTTCAAACTTGACTGATGTAAGCGAATTAGAAATACATCTTCTTTGACGGTCGTTAATGTTACAATTATTTAGAAGAATGTTTGTACTGTCAAACACTGGAACCAAAATTATCAGAGAATTATAATCACTTAGATATTTGTATGCTGCTAGATGTCTAAATTTCCGCAATCAAAAGATTGTGGAGTTTTGTTCTATTTCTTTTAGAATAATAATAAACATTTTTTTGTCTTTGCATCCATTTTAAACTTTTATAAATCGTACAGTAGCTACATAATTTAAATATAAGGATTTTTAACTTCCAATGTAACTTAACTACAAATTTTAACATCGCTTGTTCTTAGTGTGTGTACGTTAGTTTGTGTCAGTCAGTCTTTGTGCATGTCGCATATACTTGCACTATGTTTGAATAATATGAATAAATAAAATTAGTAACATTTTCTAGATTATTAAGAGCTGAAAATCAAATACAGTAGTTCCTCCTAATAATGGACACAACATTTTGGATCAGACATTGTGTCCTTAAAATAGAGGTGTTGTTTAATAAGAGGTAAACACATATACCGTTCAACGAAACCGAGATCAATTGAATTGTCGCGTAAATATAGATGTCCCTTACAAGAGGTAATACTGTAATTGTTAAATTATTTGTTGTGTTACACAAATTAATAACTACATTCATGAATTTGCTTTTCTTCTTTCCAAATATTCAAGCAATTATATTAATTTTATTAATATTGTAAATGGATATCACAAACGTAATTTACCAATATTTTATTGGATTTTAAATATAATTTATCAATATTTTGTTTGGATGACAAATAACTAAATACATTTATTTAATTTTTTTCCTAAATATTGAAGTTTGTGCTTTAAAGTGCTTGTTCCTTTTACTTTTTTGCATTATTTCGAAATGTTACTAATCGATGAAATATCTATAAAATTACTTTTTATCTTACAGAAACAGATTTTCCAATAGGTCATTTTTGTTTCAGTTAGCTTAGATAAGCAGCAAACCATCGTAAAAGCAGACATTTGAGCCACAAACTCTAGGTAAAAGAATGTAATCAAAGTAGGAACAGTTTTACGAAAAGAGCAGAAACACAAAACTCTACCACAGGTCTGAAACACACTCCTGACAAAGAACAAAAAAAGGAACAAATGAAATGAGAGGAAGAGAACGGGGGAGGATGGTACCGGCGCAAAAAAAAGTCTCTTAAAGTGGTCATGATTAATGCGTCTAGCTTCCGCAAACCAAAACAAAAAGAATGGGACTTCCACAACTACTTAAACGGCTGGCCCAGGAATCAACGTACTATTTTGGTGGTTGAAAACTTATCTCCAGCAGTAGTTTAAAGGTTTTGTGATAAGGTAGAATCACTTTTCCGGTGGCTTCTCACCTGATAAATGGCGTTTCGAACGCCTTCTCTTGCTCCCGAATACTTTTGTTTGAACTACAGTTACTTTATCCCCTGGAAGAAAGTTAGGAAATAATAATGAAAAAGATCCCCCCCACTACCCTATACCCGAAGTAAAGAATCGTAAGATATCCACAAAGTAAAGTTATACTTTAACATTTCATTTTAACTCAATAGCTATTCTCAGTGAGACCTTTAAATACAACTAAAGTAATCCTTGGATTCAAACAGCCAACGTAAATTGTGGGTGGAATGTTTTGTATACTCTGAATAGATCTTTCAAATGTGAAGGAATTATAGGTCTCGGCGGATTTAAGTACGATATACGAGCGTTAAGTTGAAGAAGGAAAGGGTTAAATGTAATAAATAAAGAAGCCAATTGAATTTAGCTGATGCTGTTTAGTTTTACTTCCCTGTATATTTAAAGTTAAAATGCTGGAGGGATTATTTTTTGGATGGCTAATCTGTTTTATAAATTACCTCTGGGAGGTCAGAACTTACTTCTCAATTATTTTACCATACTGAATTTAAATAATAGATGCTGCTTTTGAAAGTTAATTAATACATGTATTAATTATTTAATTAAAATTTGTAAAAAAGGAGGAGTGTGCATCAAATATATTTTATGCAAATATATTTATAGTGAGTGAGAGATTTTAAAATGCTGTAGTGCATGAGCCTTATATGTCTAAACTGTTTGAAAAGATGGTGTAATTGTGAGAAAAAAAGAGGAAAGAAAGTAAAAAAAAAATGATTTAAAAGAAAGATGAACTCAGATAGAGAAAGATCTCTAGGGTATCACGGGGGTGAGTCTCCTTTTTTTTTAACCAAAGACAGTAAATCTTATAGGATAGAAATAAATCACTGAGTTTCTTTTGGGCCATGATTTACATATCTACATAAGGAAGGCAATCCCATGAGGCCCAAATATATTCAGTAATTCTTAATTATTTAATCTTCTTAATTTAGATGATAGATATTTAGTACCTTTGAAAGGTGATTAATTTATTCATTAATTCTATAATTACTATTTAGAAAATGGGTGAATACCCATACAAATATATTTCATAGTTTTTTTTGTTTTCGAGCATTGTAGTATTTTTATGTATTTACAGTTACACTCTGAATTCGTTCCTAGAAAAGCTTGCATTACAATTTTAAATATAAATATTCTGTCAATTAAGGAAACATTTCCAAATAAAATATGAAAAATACTGATACAATACGTGAATTATACATTGGAACTATTTTGAAAGGCCATCCATATCTCTTGAATTATAAGCAGTATCTGCAGGTGACTTATACTAAAGGCATGAATCTCAGACTTATTACATTCCAAGAATACAAACATGTTATTCAGAATATGCCATTAATTGTACAGAATACTTTTTTTTTGGAACTCATACTTTATTTTTTTTCTTGCCCATAGGAATCAAGCACACTAACAGGGACTTAGAGTAGTGGTTCTTAATTGGAGGTACGGAAGAGGCTGATAAGGGAAAAGAGAAAAGAAAACAGTAATGACAGTCATCCAAATAAAGATGAGCATAAGAATTAAACTAGGTTAGGAAGAATGTTAGAAAGAAGACAGAAAGTCTGACTAATACTGTCAATTTCGATAATGAAGCTTTATTAATGAAATCTTTGATGAAAGAAGGTTTAAGTTTGCTTGTAGGATCACATGTTCAACTTTCAAACAGTTTGCACAAGTAGGGCAAGGGGTTCTTTGACAGTAAGATATTAGAATTATGCGTCTATTTTTCTTTTGATTACTCATAAACATCACAAATAGAAGCAATACTAAGTTATCGGCAAGGATTTCATCATTTTGAGTCTTGATCAAGGAACGACGACGACACATGAGCTAGCACCACCGCTATAATCTTCCACACTAATGTAAAGTCTTGGATCATTGATGGATTTACAGTAAGTTAGTCCCTCAACACGACTTGGCTTCAGTAGAATCAGGACTCGAAATTAAACGATTCGAATAAAACAATATTGAACTCGAGCTCGCGACCATAACTACTCAGATATTTCGACCAGTGAGTCAATCAGTTTTTCTCTCTACATACTATTCGGGCGATGAACGCAATCAATCAGCGGCTAAAAACTGGATTTGTGCAGAAGTGGAAGTAGACTCAGAAACTAAAATGAATCACAATACTCATAATCTGATATTGAATTGAACAAATGATATGGCATGGCAACATTAACCAGTACCAGAGTAGCTGAATAAAAAAACTGTAGTCTCTTTATCTTCTGCAGGAGAACAATAAACAACAAAAGAAAGCATTTTGACAACTACATCAATTATGTGTTCATGTATTGGTGATGAAAACTACAGTAAGCCCTTCATTGTTGTAAATAAGGAAACATTGACCAACTTTTCAATGAAGCCTTTTTACTCACACTAAATATTTGCATCAAGCATCCTAATTACAAAGATAAAAATGTCACGTTTTATCTACGGATGTAACTTTGGATTTCTGTAAACATTGAAAAGTCTTCCGAATCTGCCAAAAAGGATTTTTTCAAAGTTTTCAAGGCATTCTACTTTATTAATTATTATGTTGGGAAACGAGGTAAGACCATTCCAGAGAAAATTTAATTTCACCATGCATCCAAATTCTGTGATTCCTGATAGGAGAGAAAAATGCTTATAAAATAAGCTAAATAATTTTGATAGATAACATGGGGTCTGGAAGAATTCTGGATATATAAGGCTGTGTTGATTTCCATCGAAATTATCAGTCACATCAAAGTTTAGAGCAAAATCGATAAATGTACCGATATTGTACTGTATCCTATGATATCGGTGATTGCTAAGTACATGGCAAACTTAGAATTGGAGGAAAATATCCATATTTATCACCCATTGGAAATTCATATTATTAATGCAGACGTATTTGAAGCAATTGGTCGCTATTTTAAAAATTCAATGCTCTTAAAAATTCAAAAAGTCTTGGGCTTCCCACAGATGAGGAGAAATCCATGAAAGGTTAATATTGTAGCCTTCTTGCATAGGTAATAAAACCCATCCCAAAAATGAACATGGCCCCATGCTGTATTTGCAGCACATCTTTGCATCGAATCCTTTACTTTCAGTTTGGTCCTTCATTATTCGTAGCGAGCATCACGAAACATTTCCCTTCAGATAGCGAAACCTTCTTGATTAAACGGTCAAAGTTGTCAACATTATCACAGCAAATGTTTTGAACTCCCGGTTTAAATTTCTGTGTGAAGTCACATGAACAGACTTCAAAATTCTTTACTCTTATACATCAAAATTAGGTGATTGTCTTTGGTTAAATTGTTGACGCCACTGCTTAAGCTACCATACTAATTAGTTCTTCATTTAGAAGAGCATCCTTTTGAAACTCTCAGATCCATGAAACTTAATTTCGAATGGCTATAAATTGCTGCATACCTGAGCAATGTTTTCCACCAAGTTGATAAATTCCATATTTCCCTTCCTTAAGTAATTACAAAAGGACAACCTGAAGTTTTCAAAACACTGCATAGTTTCTTCTTGAAAGCCAAACTAAATTTAACAGTCAATGATCGCAGATCACTTGGAATGATTGAATTCCTTGTTAGAAACAATATTTTTCACTAACAAAAATGGGGTTTGGTAAATATCTTATTATTTTACAAAAACGTATTTAGAGAGAGAACTTACTAGAGCTCACTACAGATACCACTCTGTAAAACCTCTTCAATGGTTGAATGGTGATCTCAGTTACTCTTTCTGACTGTCACTGGGAGGAAAACATTGAACTATAAAAAATAGCCACAATACTTTTAGTTAGTTATTTTCTACCTTACAGCTTATTTAGAGAATGGTGTTTCGTATATTTACTTAAAAAATAAATTCAGAAATGAATTAAACGCAGCTCCGGACTTGATATCGTGTTTATCTACTTCTGTACATAATTTTTCATAACTTTACAGTTCAAGGAAATTCCAAATACATCTCATTATTTTTTTGTCAGCTTTCATAGAACAAATAAAAAAAGAGGAACAATATAATAACACAAAATGATTATTTCTATTTCACTGAACATACACCCGGAGTCTGTAACGGAAACAAGTTGGAAGGATAGGTGAAATGTCTGAAAGATTAAATGTAGCAGGTACATGGAAAGAATTCAAGTTCCCTTGATGTACGCGGATTGAAAACTTCTTATGATTGCTTGCTTAAAGCTAGAAAAATCAGTCCTCCTGGAAGAAAACTACTTCAGCCCTCCAGTAAGAATTTATTTAAGTTAACAAGTTTCAAAAGAGTACTTACATACAAATCAAGAGGTTTAAGCCGAAACACGTATTATAAAAATTGTACAATATTTGTTTATAACAACCTATATTTAATAACAAGTTTTTCTATATTCAAACAAAGTAACAAAGAATAGTTTAAAAATTAAGAACGAAAATTAAGTTTTAAGTTTTTATTGGAACAAGAAGAACCTTCTGTAAAAACATAATACTAGTAAACCAATTAAACTATGAAATTATAACTCCACTTATTCTAAATACAGCTTATTATCTGAACCAGTGGATTTCAACGAGGACGGTAATTCCCATTGATCTATGTTGAAGCGTTATAAAGGATGTTTTGTGTCCACAGCTATTTTAAGAGGGTTGAGGATTAACTGCCATACCCCTGGGTCAATAATGGCAAGAATGCTTTGAATGGCTTACTGACTTAAAAAATCATTAAAATCAAGTTTCAACAAACAGTTCTAAATGTATTTTAAGGAATATCAATCGATATTATTAAAAAATATCTATAAATTCTAGTTTTGTTACTAATACCTTTTTCACTAAAACATGAAGGAAACGTAGCGTGCGCAATGCACCCACAGAACACAACAGTGTTCCTCCACGCATGTTCATCCACAATCAACAAAACTTGCATTTAAAAGTTAAGATATGTCTTGACAAGATAACAGAACCAGTCAATATATCACAACTATTTTCTGAAAGTAATTTTATTCGTCTGATGTTTACATTTTTTCTTCTTAAAACTAAAATATTTTTTTAGAAATGAATGAAATAAAACGCATTCAAAAGAGTAAAAAAGAAATGTTTCTACGTGCTTACTTTCTTTATCTCACTTAGCGAAGCATTTAAATTTATTTCAGATCACAAAACTTACACAACTTCATTGATTTAAAAATGAAATTCTGCGCCCTTTTTTATGAAAAGAGGAAGAGAATAATTTTTTTTTTATTTTTCAGAATGGGAAGGTGGCTAAAAATGGTTAGAAATATTGAGATCCATGATGTATACTACGCTATCATAAGCTAAAAACTAACTTAAACAGGGAATACAAATATGCATAAATTAAAATTTAATGTAATGAAAGTAGCCAATTTCATTAGTTACCTTAATTAATTAACGGTAACAAAATTAATGGTAACAAAATTGAGAATAAAAGAAATAACTCTATCCATACGAATCCGAACGATCAAATGGATAAGTAGCCTTGAATCTGCATCTTAACTACTAAAAGTATAATCTGAAAATGCACTTCACGTGATAATATTCGCATTTGCAATAATTAACTAAAATATCACAAATGAAATAAACCTAATTTTTGTTTTTTGTTTTTTTTTTGGAAATTTTTAAGACAATTTCAAATATTAACCCATTAAAGAAAGTAAGTAAACTGAGCAAAAATGCCGTGGGATCAAATAATTTTATAAACATCCCCAATACTCGTATATAAACTACCTCATAAAATATAACCCTTCAAAGTAATTTACACCTCGCCTTTCCGGGCAGAAATAATTTCGTTCGAAAAAACGTTCAAAAGGGGATAAGCTTTCACAACACGATCCAGAACCTTTCACCTCCGCTACAAATCGAGGGATTCCGCGGAATAATAAATAATGTCCAAACCTTTCAAGCACAATCTCGGTAGATAAATCCTTTTCTTCCATACTTTTTTCCTATACTTCTCCTACGGACATTTTAGGTGTGTTGTCAGGTTGCACGTGAACAGATTCCCCAAGGCCAAGACAGAGTAGGAAAAAAATAGCCTTCACTTATACTAAACGTGAAGATTTTACGAAACTCCTTTTGATGTATTTTCGGTGTGATTTTTTAGCTCACTCGTAGGGTATTTCCCACCCTTTCATTATTCTTTTCTATCTATTTCACACTTGTATTCTGTTACTTATACTAATAGAGTGTGAAACGCTGATGGGACCAGAGAGACCTCCCAGTTGTCCTTTTGATGGCGACCACGTGCTTGGCTGACTTTCAATGTACAGTGAGGCCCACAATGGGGATAAGAAATATCCTAAAATCTTTTATGTGCAGTGTATTTTTCAATCGTAAAATTTCATTTCCCGATAGATTTATTCTGTAACGCACTATATAAATGTGTATATATATATATATATATATATATATATATATATATATATATAT
>BMAW01050758.1:32963-48795 GCA_019974015.1 Nephila pilipes
CTTGGGAACCACTGAGTTGGACTATTGTACAGGATTATTCAAATGATTCATTTGATTTTCAAATTCTATATTTTTAAAACTTATGCCACAGACTGATAAGAAATACATGAGTATAAAGGAGAACTGTGGAAATTTCAAAAAATGAAAAATAGATGATCCTCTTGTTTTTTATTCTTGACGCTAAAAACCGAAAGCAGTTTCAGAGGATTTCATCGAACTACCTTCAAATGTACTGTAAAACGAGTTCCTCAGTTACTCGATAGATGACACCATGAATCAGAGTCATATGATAACTCACGCAGCCCTTCCCCCTATTCCAGAACAAAACCGATAAACGTTTAGTTCTCTCTTTCTTCTCTTCTCTTTTCTCCTTCTTCTCCCGATGTAGCTGAATTCTGAACGCCGACACATGTTCCAATTTCCACCACCGATATGCGACAACGTTGAGAAGCCATCTATCGTTCTCCGAAGAACAAGTTCCTTAAATAGAAATAATCTGTGTATAGTAGTTTTGAAAATATTACTACTTTATCTTGTCTACTCAATAATAAAAGTAGTGAACGAACTTCAAACATCCTCACTGAATTGGTAAATAGTACCAAGTCATCATAGAATTCGGTAATGGAATTACTTTCCTAAACAACCATACCTTTGTGTAAGAGCAAACCAGTAAAGATTCGGGATGCACAATCCTCTTTCTATATTAATCATGCATTTTTATCAACTCAGCAATAGGATACTGTGAATTCTGTAATATAAATAGCTGACGTTATAAACAATTTATAAAATGAACAAGCTTTGCCAAAATGGGTATAATGATATAATATATAGCACCCATAATAATCATAAGAATATAGTGATGTGAGTTATAAAAAATGGATGGAGAATGAAGGTTATAAAAATGATAGTACGGGAAATACTAAAATGAAATGTTGGAAAATTTAATTATATATAAATAGACTTAGAGACTGAACTTTTATTTTAATGTAATGAAGAACATTTGTTCTTTTATTTTTGACATGTAAAGTAACTTTAAAAGGTAAGTATTTTGTCTCATAAAACAATTAAGCCTACTTTGCTTAAATTTGCATGAATTGTGAATCACAATACCAAACGTACTCCCAGAAAAAATGTAACTTGATAGAAATAACGTGTTCACCAAAATACAAATTCATCAAAATGTTTGTTCGATGACGATCAAATTCTTTAGTGAATTATATAAGTTAGACGGTTTTGGTACCTTAAGAATACGACAATAAAGTTATTGAAAGCAGAAACTTGGATCGGAACTAGTTCTAGAATAAACTCGATTATTTTGAGGTAATATAATAAACTGTTGTTTGTAGAAAATGCAACACCATGAAGGAATCATCAGAATCAAATGAAATTCGCAGCAAATGTCAATTATAGGATATTATGCAAATTAATAAGGTTTCAGAGCCATCGCGCGTGCGCGGCGCGCGCAGCGCCCTCTGAATTGATGCTGAAAGCGTATAAATAAAGTGCTGTAGCGGGACGTTGAAAAAAGTCTATGATTATTTGTTAGTGGCATACGTTTAGTGAGACCTGAGTATGCCTCCACGACGGAAGAATAAGAAATTCAAGCAACTTACGGAGTTTGAACGAGGGAGGATAATCGGCCTTCGAGAAGGAGGATTTTCCTATCGCGCAATAGCAGCTCGTATGCAGCGGAACAGTTCCACAGTGATGCGAGTTTGGAAGCAGTGGACCGACGAGCACCGAACAACTCGAAAAACAGGCACTGGACGACAGAAGGTGACGTCAGAGCGCGATGATCGACACCTGCTCCGCATGGCGGTGAATGATCGCACAGCTTCCTCCAGGCAGCTGGCAGCACGTTGGTCTACTGCTACAGGTGTACAATTGTCGGCTTCGTCAATTCGTCGTCGTCTGCTGCGCCGTGGATTGCGTGCAAGGGTGCCTTTATACAGGATTCCCCTCACGGCGAATCATCGACGGCTGCGTCGGCAGTGGGCTCTTGAGCACAGAGACAGGCGAGCTGATTGGCACCAAGTTGTCTTTTCAGATGAATCACGCTTCAATTTGTGGACCCATGATGGCCGTGTTCGTGTTAGACGTTATGCCGGTCAACGCTGCCTTCCTGAGTGTATTATTGAACGACATAGTGGTCGAACACCCGGAGTTATGGTCTGGGGTGCGATTTCGTATCATGGACGATCCAATTTGATACGAATTGAGGGTAATCTCAATAGCAACAGGTACGTCCGTGAAGTGCTACAGCCCGAAGTCGTTCCTTTCCTTCAAGGCATCCCTGGAGCTATCTTTCAGCAGGATAATGCACGCCCACATGTTGCGCGGACTGTTCGAGACTTCTGTTCAGCACAACGCATGCAACTTCTTCCTTGGCCTGCTTATTCACCGGATATGTCGCCTATTGAGCACGTGTGGGATATGGTTGGTCGGCGTCTCGCTCGTGATCCGCGTCCTGCAGTTTCCAAAGACGAACTTTGGTTGCGCATACAAGCGATATGGAATTCTCTTCCTCAAGCAGATATTCAACATCTGTTTGACTCCATGCCACGTCGTATAGCAGCACTTATTGCAGCGCATGGTGGCTGCACCAAATACTGATTTCGGACACTTAATTTGTTTCTTTTGTTTTGAAAATTTCATCATTTATTTGTATCAGTACAAGTCGTTTCTGCATTAAATTTCATTTGATTCTGATGATTCTTTCATGGTGTTGCATTTTCTACAAACAGCAGTATAGATAAATATTAACTTACTTGTTATTCACAATTACGTATTGCTTTGATATCTAATGAATTTGATATTTGATACATGTTTTAATAAGAGATTGTTAAAAATACTAGCATGACGCCAGTGAAATTGTGTGGTATTTGGAACAACTGATAATGATAACATTATTTATTATCTTAAGTTGTGTACGATTATCTTGTGATAAGTTTCTGTGCGTTAATCGTATATAACCTTGCATCAAAAAAGTTGCCGTCAACAATATATTTAATCATTTTTGGAAAGAATAATTTCTAATTATATATTTTGAATTGTGAATGTTTTTCAGAGAAGAGAAAAGTCAAATCAAGGTCAATAAGACACACAATAAAGAAGTTTCTTTTTTATAATTAAAAGAAACAATAAAATAAATTTATTTAAATTGAGAAAAAAAAATGGAACAAAATTTTCTAATTGAAAGAAACATTAAAACATGGTTTTTCTAATAATAATTTTTTCTATAGAACCATACTCTTAACAATGACTAAAAGGAAAATATATTTTTTAGTCTTATAGGAAATTTCATGGCATATAAATTGCGAGTTATAAGGAGAAACTACATTTAAATTTAATATACTTTAACTACTCCATTTCTTTTCTGAAATGAAATATTGAATAAAAGAGTACAAGTTTAAATATTATAATTTGATGACATCCCAAATAAAGAAGTCTGTAATCAACAGCTCATGATGTATCTCTAGCAAAGCATTATTAACACTAGAATTACCGAGGTGGGTTATCTGTGACACAATACATATGTTTTTGCTCGTTTCACAGTTGTATTTCAAAATTAGGCTTTCTAATTTTTTTGACTTTTCCTAAATATTCAGTATATGTTTTAAAAGAATTTTGTTGAATTATAAAGAATACTTTTTCATTTATATATCTGTATACCTGAGCTACCATGGGGGTCATAGCTGACCCGAACAATATAATTGTCTATTATTTTATTTCAACTCCCCATTTTTCAGTTACAAAAGAATTGTCTAAGGAGATACATTGTACCTGTTTTTACAAAAGGGTGCGATTGAGAAAGTGTGGCATGTACCTGTTAGGCAGATGTACGAGCTTATTTGATTGGAAGCTATTGTTTCTACGTATTGAAATGTTGTAGAATTCTCTTATCTCTGTTATATACTAGAAACTAAGTAAAAAAATATTCTCCCTGGTGTAAACTGAACAGAAGGAAAACAAATTATTGGCATTCCACTTTTGCACACGTTTAGTCATGGCACCCAGCAGAAGAAATCTTTCGAATAAAGAAGCTTCGTAATTGATAAATGAACTCTCAGAAAATGATTGCTGCTCTTAGGTTAGTACAGCCTTATTTCAAAACAGGACGAAATAAAATGAATTTTTACATGTCTAAGACTTGTAGAAAGCCTAAAAAAAGATAGTTTGACTTACGTCTGAACAAACAATAGAGTCAAATAGAAGTTCAAATATCCTTGAAGAAAGCAAAAAAAAAATTATTTTTAACAACCATCATGACACATAATAACATGATTCTTACCAATACAAAAAACACAAAAATGTACTTCTTTTTAGCATATTGCATTCTTCATTAGAAATTACTTAAAATGAAAAGAAAACTTTTGAGACAGTAAATTTCAACCACTCCACAAAATTTTTTGTTGATGTTGTAGATCAGATGACAAGAAATTATTTCGTGAAATCTGCATCAAGGCGTTGGCTTATGCTTGTTTTTTTTTTTTTTTTCATTATTTTAGATCTAGAGGTGATTAATGTATGGGTAGTTTTTAAAGAGTCAGCAGGTTCTTATCTGAGCAGAAGAATCTATATTCTAAAATTAGAAGGGCTAAGAGAGAAATGTATTACAAAAGAAGCAGAAATTATTAGTCCACGTACTACCCTAGAAGTTTCAAACAAGTGAAAATGTTGGTGATTTAACATCTTATTAATCAGTAGGACATTATGATATATTAACTAATTAAAATATAACTTATTTAAAAGATATTTTTACATTTCATTTTACACAACCTACCAATAATTCAAAGTCTGTATTCCACGATTAGGAATTAAATTTTCTTTGAGATAATTTCTCATTAACTGATTTCCATACTATATAATATTCTAGAAGCTAAATTTTATAAATCATTAATTAAAACTATTTACATTAATCATGAAATACTTTATTTTCCCTCTGTGTTATCGTAAAATTTGGGAATAACATTAATGAAGTCTATGGGTCATGTGTGACTCACCCCGTAGTTCCATGTATACTAGAAATACGGCAATTCTAATGTTAAAGTAAAATCAGTTACAGCTGCCACAAAAATTGAGTATACATTTTCCTTTTCTGACATTAAAAGTATAAAAAAGTAATACTGAATATTTATGTAAAATTAATATATATCTAAGTGATAGATTACATTTTAAGAAATATACTAGAGGTGTAAACAAGTATGTGTGTGTGTGAAACTGGTTTAATAAATTAATTAAATAATTTTTAAGCAGAAACTACAACATATTAAGTCACAAAATTGAATATATATCTGAAATAACTTTTAAATGAAAATAAAAAATTGGAAACTAATATTTGGTTGCACACCTTTTCGAATTATTGACTGCTTCCAGACGACGAGGCATTGATTTAACCAGATTTTGGGTTGTTTCATTTGGGATTTAATATCTTCTCTTAATTGATTCTCTTAAAAGAGTTTTTAAATGGTATTTTCTCATGATGCTTTTGAACAGATTTTCCAGGTGTGACCATAAATTTTCAATACTGTTAAGATCAGATGATTGTGGTGGACAGAGCAAATATGTTCTACAGTTGTACGACAACCACAATTCAACAATTTTAGCTGCATGCTTGGGACTATTATCCCTTTCAAAAATGAAAAAACCACATTTTCAGCACTGTGCTTTAAATTATTTTTCAGACTTTTCACGTATTAAATTTTGTCTATCATTCAATCAATAAACACTAAACTTACCACAACATTGTCTGATATACAGGTCAATACGCATACAGAGCCACTCACATATTTGACAGTACGAATGGTATTTTTAGGAAGCAATCACTGTTATGCTTCCGCCAAACATAGCATCACCTATCACTTCCAAAAATATTACATTTATTCATCACTAAGTATTACTTGATTCCAGAAGTCTGGAGACCTTGAAATATAATTTTCAGCAAATGAAAGCCTTTTGTCCTGGTTTCTCTTAGAAATGAAAGATTTTCTCCTGGCGAAACAACCATTAAAGCTTGATTTTCTGAGTAATCTTCTAATTGTTTTTGCTGAAACAGGTCTTTACATCATAGAAGATGTGGTTGCAGCAATTTTTGGAGCAATCACCTTTGGAGTCTCGGTCACTTTTCGTAGGACCTTCTTACTTTTGTCATCTAGGATCTATTTTGTCCTCTTCCGGGAATATTCTCAACGCATTCTAACTCTTTTTACTTTTTGATGATTTTTGAACACAACAGTGACTTCGCTGAACTACTATTGATTTTTTCTAAGTGATTTACATTCTTCAGCCTTTTTAACGACCCCAGATCTCTAACTTGAGCTACAGTTCCCGTTTTGGAACGTATTTCGAAGATTGAAAATTAATATTTCTTCAAGAAACTTATGCATTAGGATCTAAATTCGATTTCAGTATCAAACGCAAATATTTTAGTAAAATGGTAGTAGGGAATTTATCAGGTTGTGGTCACTTTCTGCAAATTGTATACTTAATTTTGGGACATCAATTCGTGTTATTTAGTCAGATAATGCATATAATTTTATTGTTATGTTAACTTTTATGTTTATTTTTAGATAAATATATTATTTAAGAAGTGATTTATCATTCCCTATTAAAAATTCTGTTACATAAGACTTTTTACCATATGTTTGTAATTTCAAAGTAAAGAAAGAGAGTTGTATATTTAATTTCGGGAGCCTTTATAAGTGAAAGAATAAGATTCGAAGGAAAATAATTAATTGTGCATAAATGTACATATTATGATGCTCCAGAAATACGGAAAATAATTTATTGCCATTGCTCTTCTTCAGCAAATTGAAATTGGCAAAGAGTAAATGAATTTTCAAAGTGCCCATAAAGAGATTTTTACCATTGTTCTGTTCATTTGAGCACATTTCTATGGAGCTACAGACCATCAGTTCAAAATTACATCGAGAAAAAAACCCATTATCAGCTGAAGTAGAACTGTAAAATAATTCTAAAAGTCTAATAAAATGAGTTATTTCACATATGAAAATATAATCTTCTGTTAAATAATATATATAATTGGAAATTTAAAAGAAAAAATACTTTATACTTTCATTTCTATTTGAACGTTAAAACAACTCGCGTGAAATATTGATTGATGTAATTAATAGAAGCAACTTTTTTCTTTTTTTTTTGGTTTACGACTAAACAATATTCAGATAATTATCATATTTTCTTTATTCGTTCATAACTGCATATCCCTAAAAATTATTCTTTAATTAAATTATATTTGCATTTTCGTGTCTCCTAAGGTAATACAAGTAGTCTCATACATTAAATAACTTATATTGAATGTTTGCAAAGAATATGGGTCCTACATTACAAAATTTAAACAAACCTCCTTGATTAAAATGAACATCTGATAATTCAATAATATAATAAAGTAGAGGCAATACAGTAATTAGATATATCAAATCCATCTTCCCTACTCTTTCCATAAATGAATATAACACCCATCAGTTAGATTGAGTAATCTGAAGCATCTGTACACTTTCTCTATTCGCCTAAACAAATATAAATCAGTATAATTCCCCTCATAAAGGTGAAGGGCAAATAAATTGAACATTAATGGAACTCATTAATTGAATAACGGAATTCATGTTAATGATAAACTCGAATAAAAATGTTAATTAGTTTATGAACAGCCTCAACTGTTACATCTCTCATCTCAGCGAAATCCGATGCAAGGAGCAACTTAATTTAATATTCTCTGGTGAATTTTCTCGTACCTTAGTCATTAATGACTTAGCAGAGGAAGAAAGCGAAAAGTATATACATAAAAAAAAATCGGCAGACTTTTCTAAAAGAGAAGACGATGAAGAAAAAAAATTAACAGTGAAAATACTTAATTTGACCTTCTTTTTAATTGCGAACTGGCAAGAATTCTTCCCCTTCTTAAAAAGTCCCTTCCTCCATTTTTTTTTATTTTAATTTTTTTTTTATTATTTTTTTTTCCTTCCCATCCCATCAGAACTTGGTGTAACCTTACGCTTGTCATTATGAGTATGAAATTGAATTTTCAAAGAAAAACTCAGCGCCCATGAATACAACGGGAACCCACTCACTGACTCTGAACTTTGTACCTTTTCAAGTAAAGACTATAATTACTTTTTCTTGGCGTAAGAAAAGAGTTCCCTTTCTCGGTCGCTAATGATGCCCTTTTGCTCCGTGACGTCACATCATCAAAGAATCAAAAAAGGGTAAAACTGGAACTTGAATAGCGATTTTCGTGAGAGTCATGCTTAATTATGTACAGCAAAGAAAATCGGTTTTACTTTTCTGCGGGAATCTTTTACAGCGCTTAGGGTCTGTCATTATCATGACAATGATTATAAATGAGAATCATTTCTAACTTTTCAGCGAGAAATGAAATTAATCGTGTTTTTGATCATTTGTTTCGCTAGTGAATGCTTTTTTTTCCGAGTTACAGTAAAAGACAGTAAAGTTTACTGTCATTTTTTTATTTGTACTTTAAGAATGTTGTAGAAGAAGGTGTAATTTAAATAAATAAAAGTGCAAAATGATGCAATTAAATATTTTATCTTTTTTATTTTTTGCAAAAATAAAAAGAAAGTGGTTCTCATTTTTGTAAGAAAATTAATTAGTTCTCATAAAATTGTTTCTAATTTTGGAATTTCATTTGATTTCATTTAATTTTTTTCTTTTAATTTTAAGGCTCTCTCTTTGTAAGGGTTTATTTGTTCGTCCCAAAGTAGACTGTACATTATTATTATTATTAAAAAACAACTTATTTTGTACAAAAAAAGCTCATTATGTATATGAACTGTTTGGTTAATAAATATTTTCCTGTGAAGTGATAAAAATTTTCATAAAATAACAAAAATGTGTTTCACGAATTTTTCTAATTTAAAAGGATATTTAATTATATTGTAGTTAATATTTAAAAAAAATTATTGTTCCAATTGTTGCTTATAACTATTTAGGTTTTATTGCATTTATGTGAAACACGTTATGTAAAAAAATGTAAAAACACATATTTTTAGACATTTTACTTTATGTTAAAAATGCGCCCGTTTGAAAACTTTTAAGTTCCTTGGTTGAATATTAAGGAATCATAATATACAAAGAACAACATATTTTGTTTAAAAATTTTCGAATAATGGAAAATGTTCTGTTTTCTCCCTATACGTCTTATCAGTTTCCTAATACTCCAGTTCAGGTGCTTCTAATAATGACACTACATTTACGCGCAGTAATGTATCCAGAAAATAATTAACCAGTGCATGAGTAGACAACAAAACACGTTTATTGAGTAACTTGCCCTCACTCCCCCCCCTTCACTGGTTATCAAATTACTTTAAAAAAGTGGATTTCAATTCCCTACTCCTAAATAACGTAAGATTTTGAAGTAAAAAGAATGTTAATATAAAATCAAAAATTAGTCGACTGATATTTTGACACCATATGGACAACTTGGTTGGGATTCCTGTTCAGGTATGCTATTTTGTCAGTATGAAATTATAATATAGAGGACAAGCACCCATCTCTCCTGCAAGTACCCGGAGTTAACTGCTATTTACATTTATATATTAAATGCTCTTATATCATATATATACATGCAAAGGTGGTCTAAAAATTTGTAGCCTAACAAAGGTACAAGACAAATTTTTTCCTTAAATTTGTTTTTATTTTTCTACAAAGTATCTTTGTAAGTCTAAACATTTCTCCTCGTGATGCTCCCATCTCTTTAACACATACAGATAGTATTCGTTGTCTCTCTCTTCAAAAGAATTGTTCACCGAGGTGATGGCCTTCACATTTGACACAAATATCAGTCACCCGAGCACAATTCTTAGAATAGAGAACAAAAGAAGTCTCTTGTGGCTAGATCTGGTGAATAAGGAGAATCGTCAAGCAATTCAACCCAAAATTTATGGAATTTCCCCATGGTACCACTGATGTTTGAGAGGGCGCCTTGTCTTGGTGAAGCAGAATTTTTTTTTCTAAATATTTAGCCTATTTGTCCCAATTTCTGCCTTCAGCTTTTCAAGTAATGATGCATAGTATGGTTCTATACTGGTTTTGTCTGTTTGAAAGTAATCGGTCAAGATAACTCCATGACTATCCCAAGAAATAGTCGCCATCACTTACCTAGCCGATAAAACAGGTTTTCCTTTTGGGAGACGATTCCCCCTTCGTAGTGCACTGTTTTTATTGTATGTTTATTTCGAGTGTATAATGGTGTATCAATGTTTCCTCTAGAGTATTTAATTGGTGCCAAAACTCTGAGTAATATCATCTAAACTGTGTCAACACAGCGTTGGAATTATTCATTCGAACACGTTTTTGGTCTAAAGCAGTTAAATGCGGTACCCAACGCTCGTACAGTTTTCTCCTGCCTAAATCTTGATTCAATATGTAACAAATACGAGCTCTAGACATATTCATAGCCACTTCTGTCTCTCTCACTTTTAAAAGACGATCGTCTAGCACCACTAGGTGAACTTTAAAGACGTTTTAGACAGTGATTGCACTTCTTGAACGCCCCAAACCTTCATTGTCTCTCATCCTGGCATGGCCACAAATAAATTCCATTACTCGAAATGAAGTTAGTAATTAATTAATCATTAGTGAATGAAGGTGCTGAGTCCCGATACAGAGCGTTCAATTCATCTTTGATATGCGTATTGCCTTTCTGAAAACAAATATTTAATGGCATCTCGATACTTCATTTTTCCATGCACACAAAAACACTCACAACGACTTTCTGAATCGATTATAAAACAATAACTGAGCGTCCAAAATGGCTGAAGTTTTTGTAAGTACCCGTAAAAAAATGCGTTAGCATATTCTCGATATTTTTTTCACGAGTGTTGTCATCTTCGAAAACCTTTCAATATATATATATTGGTTATAATTAAGAATTTTAATTAGAAATTTTCAAAATACATATTTTTATTCTTTTATTTATTGTGTGGCTTTTAATTTAAAAATTTGTAAATATAAGTATACTTTTGTATAATGTTACAAAATAGATAATATTCTTTATGTAAAAAAATAATAAAAGTTTTAACAAAATGACATCATGCCTTTATTTTAAAGTACATTTTTAACATTTATTTCCCCCCCAAAATAGTGTTTTAGTGTTTTTTTAATACGCATTGCTTTTATTTTACCTATCTGTAGAAATGAAACAAAACCTTTTTCAGTTAATAAAGATAAATTACATTAAATGATAAAGTGCAAATGCTATGGTCCTTATATAAGCAGAAAAATTCGATATTATTCATTATGTGGACTTCAACATAGGTAAAACCAATTTTCACCATTACATTCAAACATAAATCTGAACATTTATTTAAATAAAAATAAAAATAGTTAAATTAGTAACTTGAAGCATATGTCAATTACAAAAACATCATTTACATATATAATATATGAAATCATACAATAAAGATGTTACTTGTATTGTTTCTAATACAAGATAACTAATTGAAAAATCTGAAAATTCTTACAATAAATTTAATATTGATGTATTTTATTTCTAATTGATTTTTTATAGCTAGTTACTCAATAAAAAATGATTGATTGGGTGATATTCTGAATGTATACTTTATATATTTTTCGCCGAATATATTAGTTATATTTATATTTCACTTTATAATAAAATTTTATGTATGTAATTATTATTTTTAATTAATATTTAATTTAACAAATAATTATATAATATTTTAATTAATAATAAGTTTACTTATATAAGAATTGATTCATTATATAATAATAAAAAGATTTATCGTACATGTTATTTTAGCATCAACATAACTATTAGACTAAATTTGAATAAAGAAAAGGAATTAAATTTGCGCACATTCATAAAAGTTCTAATTAAAGAATTTATTCCAATAGTCTGCAAAAGTACATAAGCTTACTAAATTCCTTTAATTGTGGAAATACTTAAGAATTTCATTAATACCAGGACAATTATCTTCAAACAATTTAAATATTTTGAATGTGTATATAAATTCTTTGTTAAATAAACTAATTAGATCGGAAGTCAAAATGTGCCGCATTCATTATAGGAATTTTCACCAATTACAACGAATTCATATTATAATGATATTTAATATAAAGAATCATCTTTTTCTTCTTTCATAAAAATTATAATAGTAATGATATTATGCAGAAGAGCAAAAATATGTAATAATATTCTTAACCAATAAATCTTACTTCAAATTTATTTAAGTTATGGCTCCCTTCCTACAATAAGCATTCGATATCATTGTCTGCAAATATACATATTAATGTGTAGATTAGTCTCTGTAATCCACTTATGGAATAGAAGTCATTGGTAAAATAAATTCTCTTTTTGTAAGAGAAAATAAATTTTTTTCTTACAAAAACAAGACGCATTGCTTCAGTAGATATCATGAAAGTGTTTGACATGATATATACACACATAAATTGAGTATTTCTCAATTAGAAAACAATTTCGAACTTACTGGACCACATATCAAATAAAAATAGTTTTCGATACCAGCATTTTCAAATGTGTAGAAGTTACATTTTTATAATTTTTTGATGAAATAATTCTCAGAAAAGGTTTAATCCCTCAGATATTTTGAAACAATTATAATAGCCTAATGACTCTAAATTAAGTATTTCAGAAATGTTATTTACAAAATTAGACAAGTCGTTATAGTAGACAGATTAAGAAAATTATTACAAAAATTGCCAAGTCAAATTTTAATTGAGTTTGATGTCGTATAGGCAATGGACAGCTTGTATCAAAAATTATTAACAGGTTTGTTTATCATTATTGGAGAAGCGTGTGCATATAAGTTCATCCTCTTCAATTTCATCTACAAACATATTGTTAAGGAGAAAATTTTGGAGCCATTTTTAAATTAGATATCCTTGAAATTTTGATTTTTTTTTCTTGCTAATATTTGACATATAACAATATCTTAAAACTAAGTTTTGCTTAATTTAAACTAAAACAAATGTTATATACAAAATATTTAGTTAAAAGTTATTTTTCAGTCTAATTACAATTTTTAAGTTTGAATATATGTCATTTTCATTTTGATTTTTAAACATAACAAAAAATATATCTCTTAAAATTTTCGTTTTATTCGGAAGAAATTTTATTTACATTTACTATTTCAAAGGAAAAAAGTTACATGTTTCAACACTCTAAAAGTATATATACATTTTACTGAACTTTCCCTACAAATTTCGGTTGGTACCTTTCGTATGCAAATGGCGGCTGTTTAATTCAGCTGTCAGCGGGGCATATTTTAAATGAAGTCCGGCTTTCAGTCGATAGCATACGGCTTCGATTGGGTTAATTGCTTTAAAATTAAATTAACTCCAACCCTTTTGTGCCGTAAACTTGCTCCTTTCCGATTTCTGATCGCCACACCACCATCTTACGAATTCATTACGATGGGCTCGGGAAAGGTACTAGAATTTTGCTGAACCTGCTACCTTTAATTTAGCGATATTGATCGCAAGAGAAACGGCTTTCTATGGAGCAAAATCACAAAGCTGCCTTCTGTAATTTGTTTTTGATCATTTATAATTATGTTGCAAACTTCTGACATGTTTGGAAGTACGTTAAATATTTCAATTTGCAAATTGTTAAAGATTAAAATTAAACTTAAAGGTAAGTACAGATCAGTGCTGTTTTGAGGTAAATACAGGACTAACTCAAAAAAGCTAAATAATCCTATTTTGTTGAAGTAGTACTTATAAATAACACAGCTTTTTTTATCTCTTTTGATAAAGGGAGGATATTATTTGTGTATGCCTGTGAAATTTGATTTAAAGCAAGGATAGATGAAACGCCTTATATGTTTGATGGCATTTTTCTCTAGAGTGATGGTATGCACCTAGAAGTGATTTTTTCGAGAAATTCCGGATTGTATTATTCATGTTGACATTCTCGTATTGTGATTTGGGGAACAATTTGAGCTGAACATCGAGAGGATTATACAACTATTTCCTTTGATGAATCCAACTTTTAAAAGTAAACTCTGCTCAAAATGCACCCTTTCTAAGTAAGTGATGGCTAGATTTTGGGTGAATTTTCGGAAATATGTGAGGTCATCTATTCTTTGCCTTGCATTCAACCCGTTTGATCCCAAAAATCATAGATCCAATTAACATCGCGGATGTTAGTATAGAATGAACAACATTTGACATTTTATCAAGAATGAAGACAAATTCATTAGTGTAGGAATAATTTTAAATACATATTGAAAGGATTGACAGACGACTTTTTCCTCGCTTCTAAGAAATATTACAGCACCATTATGCATTCTCAGGAAAGTCTTAAGTTGCATATGATTTCACAATCTATCTTTACTTCCGATAAATTATTGAACGTAGAATATCTTTGAGATTGTTATATTTATTTGTTTGTTCCTTGCAGTGTAATTAGGCCACGGACTCGCATCTGGCGGTTTTTCGAGTAGTGGTTTCGAACCTTGATGCTACTAAAGGCCCGCCGTATAACCGGGGTTGATGCACGTTAAATCTGTCGATGTCCATTGTTTCCACTTTGGGCTTCGACAGATTGCAAGTTAGGAGAGGAGGTGTAAGTTTAGGTGTCGTCTTCGTCATTTGATCTTGGTACAAAATTATGAGTTCAGTCTCCAATAGCCCTCGTGTTGCTCCTAGTGCGACGTTAGTAAAACCAAACCAAACTGTAGTATAATTGCGTTCTTTTTTTCGAATGAATCTTAGAAAAAAATGTAAAAATTATTTTTACTTTATTATCTAATTATTATTATCTGGGTCACTGAGTTTTATTTTATGAATTCCTTCAAGCAATGAAAAGATACATCAGCTTGTGGCTAGAATAATTGTTGTTAGAATTTAACTAATCAGGATACATAAAATTCCATGCATATATTAATTTTATTGCGTATATAACTATTGACTATTAAAATAGAATGAAAGGAAATAATTATAATGCCGTTAAATTCGCAATACTTAATAAGATATTATTCCTAAGTTTTCAATATGCAATTAAATTAGACAGTTATATATATGAAATTATGTTACATTATTTGAAATTATTGCAAATTTAGCATTTTGGTATCTTATGAAAAATCGTTCCAAATTATGGTTATCATTTCTTATCTCCCAATCCCTTTGATTACGATAATTATTATTTTCAATAAATTGTTTTCAATACAAATCTTCTAAAACCAAAAACTTCCTTTTAAAGATGAAGATAATTGATTATTATTATTATAAATCGTAACAAAAATAGGATTGTTATAAGAAAGTGAGATAACAAACAGTTTTAGTTTTTAGAAAAATGAATTTCTTATTCTATAATAGATAAATATATTTGGATATAATTTTTCACACAGTAATACTACTTTTATGCATTTAAACTAAGCAAACACATAGAAAAATATATTTTTACTTTCTAAGAATAAAGAAAGGACAATCGATAAATTAACATGTTTTTATGATTATCGCACTTAAGCATATTATTCTAATAAACGTGTTCTCACTTAGAAATAAATATACAGCGCGCGTCACGCTAGAAAAACGTTTTCTTGGTTTTTTTTTTTTTTTTTTTAGATTCCCTCCTCAGATGTCGTATAACTTAAATTTCATTACAATATCAAAAATTCTGAAGTAAAAAGGGCAGGCACATAAAGGTTTAAGCTAATTTAGATAATTAATTGAGCGTGTTAAAAATAACTCAAAATTCATCTTATGACCCAAAATCATTACATTATTAATTTAATAGCAATAAAGGTATTTTTTCTGGTCATTCACAATTTCTTAAATTTAAACATTCCAAAACTTTATCTAAAATGCTTATTAA
>BMAW01050760.1:0-11794 GCA_019974015.1 Nephila pilipes
GCTTTCCGCGAAAGTAATAAGTATGTGGGGTTAATAAAAGTATTTTTGCTGCAACTTTCAGCGACTTTTTATTTTGATGGAAGTTTTTCGAGTAAGTAATAAAGATAATCTTGGAATGCAAAAACACATCTTCAGACAAAAAAAAAAAAAAAAAAAATGTTGAAGAAAAAGGGAGAAAATGATACCGTAATTCTAAATGAAACATTAGGAAAAGGGGAAATAAGATAAAATATTTGCTTATAATCAAATGCGATACACACTCTAAAGGTATTTAAAGTAACCGCGGTATCCTAGTGGGCTTGGCTTCGGATTCGTAGTCGGCGGTTTTCGTTCAGTCGCGGGTTCGATCTTTGGCCGCTAAAGACCCACCGTATAGCCTGGGCTGATGCACGTTAAATCTGTCGGAGTCCAAAGTTCTTCAGTTGGCGTGGTGTAGAAGTTAGGAGAGGGGGGGGTGCCAGCTCAGGAGTCTTCCTGATCACTTGACCGGGGTTTAAAATTACCACGGTCAAGGTCCTTCGTCAATAGTCGTCCTTAGAGGTCCTTCGTCAATAGCCCTCTTGTTGCTTCTAGTGCGATGTTAATAAAAAAACTAAACTAAGGTATTTAAACTTTTATCAATAATTACAATTCGGGATCACCTGTCGAGAAATATGTACAACTATTTGAAGAAATATCTGAATAATATAAAATAGCCTAGCAATAAAAATTTTCTAATTCACGAAACTAGTCAGTGGAGTAGTTAGAAGTTTTATCAAATTCCAGCCGTTATCAGAACTTTCGGCGATTAAAACTGAACTTACTGAACAAGTTTGCATATCAAGTAAACATGGTCAAAATCCATCTTCAACTAACAAGGATAATCGGGATATCACAGAGGAAGCATATTTAATATTTCTAAAGGATAAAGAAAATCGCCTCTTGAATCTAGAGAGACGAAGCATTCATCAAGTATCATATAATCAAAGGATTTATTCAGAATCGTGATATCGAAGTCTTAAACTTTCCCAGAACTTGTGTATGTGTGAGTGAAGATATTAACGAAAAATTCAAAATTTTGAACACCCAGAAAAATAACTCACTAAATAATTAATAAATAAGTAATAATTTATGCAAACAGTGATTCCAGTGAAATCAGAGCCTTATTTTCCGATACCTCCTATCCATCGGAGTCAGTGCCAATAATGGAAGGGTCAAAGCAGCCAATACCAACGACTGGTTAGATTTTTAAAGAGTGGTTCAGTTCTTTATCAGTGCCCAGAAAAATGTTCAAGATACGACTCTCTCAAGAGTTCCTGGCATTTCTTGATTAAACGACCTAGTCTCTCAATACCGACCACCGGAACTGTAAGCAGATCTGCAACTTCCCATCCAACTTAGAGTATGCCTTACAGACCAGCATACCAGAACAATAATATTGTCTACCAACAGTACCGAAGATGAGAACAAATGCTAAACAACGAAAGACAACAAATAACCGGTTAAGAACGGTTATTTGATTAAAGAACTTGAAACAAATAACCGTTCTTTTGGATAACGTTCTGAATGTCAGTGGAATTTGAAAGAATAATTATCAAATCAAAGTACAGCAATATATTGATTAAAAACTCAATACTTTGTAACATTAGCGAAGGAATAGAAGTCATTGAAAGATTTAATTGTAATAAAAGATGGGAGAAATCCTTAAAAAATACTAAATTCAAAATATTAAATGTATGACTCCCTCATTTAATTACATTCAAGAAAATCATAAGCGGTGTTGAATTAACTATTAATTTTATTCAAAAACTTTTCAAAGAGAAAAAATTATCTCCAAATATATTGAATATTAATGTAATTATAAGCATTGATAAAGACGTATTAACTATACACATCTTGTGAATGTATTAAAATGTATTCCTCCTTAAATAACACTTATCCCAAAATTACCTATTGCTAACCAATCTTATAGAATTTCAACAAAAATTGATGTGAAATTGAAAAAAAAAAAAAAAAAAGCAATTGGATACATCGTTAAATGCACAAATAAATAAACCATCGGCATTTTAGATGATCCTCATAAGTTTCTATGTGTAGAATTTGGAACAAAATAGTAAACAATTAATACAAAAAAAAATATTTTTAAAGTCAATTCCTTCTTAGATCAATAAAGAATTTTTTTTTATTTTATTTACTTTTTATTAAATAATTGCAATTAATATAAATATGTATATACATATGACAGAATCATAATATTAAGTGACAATTTTTTTCTCCCATATAAAAATAAAGTTAATTAACTCATCCGGTAAATTAAATGATTGGAATTCAGTTTAGTCGAACCACACTTGGAGACAGGAATTATTTGGCGGTTTTCCACAAAATTGGCTACCCTGGTCAGCTTCGTGGACTTAACGTTCAGCCAAAAAATCACCAGGTTTGGCAATTTCTGAAATAGCGCCAAGTGTTTGGGTTTAAATGCAGTTTCACCAATTAAATCTAATTAAATGAATTAATATTTGAAAAAAAACTGTATTAACATCAAGTGCCATCCACTAGAAGTTTCAAAAAATGTTTTGAAATTGAGTGGTTGAATAAAATGTATTTTTTTAACGATTGAAAATTTGAACAAGATATATATAGGGAGATTGTGAGCTAATAGTAGGAATTTAAAAAAAAAAGAAGTTTCAATACTGTAACTGATATTTTGAGAAGATATTATAATGTTCATAATTAAATAATTACGCTATCAGAATCTTTAGTAGATATCAATGAAATAATCTATTTTCAAAATTTAGAAAATATTTCAGCCGCTAAATAATTTTAAATGTATGGTGTTGGTAGTGAAAAAACAAGATTTATCGAAAATTATTACATCAAAAGCTCTGAGAGTAAATCAATTAAAAAAAAAAAACTATGAAACTTTTTGTGAGCTGGTCATAGATACTACTTTCAAAATAGTATATATATATATATATATATATATATATATACCTCGAATGCTATAGAAATTAAAGGTTAATTTCTATAGCATTCGAGGTTATCTTTTAAATAATATAAGAGTGAAATTATTTAAATTTATTTCGAAATCCAGAAGTATGTGGCTAATGATGTGATATTAAATTTCAATTATTCAGTCATATGTATTTTAATTATACTAATTCTTACTATTTGTAAAATATTGAGACATTTTCATTAGAAATATGTTATATCAAAGTATTTAAATCAAATATCAAATGTAAATTTATCTGGTTTTTTGGTTGTATGTTCGAATATTTTTCTATGTAAAGGCTTTCTGAGATATTTTTAATAAGTTTTTGTGTCTCTCTTCATCATGAGATATATATTTCTAACAGCATTTTTGTTGAACTTAAGAGTCATTACAACACTTCAGTGGCATTCAAAAAGAAATTAGCTGATCTGTTATATTTAAGATGCCTGATAGTGATCATGTTATATCAGCATATTTTATGTATAATCTTCTTCATTTGTGCAAAGCTAACGGAACGTTTGCTAAAACAGAATTTTTCAAATAATAATACGATTTCTCGTATAAAATGCTTCACAAAGCTTTATGTTTTAATTATTTGTTTCTATGTTATTCACTCAAAACTTATAAACAAAGGTTTAAATGGCATTTAATGCACTGATTAAAGATTTAAAATTCATTGTTAATATTTTTTTTCAAATTTCAAAAAAAAGTTCAAAATTTTTGATTGTTATAAGTATACCATTAATATTTTTATATTTTAGAAATATTTAAAAAAAGAATCAGTAACTTTATTGCAAAAAATACAAATTGAAATGTTTTCCTTGAATGCTAAAACAATACATAACATTTAAATTTAGAATAAAATATATAAATTTCAAAAATAAATAAGCTGAAAAGATTTTAAGTAAACTCATACTACATTTGGTTTTATACTAAAAATTGTGTTCTGTGTTAAAAACCTAATTTCATTTGTAGAAAAATAATAATTGCGTGAATAAAAGGTATTCAGAGATAAAATTTAGAAAAAAAATATCCAATAACATAAAATGATAAGATATCTCCAATTATGTCAAAAATTCAAATATTTATTGCCTGAAGGAAATTTAAATATTTTTTTTTGAATATTTGAAAGAGTGTATCAATTTACTTCCAAATTTCATTCTGTTTATATCTCTCATACTGTTGAACATTTGAAAAAAATGATGATTGCAACACTTGTACTCTGTTGTAAGTTTGTTCGTGTTTTTTATATATAAATATACGGAAATGCATAATATAAAATTTAAGTAAAATTTAGCACCAATGCATAAAAGTTATGAACTAAATTAGTAAATATTCACAAAAATTTAAAAATAGATAGCATGGAAAAAACCATTACTATACCATCGAGTAAAAAACATATACAACAATTGATATAAAAAAGTACAAACAAAATATTGCCAACAAGATATAAATTATTTAAATATACTATAAAATAAACATGTTATAATAATTTTAAAAGCATTATATTCTGTAAAAATATTAAAATGAAGTAAATTAAATCCACATGACAAGCAGAAAAATTATGAAAAAAATATAGATAAATTAAGTAACTGAAAAAAATCAAATAATGAAAGAAAAAAAAATGGAAAATAATATGATTAATATTACAACTGAATGCAGAATGTTAGGCTGAGGTGTTTTCCGAATTTATGTTCAAACTGTCCCTATCAATGAATTATATTAGGAAAAACGATTTTAAAATCAGCAATGCATTTTACTAGAAACTAAGAACAAACTCATTACAGTATCAGTTAAAAAATAATCAAACAAGTACTCCTAATTGGTTGGATGGTTTTTTAACTTCGCACTAGAAGCAACACGAGGGCTATTTACGAAGCAATTCAACAGAAAGGTAATTAAGAAAAAAATCAGTTAAAAATAAATAATAAATAATAACAACAAGAAATATGAATACAGTAATTTTAAAAATTAATTAATTAATTAAAATAAAAAAAAACTTAATTAAGAAACAGATTTATGAAAAATTAAGTGAAAGTATTGTTTAAAAATTAATCACTTTCACAAATTATGTACTTTAAATTTGTTTTTTAAAACTAACTGTAATTAGCTGAGAAGATTTTTTTAGAAAGAACTTAATTGGTTTCGAAATTATGAAAGCATAATAATTAATCAAATTTTTCTAAGTAAGCAATTATATGACATGTTTCTATACATAATTAAGCTAAAATTTCTAACCAAAAATTGAACTTTATTAATAAGTAACACATATTTATCCGACGTCCTTTTTTTTTTGCTAAAATACCTATTATTCACAATTTTTGCGGATAACTAATTTTTTTTTACTAATGAATGTATCTACATTTGTAAGATTTAAATAAGAAGGATTAAAGGATAAATCGGTTTTTAATTCTGAGTTGAAATTACTTTGAAAAACCATATGTTCATCAATATATAAAAATAAAGCGAATTTATTGTTTTTCATAAAATTTTGTCCATATAATTGAAAATAATTATTGGCAAAACTATTATTAACTCGACGAAACTGGGATGTATATATATATATATATATATATATATATATATATTTCTCACACCATTCCTCCTACTTCTTCATGATAAAACTTTTGTGAAAGAAAAAAAATTGACTAGTTACATGACTATAATGTCACATCCACAATAAATGTAAAGTTTTGCATAGTTTTTGAGAGATTACAATTACGATAGAATTTTATTTTAAAATATTGTATAGAGTGAAATATTTCAAACTTAAGGTAAACATTTGCTAGTAATCTATTATTTATTGTGAAGTTTTGCTATCATAATTTTAAAATTAGATATACTGGCATTTATTAATACTCCTAACATCTATATTTACAATAAAAAAAATATATGCAATAATTAAATGCTACAATATAAATGCTTTATATCAAAGTAATAACTTTTATATATATATATATATATATATATATATATATATATATACACACACACACATACATATATTGTATTTTGGTGCGGCAGGGTAAAGAATTGACATTTGAAGCACTGCATAAACGAAAAGTTGTGAAGAGGATTTCTCATTCAGAAAATTCTTTTTAAGGTCAGAATTTTCACAATAACTCATATTATGCCTGGAATAAGAAAATAATAATAAGAAGAATTCTTATTATCAAATGTCGGAATTCGATATAGCCAGGATTGATGCCTATCGTTCACTGATATCGCCAGTTGAGTAACACTTTTCGAAAACCAACCACAGTCATGCGAATATGAAATTATTTGGTTGCTGAGGTTCTCACTGAACGGCATGCAGGGTCTCATCTCTCTCCCATGACTAACACTCTAGAAGACAGAGAGATTGTGAAGTTAGCCTTGAAAAGCCTATCAACACCATCACGGACCATTAGCCTGGGAATGAGTATGCTTGCATTCCATCCAGTATCCGCTCGTATGGTGTGACGAAGTTTTCAGTAACGTGGGCAATCAGAACGGCGACCATTATTTTGGTTTCCATTAACAATCCAGCATAAAAATAGACTTCGGCTGTTGTGCACCGAATGACAAAGCTGTATTCAGGTGTGGCACAATATCGTCTTTTCAGACAAGACTGCAATTCTGCGTGCAGTATTCTGATGATCGTATACGGGTCCGAAAGCACTGAGAAGAGCCCTCGTCACCTGTTTGCATTCGATATCAGCATAGGAGCATTGCACTTGGTGTGATAGTTTGGGCAGCTTTTGGGTTCACGACAAGCCCCACTCTACCTTGGATCAACGGCAATTTGAACGCAGATCGGTACATTTCTGACATCTTCTATCCAGTGGTTGTGTTCTACCTTCGAGCCTTGACAAACGTACTTTACACTAAGATAATCCAAGCTCAAATACTGTTCTTCGTGTTCTGACCTTTCTCGATAATCTTACAATGTGTTTGGCCTAATTAATGTCCCATAGCATTGTTATTTACTGGAAAATATGAAACTTCTTTCGTAAAATTATATTTTAATATGTTTAAGCTGACATAACCAAATCGATTATATGTAAAGCTATTATAGGACAATAGAAATTAAATTACCGTGATAATATTTTTAACATTTTACTAACTATCATCTCTTTGCAAGCATTTTCATATTTTATATCAAAGATACCCCAGTTATATTACATATTATTTTAGTAAATACATTTTTTGTAAATATAACTGATACGAAATTGTATATTATAAAAAAATGCAATACCTCCTTACTTTTATAAAATCAATTTGCATGATATCTAACAAAATTTCAAGCATATTTACTAATGTTTATAACATAAGGACGGCATTTTTGAATACACCACATATTTTTCTTTTTAGCTGAACTACAATACCTTACAAAATAATTTCTCCATTAATGATATTTTCCTTCTGCTTTGTCAATAATTCACACCCTGCATTTAAAAATAGAACTAAAGAAATATTACAAAGTTGAATTCAGAAAATTTAGCAACATGATACATATTTAATTTGCATTAAAACATTGTTTTGAAGAAAATATAAAAACAAAATTATAAATATTCGTTAAAAGTAACATGACTGGTAATTTTATTGAGGAACATCTATACGTTAACATCATTGTAGGGGAGAATGTGTCAGATTTCAATAATAGTAAATTTATAAAAAATAAGTAATGATAAGTAAATTTCATATACAATCTAAGCGCATTATAACTGCATACACTGATTTTTGTATATTTCTTAATGCGTTTTATTACATTCCTGGAAAAACTTGTAGTTGGAGATATCATGAGCTGATTAAAGAACGAATTTTGTATATATCAATAGATTTATCTTTTTCCGTCAACAACGTTGTATTACACAAAAAGTACTACTCCATTGATAATAACATATGATATTTTCTCTCTGTCACCTCAATAGCTCTCTTACTGAAGAAACTGACATTCTCAATGACCTGGAAGATTTTGTCCACTCATCCGAAAGTCGCCAAACCATGTTCATTAGTCTTCTTCTCTCCTACAATTTCCGATGCCAAGATATTGGTTTTTTTCAAGCTAGATATATATGCACGCTTCCTGAGTTACGTGACACAAAAGTGGTCCCTGATAGAGAAGAAGAAAAAGGGACGGTAAAAAAGTAACAAGGAAAAGCTTTCTAGGTCTGCATAAACTGCACAATGATGAGACAAAAATGAGACAGACAATCTTCCTTTCAAGAGCGTAATATGTTAAAGGAAATATCCTCGGAACAGTCACTCTACAATTCTTTTGGGAAAAAACAGTCCGTGATCCCTTTCTTTTCACGCAAGATAACTATTTTGTTCTTCCTTTTTGTGAAACCCTCCTTTCGTTGTTATAATATTTTTTTAGATTTATCTCTAGATTACCATTCTCCTAGTTTGTTCTCAAAAAATAATTGTGATAATGTATTTCTTATCTGTAGTAATATACAATATTATTACATTTCATACTATTATCTGGAACCAGGTTCTCCGATGCGGAAAAGTCCTCCATTTTTTTTCATCACTAATTTTAGGTTTTACATATTATATATGTAATCATATCTTAACTTTACTTAGCAATATTCTTTTCGAAAAACATTTTAAAAATGCGTCGGTTCCATACATATTTTATTATTCATATTATCAAAGAAAGTGTTTCTGGCTGAATATAACTTTACAAACAGGCTCATGTAAAAATCTTTTGTAAATATTAAAATTTAAGAAATAAAAGACATCGTTAGCAGTTAGTTATATGTCAAAAATGTCATTTAAGTAAAAATTATGTAATTTAATATTTTTTTTTTCAAAATACATTAATACATTTTTGAGTTAGTAATAATAAAAATATAAATAAGGAGTAAATAATATTTTTATAAAAATGGCATGCATATATATATATATATATATACAATTTTAAAATAAATTTTTTTAAATGTTATGAAATTACTGTGGACTCAAAATTATTAATTATAAAATGATTTGTGAGAATTTTTTAAGCTACAACATGAGAATGTGTATTGTTATTTATTTTCAAAAAGGAGAATGAGACATTGTTATTTATGTTCCTAATACATAAATAACAATAAATTCTTAACACGAAAGTAATTGTCAGCTACTCAGACAAAGAAAGTGCACATATTAATTTGTTTATCCAAGTTTAGACCCATAAATTAGTTGTAAAAAGTCATGAGAAAAATTAAAAAAAAAAAAAAAATAGAAAAATTAAACTACGCTAGAGATTAATATTATCCCTTGAAAAATACATATAAATTATTTCTAATTAAATTTATAATAATGATGACTTTCAAGACTTTAACCAGAGAAATAATGACACAAATTCCTAAGCTATGTATAACAGAGCTCTGAGAGATATTTATAAATCAGCAGCGTTCCCTTATGAATAAAATACTTTTTAAAGGACGGATCAAAAACTGCTTTAGTTTTTGCTTATAATTCCACTCCATGTCTCGCGTATGAATTTATGCGAACAAAATACATGCAACATCACTAAAAATATTGCAAATTAAAGGTGATCAACTGACAATTCATCCTGAATAATTGGGCACCAGAGAAGCATCGATCATATGTCTCATTAGGATTAACAAAATACTTACCCATTAATTTACAGACAATAACTTTCTATAAGCCCTTCTAATAAACCTAACTTAATACTAATACTTTCTGTAAGCCATTTTAACAATTAAACAGAATGGATAGTAACCACCACAAAATTAAGAAAATTTGAAATAATAAAAAAAAATTAAAAAGAAAAATTGATAAATCTTGTCAAGTTGTTATATGAGTTATGAAGATGGGGAAATATGATGATAAATTAAATATACCTTTTATTCGTTTTTAAATAAAATTTTCTAGACTACAATCGTACAATCGTTTCGAAACAAAAACTGATTTTTGAATTCCGCTTTAATGATCGCGCGTGTTTTGTTCCTAGGAAATTACCGATCCACAATCATTGTAGTGCAATCAGTCAAAAGCTGCTTTTCTTGATTTATGTACAGAATTATGGTTTTCTTTCAGCTCTCAATGTGCTACAAATATGTAGATATCCCCTTAGCAGAAAGATGAAAAATCAAATAATGATTCCCGCTGGAATAACTGTATATCCCCCAATTCTATATATTCCAATAAAAAAGTCGCCCAAACATGATTTCCATATGAAAGTAAAAGACAGTATAGGAAATAGAATGCAGACATATTACAGTAGAAACATTGTGAAGAAAATGCTGGAAGGATTCGTTACTTGTATTGAAAACTCATGAGATGTAGTAATGGACAGTTCAATTGGCAATGCTGTTGCAGGCTACATGAACAGGATGTGCTCATCTGAGGACAACTGCATTGCTCGACAAGCGAAACAATGGTCTTTCAGAAAAAGAAATCAGACCCGAATTCAGAGTATGTAGTTATAAGAAGATATTCGTGAAGAAGATGATTTGATTACAATTGACTGAATATTTTGTATGTGAATATAAAAATAAATTTGTTCTTTGAATATAAATTATTATTTAGTTATTATGTATGAAAAGTAAGAGATTATCTCGCTCATAAAATGAATACAAATATGTAAAACCTCTTAAAAGACAAGATATATGTATACATATATATTTCAGTGATGTCAGTGTTTCATTGAAAATATCTTCTGAATACATTACATTCAGCCAGGGTTGTTTCTGCATGTTCAGAGAAATATGTCCTCATTCATATTTTCTTCATGTGTTTCCTACAGATCTTTGGGATCGTAAAGTGCACAAGTGGTCAAAATTATGGCGAATAAAGTTCATTTTTGCATGACGTGTTTAAGAATTTTTTTTTAATGTGTTGTCTGAATTTTGATCATGTTCAAGCAAAAAAATTTTGAAAATGATTCTCTGTATTTTTGACATAAAGCAGTATTCGTTATTAGTAGCATTCACCATTATTCACATGCATAGTATATACTCGTCCCAATGTGCCAGTAGAAAATATGCCAGCTGTTGAAGAATGTTTGGCGCTCCATTCTGTTCTGCAAACTTTTTAGTCGATTGATTCCAAGAGTAGCAATGAGGAACTTCGTGGTCAGCCACGTTCTTTAGAATTCCCCAGTTACAAACAACTGGAAAAAAAGTGGTCAATGTTGAGTTTGGTATACCTGCAGCTCTCTGAGGTGTATTATCTTGAGTGAAGTTGAGATGTTGTCCTTTTCTAGGTGAACCTTGCACTACATCCCATAATGAAGTGTTGAGGAATGTGGAAACCAATAATTTTCCATATAGCTTTAATAGTGTTATTATAAAACGTCCCATTTGAAACTTCGAATTCATTGATGAGGGAAATGGGATTCGTCAGTCCTAAAAATGCCTTATGGCAGTTTTATTCTTATATTTACGTATGCATTTTATAGATTTAAATGAATTGAAGGCCTTCAATTTGATATGTGCATTGAATGATTTCGAAAGAGAGTAGGGAACAATTCATTGGTTATCAATTTAGATTTTAACGTTATTGATTTTGATAGTTGTTGTATGTCGCCCACCCCCTTGCTTTCACAATCTGTACAGCGGATAACCATTGTCACCACTTTGTGTTTCTCGAAACATCTGAAATTAATACTTTTTAGTGTATTTTCCCTCTTTTATGAATGATGAAAAAGGGTTGTTTATTACACGGGGTCCGTGAGTCAGATGATTTTTGATAATTTTAAATAACTCTGGATTTTCTTTTAGATGGGCAGCTTAGCTGAAATGATATGAATCTGAGTTAGAACACCTTTTTCAACTAACAGAATAAAGATATGGGCCTATCAATTAACCAACTAATAAAGATATGGGC
>BMAW01050762.1:0-11666 GCA_019974015.1 Nephila pilipes
GAGAGAGAGAGAAATGTAAATAATGAAAAACTGAAATAATGTAAATCTAAAATTAATTGGTTTTTAAAAAAAAGTTTGCTTTACCTATAACCAACAAAAGTATTTCAGGAAACACTAATTTATTTGTGTATTTATTAAACATCAAACTTACCAGGTGCATAATAATCGAATACTTTAGCGGTCCCAGGCTGGGGATTTGAAACGTCTATGACTTTATCAACTTTGAATGAAGCTTGCATATCATCGTTGGATATCTGCGATCAAATAGAAAAATTGAAATTTAATAACATAATTATATCCGCATTATATAAACAGTACATGACTAAATCTAATTTTAAATACAGTCTTGCGTTTAGGCTTATTTAAAATGCGTATTTTGTTTTAAAAAAGTTATTTTCAAATACCATGTCTTTTTTGTGTTACAAAGTTTATCTTAAACACTTATACGAACTCATATTATTTTCTATTGTTGGATATAAAAAATACCTTTCATAGAAGAAAGTATGTTTCCATGAATATTATACGCAATAATACAATAATAAAGAAAACATTCATTATTTAATATAAAACATCAAAATAAAAGCATAAAAATATTTGACGAGAGGAAATTATCAAACTTTTTGTTTCATTAATCATTAACTGTTTTGGAACCAACTGATACATTCCAATGAAATAAGCATCAAGATTTATCCTGAAGTATATAGTCAATGTAATCGGGACTGATAAAATTTAATTAAATATTCATGTGCAATTTTTGTTAATGTACTGATGCATATTTCTAAGAAAAATGTGTTTACTCAATTTAATTTCTAAACTTAAAGCAACGATTGTATTAATTGAAAGATAAATATTTTTTTTTCTTTTCAGAAGGAACTATAATATCGTTATTAAAATTAAATGATCTGTCTAACTGTGAAACTTTATCTAAGTATCTAAGTTTATATCACCAAGATTTCAATTAATTAAATATTCGAGTATAACTCCTACATTGCCTGAATATTTATAAATATTCAATCCCCTTTATAAAAGTATTATTAAAGAAGCATCAGCTTGCAAGGTCTACTAACAGTTTGTTTGATCCTTAATTCATCAAGACTGTCACACTAAAGAATAATTGAAACATGTATTTTCATACTGACAACGAACGATTAAAAATAATACAAATATTAATAAGAAAATATGACTAATATTTTTTTAGTCAGTATAAATAATCATGCATACCTATTTTAGGGTTTAATTTTACATTGTTAAGCATAACTGTATCGCACTGGAATGTATTGCAGTCTTCTTACTGCCCAAATCTTATCCGTTAATCATTAAAGTATTAAACACTATTCATTATATAAAGTTGGTAAAAATTGAAATAATTTTGTGTTAGATACCTTCTCCCCTGGCTATCAAGATATTGCAGCTAAATCTGCACCTGATGAAACCTTTACATATTACGATATCATTATGTGCTTTAAATCAGCTATTCATAATCATTGACAAGATCAATGGAATCTGGAAATAAATTAACTAAAATATATTAAACTTATCATCTCTCTTCTCTCAATGGAAATAATCTTCATGTCGAAAATTATTTCATGGATTCTTCATGGAAATAATCTTCAGGTAGAAAATTATTTCATGAATTCTTCATGGAAATAATCTTCATTTTAATACGTTTATGAATCTGGTAAACGAGACTTATGCTTAAACATCAGTTTCTGGGAGAGGAAGCCCCTATATATAAACCATTGTATTTATCTTTTGATTGTGCGCTAGATTTTAAATAAATGCTCTGTTTTTATAACTCTGTTCGGTTTAAACATTTTAAATACTATACTCTATTTTTAATTGGCTGGGGATTTACCCTAATCAAATATTTTTCACTTTTTAAATAAAACATTTTAGTTTTACTTTACTCCATTCATATAATTTCACTATACTTTCTTTTATTTTCCATTTTGAAATTGAATTGTAAATTATTTTAGCTAAAAAAATTTAGTATCTTAATCTTGTGTTTACCACAATACATCCCATAAAGATTCAGTGCCATAAATTCAACCAACCAACCAAATAATCATCTCTATTAAAAACACTTGGTCGCATCAGCTCAATAGTTACTTGACGTGTTTCCACTCAAAAGAGATGTGGAAGAATATATAATGACAATTTTATATAATTAGTTTTTCTAGAATCTAAAGAATGATCACCAACTCTTTTGTCACGTCATATTGATGCCACGTAAATTAAGAAAATCGCTCACTATGATGTACTAAATATTTAATCAGTATTCTAATTAAAGTGATAAGTATCTGTCATTTATGTTCTTGAATAAGTTCGATGATGGTTCAAAAAATACTTGTGTTTGAAGACAGATGGCATCATTAAGATAAATTGTTGTTATCATTGAATACTGCCATCAGTTAAACGGAGCCGAAACAAATGTAGTATCGATTCATAAGTTAGTTTTGATTTGGTAGTCATTTGTTACCAAATCAAAATTAGATTGCGGCCGCGTCGAGTTGTCGACATCACTTTACGACGAACAGTCACAGTCGGTGTGAGACCGAAATTCACTATTATGCACCGGAAATCAAGCAAATATCAAAACGTTTGGTTGCTTCCAGTGAACTTATTCAGGAATTGTGAAGATGTCTCATCGGCCAGAAAAGTTATGACAAGAATTGTCGAGTTGCGAAAGCAGCTGTCGAAATATTTCTCTTTAATAAAAATTCTAAAAATCATTAATATCATAAAAAGATCTCTTCTGTTGTGATAATCTACATTTGTTAACTCGTAAGCATATCTGGATTAAATATAAATACACTTAAATACTAAGGATAGAAAATAAAATGGTCATCTCTCTGATATAAACAAAAATGGAATAAAATCTAATGTTGCCACAACATAAATGAAATTCAGCACGTAATAAAAATAATCTTTTACAATTGATCGCGTACAATTGATTGAATTACAGATCGCGTGATGTAAATAATTTTCAACAAGCGTCATGATCACGAATATGAGTAACCAACTCTTAGTAAACTGTCTAGTGAGTTATGATGCTAACTTAAAAAAAATAATTTTTAATGCTACTAGCGCAATCTCTTGGAATTTCTAAGAACTTATTGAACAATCCTCGTACTCAAGATTTATCTTATTAAAGGCACAATTGGCTAGTGGAAAATTTTTAAAAGAGTAGATTATAAATAAACTATTTCTGTTCAATAAATTCGTAATTTTTTTTCCTTTTACTTAAGGATGGATATATTCTTCTACCCTAATCATGATGTAAAATATACAAATTAATTTTATTAACAATTTGAATGAAATACAGAAAGTTGTCCTCTCCTATAAACATTTAAAAATTCACTAACTATATACATTATAGAAAGAGTACGCTTACTATTAAATTTGTATTAGTATTGCCTTAATTAAATGTATTGCATTACATGTATATATATATATATATATATATATAACGTCGTGATAGTTTCGATAAGAAAATTTATGTTCGAACAGATCTTAAAATAACTTAGTGAAATTAATTATTCAACGGGTTATTTACGGAAAATATTGTATTACTTTCAAGTAGCAATATTATTTTTGTAAATATCATTTGATCCGAGTTTCCTACTGAAATATCTTTTTAGAAATTTTTCTCAATTCTATTACTAGAACATTATTTTTATTAATCTTAATATTATAATAATTTTGTTAGAAGAGGGAACTGAAAATCCATACACATAAAGAGTCCATAAGATTTAAATTCAATTTGTCTATTCTTTTGTGCACTAACTTTATAAATTTTGTTACCTGTTACATTTTCAGTATTTTGTCAAATTGATAACATTAAAGTAACCTTAATTTCTTAAAACTTATAATATCAATGATTTTGAAACATAATTATTTTGCTCGTTTGACATTTATGCGGAAATCAAATATGTAATAGAAATAGAATAAGAATATGAAACTTATATTTACCTCCGAAAAGTAGAGGATAACTTTATTGTCCTCTACATCAGCCCTTAAAATCTTGTTGTTTGGGTCAGCAGTGAGCTGTAAGAGTAAGTGATAATAGTTAATAAATAATAGTTAATGAAAAGTTTGTATTTAAGTATCGAAATTTTGAAGAAACATTTATTTAAAAGAAAATAGAAAATAATTAATTAAATTTTCATTTTCAATTATGAAAATCCTGAAAAAGTAAGAACACCGAATTAGTACTGAACCATAAGTAATTTGTAAGAGGAAAATAAAGAAATATTTCTCGATAATTGGTATTTCTAAAATATCAAAAACTCAAGTTTGATAAAATTTGTTTATATAACATGATTCTAAATCAAGATAACATTAACACTTAAAATGAAATAAAATTAATCCGAAAGAATAGACAGAAGTTTAGAGTTATATAACATTCCTCACCTGGTCAAGACTGTCTCTATCAGGTACAATTCCAGTGATCATTTTAATTTCAACAACGCTCATTCCAGCAATTTTTCCTTTCGGTATATAGCTAAAAATAAATGAACATATGTTTAAAAAATTATTAGGAATTCTTTGAAAAATAAAATATTTCAGCTAATGAAATAAAAGTTAAAATCTCAGTTGAAATGAATATGTTTCTATTAAAGAATTTTAATCATATTTCTTATAAAATTTGTAAATGCCATGACAAAAAAAAAGGAAAAAAACATTCGACATTTAAAGGTTAAAAGAGATATATTAGTTTATTTGATATATTATTCTTAATTCTATTCACACACAAAATTATAACTAATCTAAAACGCATTTCATTACAGAATATTAAATTAAAAAATATCGAATTACTCATTTGTAATGAAATAATAAGCTTTAAGTATTTTTTGTGAGAGCATATAGCAATATGCTGCACAAAACAAAGCCCTTATTAAAGTTTGGAAATATTTTTATAACAGTTTTCTAGACTTTAATTTTTATGAAATATTACTCTTAATAAAGTTAGTAATATTTGATACATTTTTTAATTACTTGCAAATATAAATATAAATGGAAAAACACAATTTAAAGGCAGATGAATAATGGACCGAAAAATAACCTGAAATGACCAAGGAGTGCTCGTACCTTACGTCGATAGTTATCTTTCTTTGATTGCAATCTGGACTTGAGCATTTGCCTACAGCATTGAGGTGGAACTTCTTTTTCTCTGGAGGAGTGTTGGTATGATATCTGAGAGTTGTCTGGAGGACAAAAAAAGAGAGGATTAAAAAAATATTAACAACTTGAATAATGTTTTCAAGGATAATATTTTTATTACAGCTTCGTTAAAAAATTACGTTCGAATATGCGAATAAAAGAAAAGAAGTCTCATTTATATTTTATGAAAATCCCCAAATGTTAATCCTAGGTAGATGAATTTGTAAAGAAAATTATTTGTCTTCCTATGGAAGGTAATATTAATATGTTTATATGTGTGTATAAAGTGCTTTTTAATTAAGTAAATGTATGAAGAGATATATAATCTGATATTTTTTTTACAGTCATGATGATAATTATATTATACATATGCTATTAACTATTTGACAGAAAAATTTGCTGAAAAAAGTAGCTCCTTTGTATTAAAATTTAAAGCCTTTTGATTTCAAAAATTCGGGGAACTTTGAAATAACTATGAATTTTCAGAAGATCTGAGTTAAAACACGGAAATATCACAAAATTACCGGAAGTGAAAGTTTCTAATGTTGAATTTTAAGTTTGAAAATTAATGTTTTATTTGTTGTATAAAAAAGAGACTTCATCTCAAATTAAATATTTACGACTGTCTGGATAATAAATATGATTGATTAAATTTTGCAACAAAATTATATTTTAATTCTATCAACTGAATAAGAAGGTTACTATTTTTATTTATTTGCCCCTCTCCTTGTGTTACAGTAAGTGTTAAAATTTGAATAAATATATTTTCTTAATAGATGCAACAAATAAAATTTAAGAATTCTTTAAACTCAATGTTTTTATTTAACTTTACTCTTTCCTATTTTTCTTTCTAATTTAAAATTCTGAATTGTTTTTAAAGTTATTATTAAGATTTTAAAATAAATATACAGTGTATATAAAGGAGAAACAAAAAGTTTTCTAAGAACGATTTGAAACTATTTGTAAAAAAGAAATAATTTTTTTTCAACTTTGTTTCTAGGAGGTGAGTGTCGTTGAGTTTACCTGCAGGAGTCCACAACCTTGTCCTTGAGATTGTATGTTTAATGTGCTTGGCACCTGAGAGACCTTATTTCGTTGCACTAATAATTTGTTATCTTCAGTAATTTTAACTGATTCTTCCAACCCTCCACTGATGGAAACTTGAATATTGACGGGATCTTTGTACACTAATTTTGCAAAATTACTTAAAGCGTGCAAGCCAACAACTGTGTCCTGTTAAGATAGAAAAGAAACATAATATTCTTATATGTATTTTAATAAAATATTATTTTGCATTTTTAATTGAAATATTTTAACAAAAAATTGAAAGTAGAGTAGTTTTTTACGAAATTAATAAGCAAAAGGTGTTCTTACATAAACAAGGTATTAAACGAAATGGATGTTTACTAGAAATAAATGCACAATCAGTTGTGTAAATTATTTATATCAATGAATAAATTTTTATTCGTTTCTGATGAAAAGGATTAATTTAAAAGAATCTGTAATTTATAAAAACAGTAGAATTAAAATGATTTATTTCTTAAGAAACTTTCACATGATATGTGTGGGAATTCATATTTTTATATTCTTATAAATTTTAGTTCAGAATGGGAAATGTTTGCATTACAAATTATCTGAAGGTTTTTATTTATTTACTTTTCCTAATTGATATGATACATAATGTAAAATATTTAAATGTTTTGAATTACATTAAGATACACTCTTTTTATTTTTTTGAGTCTTCTTCGATCCTTATCTACAACCGCTGCATACTTATTTATAAATCTTTTGCTGACTCACTGATTTCAAAGATAAAACTAGTTCTGGAATCAAATGTAATGGTAGATTTTCCTAGTTATTTATTGTCTATGATGCATTTGCATTTTATTACATGCGAGGGTCATTCAATAAGCTCTTAGAAAATTCAAGAGATAGCGCTCGTAGCATCGAAAATTATTTGTTTTTAGTAAGCATCATGACTGACTAGAAAACTGTTTAAGTCTTAGTTATTTACACTATAATTACGACATGATTTTATTTTTAATGTCAATTAAAGCAAGAAATTCATGTTTATTTACAAAAATGGAGAAGAAAAATGAGTTTCGAGCGTGATGATCAAGCCCTTATATTTAAAAGGCTTAATACCGAAAGAAATCAATGTTAGTTGGATAAAGTTCATGGCACATATGCTCCTGTGTTTGCAACTGTTTTCAATTGGCTAAATGAGTTTAAACATGGCCGTACATCCATAGAAAATGAACGTCGTTTGGGACGTCCAATGGAAATGACTATTCCCGAATGATTAACAAAATAATTCACGATATGGTTTTGAGCAATTAGCGAATCAAAGAACGTGAAATAGTTGAGGCCACTGGGATATCGTAAGGTACACAGTTTTCAATTTTGCGTGAAAAATTGAGTGTCCAAAAACTTTAGTAAGATGGGCACCACGTTTGCTCTCAGTAAAAAATAAACGCAATAGTGGGGTTGACTCTGAGATTATTTTGGTGGTTTTTCTTCACAATCCTGACGAAGAATTTCTGGGGCGATTCATAACTGTGGACAAACCATAGATACACTTCTACAATTCAGAGACAAAGGAGCAGTCAAAACAGGGGAATTTGGAGGCGAACGGGCTCCGAAGAAACAAAGACTGTGATATCGGCCTGCAAGGTATTGCCACAGTTTTTTGCGATGCATGTGGAATCATCTACACCAAATACTAGAAAAAGGAAAAACAATAACTGGAAAAGATTATGAGTCACTATCGCAACAGGTGAATGAAGAAATCATGAAAAAATGTCCTCATTTGAAAAAGAAGGAAAAAAATTCTGTACCATAAAGATGCACGAGTGCACAGCTGTGCAGTTTCAATGGCTAAAACCAAGGAATTAAAGTTCGAATTATTGCAACATCCACCGTATTCCCCAGGTTTAGCCCCCAGTAACATTTTTATTTCCAAATTTTAAGAAATAGCTTGCGCACAATGATTTACTTCGAACGAAGAGGTCATCACCCAAACAGATGCCTATTTTGAGTACCTTCCGAAATCTTAACTTATAGATGGCTTTAATAATTTGGAGAAATTCTTGGATAAATGTAGAGCTAAAAGGAGATTATGTTGAAAAATAATATAAATCTACCTAAAATAATTTGTTTTCCAATCTTTTTCGAATTACTTACCGAACGATCCTCGTACATCTATCTGGCTAACATTTTCACTATCGTAATCTTCTTTTAATATTCTTAGATTGTATTCAAAAATGTATTCTTAAAACTCTTTCACAAAGCATCGTATATTACAAGTTCTATTAAGAACATAGTGAGGAAACCAGTCTTCCTAACTCAGTAATAATCCACGTTTTAAAATACATAAATACAAATATTTTTCGCAACATTGTTACCGTAAATGTGTGCATAAAAGCTAATTAAAGTACGGTAATTGTACATGAAATTATATGGATCTTAATACAATAACATTCTCTTATACTTTCGTTTTCTTCCACATTTATCTCTTCTTTTTAAATAGAACAGTTTAGTTTTGTTGAATATAGGGAGATTTCTTAAAGTACTAATTCTTTATGCCAATCTTTGAAACCATACCATAGATTCTTATTAACAATTCGTCCTTTCTTCTTTGAAATAGTTATTAGTATTCTAACAGGGAGACTCAAATTCTTTCATCAGATCAATTAAAATAATGTCAATGAGAACCGCAATCTGATAATTTTATGTTACATGGCAACTTGCCACATGTAATAAACACAGAATTCCTTTTCATGTATAACTGAAATTGAAAACATTCATTATGTTAACCGGAAAATTCTGTCCGATTGTGAAGTGAAAGAAAATAATACATTTATATACATTTGATGATATTTATTGTACAATATAATTTCCGTCGTTAATAGTATTGATCTACGAGTATTCCAGACGGGCGCTTAAGTGATAAACATTTGCTTAATAAAATCGTCATATTCACATCTCTGTTTTATCGTAACGGAAACAAAGCCATTTAGGATCGGATGATAACTAGTGATGAAAGAAAGAATTATTTTCGATACATCGTAAGGAAAAGAGTATCCATGCTCTATAGACTAACTGTCTCCTCCACCACTAAATCGAGATTGAGCCTCAATAAGAAATTGCGGTGCATAGAACGGGACATAGAAGAACCAATACATTTCGTGCTTTTGAAACCTATCAAAAAGCTCAATTCGGAGCGATACTGTCTGCAAACTGATGATTTAAACAAAGCACTCGAAGAAAAAAAAATAGGTGATGTTCAAAATGAAGCACATTATATAGCATCATGAAAATAACAAACTACATGCTGCTTTGATGATTCGTCAAAAAAATCAAGGAGCGAGACTGGGAATTTTTTGCTGCATCCACCATACTTTTCAGACCTAGTACCCTATAGGTCTAAAAAGTATTATCTTGGTTTATCTTGTTTAAAAAGGTCTTGGTTTATCTCCCTGCAAAATATTTATATTGAGCAATAAATATTATTAAATGTATGAAAAGTGTATTATTTTCTTTCACTTCACAGACAGAACTTTCCGGTAGACCTAATATTTTCGATTCGGTGAGAGACTAATGTATCGTACCTGAGTGGATGAGAAACCTCCTTGAGGATTTAAATTCGATGTCAAGTAGCGGACCAAGGGAACGACGTCTGATTTACTGTTTCCTATTTGGAGGTTTGACAATACAGCATACGCAACAGTTTCAATATTAGTGGCCGAAGTTCCATTAGGATTTCTGTAATACTCAACACCATCTGCAAGTAAAGTTATAAAATATGAAAAACGCAACATTAATTTAAGATAAATTATAAAATAATATATTATCATAATTTATCTTTTCATAAAATAAAATGAAAAAAACTTTGAAAACAAGAAAACTTTTGTATTATAATAAAAATAATTATCTTCAATTTGATTTAAGTTAAATATCCTAAATGCTATTATTATATGAAATATTCTCTTTAGAAAGGGATTGTGAAATATCTTGCTAATTTTACGAAATGCAATTGCTTTAAAATGATTGAAATTTAGAGTATATAATGTATTTTTTACTCTGATATAGGAGACAATGATTATAAATATACAATTCTATATCTATGAAATAATTTTAGAAACAGTTACATAAACTTGAAAATTAACTCAATGTACTTTCACGAACATTGATTAAAAACCGAATACAGTAAAAGTAGCTTTTCATTTGGGAAATATTTCAAAATGCTAATTATTAGTTGCTTATTATTATTATTTAGGCATTGTATAGATATCATTGTAGTAAATTATTTTATTAGTATTGCATGATCTAGAAAATCATTTGCTAATGCCTATTGATCAATGAATTTCTTTAAGATATCTTTCAAGAATTTTTAACACAATATAATGAACCGAAGTGGAAAAGTTACATAATCTTTAATCTTCAAAGTATAATAAATAATATATATTTTAAGATTCGCATTTTTAAGTGTTGTTTTGTCTCTTCTTACACTTTTATATATATATATATATATATATATATATATGTAAGGATCGTTTATTAACCTTGTCGGATGGAGGTTTTCTTAAAATTTCAGAGTCACATCAGAATTATTTAAAAAAAATAATATAATAATAAATATTTTTGTATAAAAAATAAAATGATATAAAATTGACTTATTATAAAATATTTGCTTTCAAAAAAGTAATCTTTTCTATCTAAAAATGCCAAGAAAAAGATTATGTAATAAAGTATCTGCATTTTATATACTATTCGATTGTATTAAGCCACAAATTAAAATTAAACCTAGTGATTTTATATTTGCATAGTAATAAACATTTAAACATTCAAAAATGTTTTTAGACTTATTTTAACAAATAAATGCCATTTTTCGGAGCAAATATTGAGGCACATAAAAATAAATATCTATTATTACACGCGAAAGATTTCATCTTACCGTTTGTAATTGCTCTGGGTTTTATCTGTTGTATAAGGTTTTGCGCATCGCCATTGTCACCAGAAAGAGCCTCGGCATATGAATATAGGAATGTTTCGTAAGGATTTGCAGGAGGATTGTTGCTTAAGCAGGACAAGGCTTCTGTAATTACTGTCTGATTTTGGTATTTGGATATAATGAGAGAAGCGACAACGTATGCTGTAATAGCTCCTTTGTTTTTTTCACCTTCAAGACCTCCCTGGAACAAGAAAATATATACAAGATTGATAAACACAATTTTTTTGGTTATTAGACAAAGGATAAATTATTATAATTAAAATTATTCGTAAGATGTATCATGAAAGTTGGATATTTATTCGTTTAAAGATGACTTCAGATATAGCTCAAAGTACTAACGTTACTGAAAAAAGAATCTATTTATAATTTTTTTTTCTTTGTTGAAATCATAATACAATATGTAATGCACTTTTCAATATAAGTCATCAATTTAAATTTAAAAAAACTATATATATATATATATATATATATATATATATATATATATATA
>BMAW01050772.1:0-47863 GCA_019974015.1 Nephila pilipes
CGAACTCCAAGTAGATGGGTATTTCTTATTTTTTACAGGTGTAGCAGGTTCTGTTAGAATGAGGAAATGCACGAAAGGTAAACTACTATTATTTTCTTACTAATCTCAAATAATATTGACTTATATAATTAACTTTTTTTTTTCTTTAGGAGGAACCGGTCTAGGACTTAGGTGTCCCCTTCCACACAAGCTGAGATGAAATGAAGAATTCCCATCTGATGCAGGAATTTTCTCGACATTGAGTTGCAGGTTCTGATATAAAGTGACGAATGTCCATCGAAAGGTATGCGCATATGCAGTTATTTGTTTGTTCCTATTTTTTTCATGATTAGATTGATGTCTGAATCAATTTCTTTTGTTCTTTAGAGTAACCGGCCTAGGCCGCAGGTCCATCATCCCACAAGCTGGGATGGACGAGAAAACTCCAAGTAGATGGGCATTTTATTTTTTTACAGGTGGTAGCAGGTTTTGTTAGAATGGGGAAATGCCAATCGAAAGGTAAAACACCTAATTATTTATTTAATTAATCTGAAATAATATTGACTTATATAATTAACTGTCTTTTTTTTTTATTTAGATGGAACCGGTCTAGGACTTATGTGTCCCCTTCCACAAAGCTGAGATGAAATGAAGAATTCTAACTGATGGGAATTTTCTCGAAGGGGTGTTGCAGGTTCTGATATAAAGTGAATGTCCATCGAAAGGTAAGGCATATGAGTTATTTTTTTTCCTATTTTTTTTCATGATTAGCATTGATGTATGTAATCAACTGTTCTCTGTTTCTTTAGGAGTAACCGGCCTATGCACAGGTCCATCATCCACACAAGCTGGGATGGACGAGAAGAACTCAAGTAGATGCATTTTTATTTTTTACAGGTGGTAGCAGGTTCTGTTAGAATGGAAATGCATCGAAAGTAAAACACCTATTATTTATTTCTTAATCTAAATAATATTGACTTATATAATTAACTTTTTTTTTTTAGAGGAACGTCTGGGACTTAGGTGTCCACCTCCACACAAGTGAGGAAAGTGAAGAATTCTAACTGATGCAGGAATTTTCTCGAAGGGTGTTGCAGGTTCTGATATAGTGCCGAATGTCCATCGAAAGGTAAGGCATATGCAGTTATTTGTTTGTTCCTATTTTTTTCATGATTAGCATTGATGTATGTAATCAAACTTCTGTTTCTTTAGGAGTAACCGCCTTAGGCTGCACGGTCCATCATCCACAAGCTGGGATGGACAGAAGAACTCCAAGTAGATGGGCATTTTTTATTTTCTTACAGGTGGTAGAGTTCTGTTAGAATGAGGAAATGCCAATCGAAAGGTAAAACCCTAATTATTATTTACAATCTCAAATAATATTGACTTATATAATTAACTTTTTCTTTTCTTTAGGAGGAACCGGTCTAGATTAGGTGTCCCCTTCCACACAAGCTGAGATGAATGAAGAATTCCCTAACTGATGCGGAATTTTGACGGGAGGTTGAGGTTCTGATATAAAGTGACGAATGTCCATCGAAAGGTATGCGCATAGTTATTTTTCTATTTTTTTTTTTCATGATTGATTGATGTTGTAATCAACTTTCTTTGTTTTTTAGGAGTAACGGCCTAGAGCGCACGGTCCATCATCCACACAAGCTGGGATGGACGAGAAGACTCAATGGGGCATTTTATTTTTTTATGGAGCAGGTTCTTTAGAATGGGGAAATGCAATCAAAGGTAAGACACCTAATTATTTATTTCTATTTCAAATAATATTGACTTATATAATTAATGTCTTTTTTTTATTTAGGAGAACCGGTTAGGACTTAGGTGTCCCCTTCACACAAGCTGAGATGAAGAAGAGATTCAACTGATGCAGGAATTTTCTCGAGAAGTTGCAGGTTCTGATATAAAGTGACGATCATCAAAGGTATGTGCATATGCAGTTATTTTTTGTTCTATTTTTTCATGAATTAGATTGATGTTTAATCAACTTTTCTTTTGCTTTCTTTAGAGTAACCCAGGCCGGCACAGGTCCATCATCCACAACGCTGGGATGGACGAGAAGACCCAAGTAGATGGGCATTATTTTTTTACAGGTGGTAGCAGGTTCTGTTAGAATGGAAATGCCAATCGGTAAAACACCTAATTATTTATTTCTAATCTAAATAATATTGACTATATAAATTAATGTCTTTTTTATTTAGAGGAACCGGTTAGACTATAGTCCCTTCCACAAAGCGGAGATAAGTGAAGAATTCAAGCTGATGCAGGAATTTTCGACGGGGTGTTGCAGGTTCTGATATATAGTGCGAATGTCCATCGAAAGGTATCGCATATGCAGTTATTTTCCTTATTTTTTTTTCATGATTAGCATTGATGTATGTAATCAAACTTCTGTTTCTTTAGGAGTAACCGCCATAGAGGCCACTGGGTCCATCATCACACAAGCTGGATGGACGAGAAGAACTCAAGAGATGGGATTTTTATTTTTTACAGGTGGTAGCAGGTTCTTGTTAGAATGGAGAAATGCTATCGAAAAGGTAAACTCCAATTATTATTTACTAACTCAAATATTGACTTTTAATTAACTTTTTTTTTTTTAGAGGAACTGGTCTAGGACTTAGGTGTCTCTTCCACACAAGCTGAGATGAAATGAAGAATTCCCAACTGATGCAGAATTTTCTCGACAGGGTTGCGGTCTGATATAAAGTGACGAATGTCCATCGAAAGGTATGCGCATGCAGTTATTTTTTCTTATTTTTTTCATGAATTAGAGATTGATAATCAACTTTCTTTGTTTCTTTAGAGTAACCGGCCTAGAGCGCAGGTCCATCATCACACAAGTGGGATGGACGAGAACTCAAGTAGATGGGCATTTTTATTTTTTACAGGTGGTAGCAGGTTCTGTTAGAATGGGGAAATGCCAATCGAAAGGTAAACACCTAATTATTTATTTTTTCTAAATAAATTGACTATATAATTAACTGTCTTTTTTTTTTATTTAGAGGAAAACGGTCTAGACTAGTGTCCTTCCCAAAGCGGAGATAGCGAAGAATTCGCAATGATGGGAATTTTCTCACGGGTGTTGAGGTTCTGATATATAGTGCGAATGTCCATCGAAAGGTATGCGCATATGCAGTTATTTTTTTTCCTATTTTTTCATGATTAGCATTGATGTATGTAATCAACTGTCTTCTTTAGGAGTAACCGGCCTAGGGCGCACGGGTCCACATCCACACAGCTGGGGTGAGAGAAGAACTCAAGTAGATGGGCATTTTTATTTTTTACAGGTGGTAGGGTTCTGTTAGAATGGGGAAATGCCAATGAAAGGTAAAACACCTAATTATTTATTTCTTTCTCAATAATATTGACTTATATAATTAACTTTTTCTTTTTTTTTAGGAGTGGTCTAGACTTAGGTGTCCCTTCACACAAGCTGAGATGAAAGTGAAGAATTCAACCGATGCAGGAATTTTCTCGAAGTGTTGCAGGTTCTGATTTATAGTGCCGAATGTCCATCGTATGGCATATGCAGTTATTTGTTCTATTTTTTTTCATGATTAGATTGATGTATGTAATCAACTTTCTCTGTTTCTTTAGAGTAACCGGCCTAGGAGCACGGTCCATCATCCACACGTGGGATGGACGAGAAGAACTCCAAGAGATGGGCATTTTTATTTTTACAGGTGGTAGCAGGTTCTAGAATGGGAAATGCCAATCGAAAGGTAAAACACCTAATTATTTATTTAATTAATCTGAAATAATATTGACTTATATAATTATGCTTTTTTATTTAGGATGAACCGGTCACTTAGTGTCCCCTTCCAAAGCGAGATAAAGTGAAGAATTCCAATGATGCAGAATTTTCTCGACGGTGTTGCAGGTTCTGATATAAGTGCCGAATGTCCATCGAAAGGTATGCGCATATGCAGTTATTTGTTTGTTCCTATTTTTTCTTCATGTATTAGCATTGATGTATGTAATCAACTTGTTCTCTCTTTAGAGACCGGCCTAGCTGCACGGGTCCATCATCCACACAAGCTGGGATGGACGAGAAGAACTCCAAGTAGATGGGCATTTCTATTTTTTTACAGGTGGCAGTTTCTGTTAGAATGGGGAAATGCCAATCGAAAGGTGAAGACACCTAATTGATATTTAATTAATCTGAAATAATATTGACTTATATAATTAACTTGTCTTTTATTATTTAGATGGAACCGGTCTAGGACTTAGGTGTCCCCCTTCCACACAAGCTGAGATGAAGTGAAGAATTCCCAACTGATGCAGGAATTTTCTCGAAGGGGTGTTGCAGGTTCTGATATAAAGTGACGAATGTCCATCGAAAGGTATGCGCATATGCAGTTATTCCTTTTTTTTTTTTCATGAGTTAGGATTGATGTATGTAATCAACTGTTCTGTTTCTTTAGGAGTAACCCGGCCTAGGGCTGCACGGGTCCATCATCCACACAAGCTGGGATGGACGAGAAGAACTCCAAGTAGATGGACATTTATTATTTTTTTACAGGTGGTACCAGGTTCTCTTAGAATGGGGGAAATGCCAATCAAAAGGTAAGACCCCTAATTATTTATTTGCTTTTCTCAAATAATATTGACTTATATAATTAACTGTCTTTTTTTATTTAAGAGGAACCGGTCTAGGACTTAGGTGTCCCCCTTCCACACAAGCTGGGATGAAGTCAAGAATTTCCAACTGATGCAGGAATTTTCTCGAAGGGGTGTTGCAGGTTCTGATATAAAGTGTCGATTGTCCATCGAAAGGTATGCGCATATGCAGTTATTCCTTTTTTCCTATTTTTTTTCATGAATTAGGATTGATGTATAAAATCAACTGTTCTTTGTTTCTTTAGGAGTAACCCGGCCTAGGGCTGCACGGGTCCATCATCCACACAAGCTGGGATGGACGAGAAGAACTCCAAGTAGATGGGCATTTTTTATTTTTTTACAGGTTGTAGCAGGTTTTGTTAGAATGGGGGAAATGCCTTCGAAAGGTAAAACACCTACTTATTTATTTACTTAATCTCAAATAATATTGACTTATATAATTAACTGTCATTTTTTTTATTTAGGATGAACCGGTCTAGGACTTAGGTGTCCCCCTTCAGTACAAGCTGAGATGAAGTGAAGAATTCCCAACTGAAGCAGGAATTTTCTCGACGGGGTTTTGCAGGTTTTGATATAAAGTGCCGAATGTCCATCGAAAGGTATGCGCATATGCAGTTATTTGTTTGTTCCTATTTTTTTCATGAATTAGCATTGATGTATGTAATAAACTTTTCTTTGTTTCTTTAGGAGTAACCTGGCCTAGGGCCGCACGGGTCCATCATCCACACAAGCTGGGATGGACGAGAAGAACTCCAAGTAGATGGACATTTATTATTTTTTTACAGGTGGTACCAGGTTCTCTTAGAATGGGGGAAATGCCAATCTAAAGGTAAGACCCCTAATTATTTATTTGCTTTTTCTCAAATAATATTGAATTATATAATTAACTGTCTTTTTTTTTATTTAGGAGGAACCGGTCTAGGACTTAGGTGTCCCTCTTCCACACAAGCTGAGATGAAGTGAAGAATTCCCAACTGATGCAGGAATTTTCTGGAAGGGGTGTTGCAGGTTCTGATATAAAGTGACGAATGTCCATCGAAAGGTATGCGCATATGCAGTTATTCCTTTTATCCTATTTTTTTTTCATGAGTTAGGATTGATGTATGTAATCAACTGTTCTGTTTCTTTAGGAGTAACCCGGCCTAGGGCTGCACGGGTCCATCATCCACACAAGCTGGGATGGACGAGAAGAACTCCAAGTAGATGGGCATTTTTTATTTTTTTACAGGTGGTAGCAGGTTTTGTTAGAATGGGGGAAATGCCTTCGAAAGGTAAAACACCTACTTATTTATTTACTTAATCTCAAATAATATTGACTTATATAATTAACTGTCATTTTTTTTATTTAGGAGGAACCGGTCTAGGACTTAGGTGTCCCCCTTCCACACAAGCTGAGATGAAGTCAAGAATTCCGAACTGATGCAGGAATTTTCTGGAAGAGGTGTTGAAGGTTCTGATATAAAGTGACGAATGTCCATCGAAAGGTATGCGCATATGCAGTTATTCCTTTTTCCCTATTTTTTTTTATGAATTAGCATTAATGTATGTAATCAAATTTTCTTTGTTTCTTTAGGAGTACCCGGCCTAGAGCCGCACGGGTCCATCATCCACACAAGCTGGGATGGACGAGAAGAACTCCAAGTAGATGGGCATTTTTTATTTTTTTACAGGTGGTAGCAGGTTCTCTTAGAATGGGGGAAATGCCAATCGAAAGGTAAGTCCCCTAATTATTTATTTGCTTTTCTCAAATAATATTGACTTATATAATTAACTGTCTTTTTTTTTTTATTTACGATGAACCGGTCTAGGACTTTGGTGTCCCCTTTCCACACAAGCTGAGATGAAGTGAAGAATTCCCAACTGATGCAGGAATTTTCTCGACGGGGGGTTGCAGGTTCTGATATAAAATGACGAATGTCCATCGAAAGGTATGCGCGTATACAGTTATTCCTTTTTTCCTATTTTTTTTTCATGAATTAGGATTGATGTATGTAATCAACTGTTCTTTGTTTCTTTAGGAGTAACCCGGCCTAGGGCCGCACGGGTCCATCATCCACACAAGCTGGGATGGACGAGAAGAACTCCAAGTAGATGGGCATTTTTTAATTTTTTACAGGTGGTACCAGGTTTTGTTAGAAAAGGGGAAATGCCAATCGAAAGGTAAAAAAAAACTAATTATATATTTACTTAATCTCAAATAATATTGACATATAATTAATTGTCTTTTTTTTTATTATTATTTAGGAGGAACCGGTCTAGGACTTAGGTGTCCAACTTCCACACAAGCTGAGATGAAGTGAAGAATTCCCAACAGATGCAGGAATTTTCTCGAAGGGGTGTTGCAGGTTCTGATATATAGTCCCGAATGTCCATCGAAAGGTATGCGCATATGCAGTTATTCCTATTTTTTTTTCATGAGTTACGATTGATGTATGTAATCAACTGTTCTGTTTCTTTAGGAGTAACCCGGCCTAGGGCTGCACGGGTCCATCATCCACACAAGCTGGGATGGACGAGAAGAACTCCAAGTAGATGGGCATTTTTTATTTTTTTACAGGTGGTAGCAGAATTTGTTAGAATGGGGGAAATGCCTTCGAAAGGTAAAACACCTACTTATTTATTTTTTTAATCTCAAATAATATTGACTTATATAATTAACTGTCATTTTTTTTTTATTTAGGAGGAACCGGTCTAGGACTTAGGTGTCCCCCTTCAGCACAAGCTGAGATGAAGTGAAGAATTCCCAACTGATGCAGGAATTTTCTGGAAGGGGTGTTGCAGGTTCTGATATAAAGTGACGAATGTCCATCGAAAGGTATGCGCATATGCAGTTATTCCTTTTTTCCTATTTTTTTTCATGAATTAGCATTGATGTATGTAATCAACTGTTCTCTGTTTCTTTAGGAGTAACCCGGCCTAGGGCCGCACGGGTCCATCATCCACACAAGCTGGGATGGACGAGAAGAACTCCAAGTAGATGGGCATTTCTTATTTTTTTACAGGTGGTAGCAGGTTCTGTTAGAATGGGGGAAATGCCAATCGAAAGGTAAGACACCTAATTATTTATTTGCTTTTCTCAAATAATATTGACTTATATAATTAACTGTCTTTTTTTTATTTAGGAGGAACCGGTCTAGGACTTAGGTGTCCCCCTTCCACACAAGCTGAGATGAAGTGAAGAATTCCCAACTGATGCAGGAATTTTCTCGAAGAGGTGTTGAAGGTTCTGATATAAAGTGCCGAATGTCCATCGAAAGGTATGCGCATATGCAGTTATTTGTTTGTTCCTATTTTTTTTCATGAATTAGCATTGATGTATGTAATCAACTTTTCTTTGTTTCTTTAGGAGTAACCCGGCCTAGAGCCGCACGGGTCCATCATCCACACAAGCTGGGATGGACGAGAAGAACTCCAAGTAGATGGGCATTTTTTATTTTTTTACAGGTGGTAGCAGGTTCTCTTAGAATGGGGGAAATGCCAATCGAAAGGTAAGACACCTAATTATTTATTTGCTTTTTCTCAAATAATATTGACTTATATAATTAACTGTCTTTTTTTTTATTTAAGAGGAACCGGTCTAGGACTTAGGTGTCCCCCTTCCACACAAGCTGGGATGAAGTCAAGAATTCCCAACTGATGCAGGAATTTTCTCGAAGGGGTGTTGCAGGATCTGATATATAGTCCCGAATGTCCATCGAAAGGTATCCGCATATGCAGTTATTCCTTTTTTCCTATTTTTTTTTCATAAGTTAGGATTGATGTATGTAATCAACTGTTCTGTTTCTTTAGGAGTAACCCGGCCTAGGGCTGCACGGGTCCATCATCCACACAAGCTGGGATGGACGAGAAGAACTCCAAGTAGATGGGCATTTTTTATTTTTTTACAGGTGGTAGCAGGTTTTGTTAGAATGGGGGAAATGCCTTCGAAAGGTAAAACACCTACTTATTTATTTACTTAATCTCAAATAATATTGACTTATATAATTAACTGTCATTTTTTTTATTTAGGAGGAACCGGTCTAGGACTTAGGTGTCCCTCTTCCACACAAGCTGAGATGAAGTGAAGAATTCCCAACTGATGCAGGAATTTTCTGGAAGGAGTGTTGAAGGTTCTGATATAAAGTGACGAATGTCCATCGAAAGGTATGCGCATATGCAGTTGTTTGTTTGTTTCTATTTTTTTTTCATGAATTAGCATTGATGTATGTAATCAACTGTTCTGTTTCTTTAGGAGTAACCCGGCCTAGGGCTGCACGGGTCCATCATCCACACAAGCTGGGATGGACGAGAAGAACTCCAAGTAGATGGGCATTTTTTATTTTTTTACAGGGGGTAACAGGTTTTGTTAGAATGGGGGAAATGCCTCCGAAAGGTAAAACACCTACTTATTTATTTGCTTTTTCTCAAATAATATTGAATTATATAATTAACTGTCTTTTCTTTTATTTAGGAGGAACCGGTCTAGGACTTAGGTGTTCCCCTTCCACACAAGCTGGGATGAAGTCAAGAATTTCCAACTGATGCAGGAATTTTCTGGAAGGGGTGTTGCAGGTTCTGATATATAGTCCCGAATGTCCATCGAAAGGTATGCGCATATGCAGTTATTCCTTTTTTCCTATTTTTTTTTTTTCATGAGTTAAGATTGATGTATGTAATCAGCTGTTCTGTTTCTTTAGGAGTAACCCGGCCTAGGGCTGCACGGGTCCATCATCCACACAAGCTGGGATGGACGAGAAGAACTCCAAGTAGATGGTCATTTTTTATTTTTTTACAGGTGCTAGCAGGTTCTCTTAGAATGGGGGAAATGCCAATCGAAAAGTAAAACACCTAATTATATATTTACTTAATCTCAAATAATATTGACATATAATTAATTGTTTTTTTTTATTTATGAGTAACCTGTCTAGGACTTAGGTGTCCCCTTTCCACACAAGCTCAGATGAAGTGAAGAATTCCCAACTGATGCAGGAATTTTCTCGACGGGGTGTTGCAGGTTCTGATATATAGTGCCGAATGTCCATCGAAAGGTATGCGCATATGCAGTTATTTGTTTGTTTCTATTTTTTTTTCATGAATTAGCATTGATGTATGTAATCAACTGTTCTTTATTTCTTTAGGAGTAACCCGGCCTAGGGCCGCACGGGTCCATCATCCACACAAGCTGGGATGGACGAGAAGAACTCCAAGTAGATGGGCATTTTTTATTTTTTTACAGGTGGTAGCAGGTTCTGTTAGAATTGGGGAAATGCCAATCGAAAGGTAAAACACCTAATTATTTATTTACTTAATCTCAAATAATATTGACTTATATAATTAACTTTTTCTTTATTTTATTTAGGAGGAACCGGTCTAAGACGTAGGTGTCCCCCTTCCAAACAAGCTGAGGTGAAGTGAAGAATTCCCAACTGATGCAGGAATTTTCTCGAAGGGGTGTTGCAGGTTCTGATATATAGTGCCGAATGTCCATCGAAAGGTATGCGCATATGCAGTTATTTCTTTTTTCCTATTTTTTTTCATGAATTAGCATTGATGTATGTAATCAACTGTTCTTTGTTTCTTTAGGAGTAAACCGGCCTAGGCCCGCACGGGTCCATCATCCACACAAGCTGGGATGGACGAGAAGAACTCCTAGTAGATGGGCAGTTTTTTTACAGGTAGTAGCAGGTTCTGTTAGCATGGGGGAAAGGACAGTCGAAAGGTAAAAGACCTAATTATTTATTTACTTAATCTCAAATAATATTGACTTATATAATTAACTGTATTTTTTTTATTTATGAGTAACTGGTCGAGGACTTCGGTGTCCCCCTTCCACTCAAGCTGAGATGAAGTGAAGAATTCGCTACTGATGCAGGAATTTTTCTGACGGGGGTTTGCCGGTTCTGATATAAAGTGACGAATGTCCATGGAAAGGTATGCGTATATGCAGTTTTTTCTTTTTTCCTATTTTTTTCATGATTTTGCATTGATGTATGTAATCAACTGACCATTGTTTGGAGTAAAAGTCAATTTTGAGTCAAGAATTAACCCTATGTACTTGTATTCAGTGACCCAATGGACGGGTGGTTCGAAAATGTTGACTGTTGGCAAATTACCAATACACCATTGTTTCGTAAAGAGATGGCAAGCGCTTTTAGATTCATTAACTTTAATTTTCCATTTAATGAGCCAGAGCTGTAATCAAGAAATATATTTCAGCAATCTTGCAATAATTTTTCGATTGCCGAGGTCTTGGGACATGATTGCAGTTAGTGTCGATGGCCTTCATCACCGAAAGTATTTTGGTCACCTTCAGGATGTCATTTACGTATAAGTAGTAGATTTTTAAACTTAAATTCAACCCCTATGGTACGCCACTGAGAATTGTTTCGTGGGAGGAGACTGCATTTTCAACTCGAATCCGGAAACCACGATATTTCAGGAACGAGAGAATAATTTTGTTTAATTGGTCCGAAATACCAAGCCTAATCATCTTGGAAATGAGCCCTTGCGATAAAAAGCATACCCGTTGCTTTGTTTTTGGAAAAGTTGCTTTGGACCGTCTCAGTGATCCTTAGTAACTGAGTTACTATAGGGCACATTGAGACGAAGCCATGCTGTTCTGTAATAATATTCCTGGCTAAGCAGAATTGGTCCAGGCGATTCAGTATAACAAAATCATGCATATGAATACGTTATTGCTCTGCGAGCTGAGTAACGATATCGGGAGATAATTTTTAAGATTTGTATCATCAGAATTCGGCTTGAGAATTGGGACCACCACAGCAGTCTTCCAAGCCTTTGGAATGAGTCAGTTCTCCATCAAAAAGTTTAAGAGCAGCTTGAAAAGAAAAATAAATCTTAATGGGAGATTTTTTAAGGATGCGACTTGAAGTAAGATCTAATCCCGGTGCTTTTTTGGTTTTAGTTCTTTTGATAAAGTCCAAAATTTCGCTAGCCTTGACTGGTTCCAGGTCTAGACAGGCGGAGACGTCAAAAAGGTTTGGATTTTTCATTTAGTATGTTCTGAGAATCTAGGATTCTCGTCAGCATTTGGTTCAAATTGTTTTTGAAGGCCGTTCGCTATAATTTCCACCATTTCAATGGGAGCTATAGCAATACTGCCTAAGACGTCTCTCAGGAGCAGAATGGTATGAAAAGGCTTTCTGAGTCGGGAGATTTCCCTCCAAAGAGTGTTTGTATCAGGCGAGAGGCCTTTAATGCATTTTTCCCATTTGGTCTGGGGAAAGTGTTTAATATCTCTTGATATCTAATTACTGATTGCACCGAGTTTAATTTTAATAGCCGGATCTCTAGTCTTTTGCCAAACTCTCCGTTCATAATTTTAGTTCTAATTTCGATAGGGAGTCGAAGAGGAGGTGGTTTAAATTTTGGTTTTGAGGCCGTCACAAGCGCCTGGGAAATAATTTCACCAATTTTGCCGATAGAATTTTCAATATCGGCATTGCTGGAGGATTCAGGAATGAGGAGGAATTTAGAATTTAAAATAAATCTAAAATTCTCCCAATTGGTAGAGAGTTGCTCTGGAATTTTGATAAAAGCAGAGTTTGTATTCAGAATCAAAATAACTGGTAAATGATCAGAATTTAGAACATGAATGACTCTGATATTATAATTAAAGGGAATATTTTTAAGGATAGCAAGATCAATAATAGAATCCCTCGCCCCCGGCCGGGAGAGTGGGTTCAAATGTGTACGGTGCGATAACCCTAACATTTGGAGTTCTGCTTATCAAATTTTTCAGTTTATGGCCTCAAGTGTTTGATCTTGAATCATGCCAGTCTTTATGACACGCATTCATATCTCCAGCAATGATTACATTTTGTCCAGAATTAAGAAGTTTAATGAAGTCCTTATCTGGAAAATGGCATCGATTGAGAGGGGTATTGCGAATATAAGCAGAAATTATTCGCAGTGGAAGGTAATTATTAATTTTGATTTCAATAGCAGTAGCATCTATATACTGTACCCTCGGCAAGAAGACTCTGCATAATTTCATTTACAGTATATAGCGGTGCCTCCGTCGATACCAGGAGTTTATGTAATCCTATCGTCTTTGTAAAGACGATAGTTGGCAATCTGGGGTTCGTGCCCCGGCTGGAGCTTTGTTTTCTGAACCAGAAACAAAACAATATGTGACGAAATCTCTTACTTAGTCAATTTTGGAACGCAAACTACTTGCGCTCCAGAAACCAATTGAAATGTCGTGAACGTCACGATTGAATTTTAATGTTGGGGTAGGGCGCGATAAGCGCACCCGTGCTTAAGTGCGACATAGGTCTCGAAAATGATGCAGGCCTCGTCATCAGCCGCCGTGACCTGGCGGAGGGTGGGAAGACACTCCCTGAATGCCCGAGCAAATAATTGCTCATCAACATTCGCGATTCTCACAGCACGGAAAGTTTCAGCGAATTTTCCGTTGCTGGGGGGGATGCGCAGAATTTGGAACATGGCTAGTTGGTTGCTCCTGGATTTGTCCGGAGACAATTTGGGAGTAAGAAATTCGGCCTGTCGATAACTTTCCACAGGACACTGGTTCTTGGTAACGGTAACCTTTTTGGGAGTGGGTTTTTTAGAATTTTTATTTGAATTATTTTTAGGACGTGAATTTTTGCAAATGGGGAATCGGGGGCATTGGCGCCAATTCGCCGCATGCTCACCACCAGTTAGCACAGCGCAAAGGAGTTTCGAAGTCATTAGGGCAATCTTTGCCCTATGAGATTCAGAGCATTTAATGCACTTAATTGAGAGGTGGCAAACCTCAGATGAGTGAAAAAAATCCTGACACCTCCAACATTAAGAGGGGCGCATAATTCCCCGATAGGCCTCAATACTAATTTGCATACCGAACATCTCTGTTAATTGATAGATTTGCTCGGCATGTAGGTTATTAATTATTTGAAAATATATTAAAGGCATTGGAGCCTTTGATTGAAATTTCGTCAATCGGGAAATTTTGTGAACCTGGAAACCGTTGCTCACAGCATCCGATTCGGTAGAAGATGGTAGGCCACGAATAATTAATTTCAATGGCCTATCAGATTTTAGCATACAAGACTTGAACTCGACACCTTCTGTACGTAAGAAAATGGCGAGTCTACGGTATTCATTTTCGTCTCCAACAGTAAAACGGAGGAAGCGGCCGTTTAATTTGCTCTGCAGTAAAGGCGCTTCAAGACGAGCAAAGGAGAGGAGCTGCGTCCAATCTCCCTTGGGAGTAATTAAAAAATGTGGGATTTTAAGCTTAGTTGTGGTGGGAGGCACTGGTTCCCCAGCGTCCTCTTCCTGACTAATACCTTTATCTCCTTTTGGAACTAATAGTAGAGGGTCTAGTCTGGACTGTTGGTAAAGAAGTACAAGAATTTAACTTACCCGCCTTTACTGTTAAATGTTTAGGCGGTAATTGAAAACCGTCTGAATCTGCGGCACGCTTCAAACTTTTCCTTGCCGTGTTTTTGGTGGGAATCACGCCCTTTGGTGTTGTTTCTTTCTTTTTTCCGGCTTCCTTCTTAGCCTTCTCGGTTTTCTTTTGGACTTTGTTTACGATCTTGTCCAGTACTGAGTTTAAATATAGGCACTTGCAGCTTGGCCTTAACAGCTATGAGCTGGGTGTAGACCACACTCAGTTCAGTATGCGCCTTCGTGAATTCTTCAGGGTTTTTATTTGAAGCAGCAGAAAGCCTTTTGGCCCAGAGTGCATATGCATCTCTGAGCATCTTTATCTCTTAATGGTGTTTTGTGAAGAATAATTCTGTGTCTTCCTGGGAAGCCTCCGTCGGCAGAGAATCAGTCAAAACCCCACAGCATTTGCGATCGAAGGAGAAGAGGTGATTGAATCGCTGAGCGCTTCACTTGTGTCCATGTTCTATGACATGTCACGAGCACAATAAGAGGATGTTGAACCGTATGGCAATAAGCACTGAAAAGTGCTCCAAGGGTCAGTATGCAAAAAAATGAAATGAACCGAAAATCTCTCGTTTGACGCCTAGCAACAGACTCGTCTAAGTTTCATTCAACATATCAACGCAAAATCTTAAGAGCCCCTCGAAAGAGGAAATGAATCGACGTCTCTTGGCAACGAAATAAAGATCCAGCAATCAAAATTGAACTCCGAACACTCAGCAATGAGATTTCGAGAGAAATCAAACACTTTTCCCAAAATATATGGGAAAACACATAGCGAGTCTGTCAACCGACACAAACACTCTTTTGAAGACAATCACGCTACTCACCACATTCCGCCTTTGAAGGGCACTCTTGGCAGTATTTTAATAACTCCCATTGAAAAGGCAGAAGTTATAACTAAGCCTTTTAAAGCAATTTGATACAAATCAGAATGCAGATAATCTGTTTTTATGCACACACTCACAGAAAAGTACAACGATTTTTGGATTTCCTCACCTGTTTAGATCTGGACCCAGTCCAGGTTAGTGAAGTTTGAAAATTCGTCTAAATTTAAAATCAAAAAGGCACCAGAGATCCAATATCTAATCTTAAAGACCTATCAACAAAATTTATTTTCTTCATGCTCTTGGAACATCGGCAGTGACATGAACGATTCTTGAGCTGGCACTTCCCCACCACGCCTATAGATTTAATAATTTCAGCAACACGATGGGTCTTTAGAAGCATTGGAACTGGATTGGTTTTATTAACGTCGCACCAGAAGCAACACGAGGGCTATTGGCGACGGACCTCGTAATTTTGAACCTCGGTCAAGTGACGAGGACGGCCCCCCCCCCCCCCACTTCCTATCAGGATTCGAGCTCACAACTCAACGAAAACCGACCATGATCACTCAGCTACCACGGACACGAGTAGGGCTCAGCTGCAACCATTTGGGTAAATACTTCGGGTGAGCTAAATTCGTCTGCCCACACTATGGTGCGATTTTTTGACGTCGGAACCGAGGTTTAGATGAAGGATGGGTGAGTGAGTGAATGTGGGGTTTTACGGCGCAAGAGCCAAAGTGGGCTATGCTGGGTTTAGATGAAGGAAACACAAGAAATTGTATTCCTAGAATCCCACGAGACAATCTTCAGTTAGAATCGGTAGCCAGGAAACTCGCATCTTCAGCCACTAGACTATCTTATCCTTCCAATTGTAAAAATCCGTATGAAATATTTTATTCTTTTTTAAAATATATTCATAATCTCTGTCCGCGAGAGTAATGAATCATATTTATAAGAAATTGGAATCACTATATGCAATATTTTTAGAACAAAAAAGATATATAACAAATATACCCTTCATTTGCCAAAGTTTTGTTGTAATATTTTTACCCTGGATCTATTAAAAATTCCAACAAAAAAACTATAGGTATGTCCACTTTTCTAAAATTCAAATGTAATATGTTAAATTAAAATTTAAAAAAACTTCTGGAACAAAAAAATTAATGCACTGTGTAGGAAATAACTTTCTGCTCTAAAATATTTCAAGAAAGAGAATTTAAAATGAAGTTTAACTATTTTTAAGAATTTAGTCTTATTGCTAGGCTATTTACAAAAATTATTAAAAAGGTTTTTAAACTCATTTCAAGTGTCTAACAGTAATTTGGAATATATATATATCCCCCCAATGCTTGACATGCATATTTATTTAGTTTGTATGGTCAGTGTTCTAGAAATTTCCAATGTGAGTGCTTGATGTTAGTATTGAAATGATTACCTGTAACAAAAGTAAGTTATTATTACTTGAGAATTTTTGAAGGATTTATTATAAATCATGGTTCGTCTAAGAACAAAAATTGAATTAAACTAGATTTTTAAACTTGTATTATCAAAATGAGTTACCCAAAAAATAACTTTGTAAAATGTAAGCAAAGTGTCCTATATTCAGAAAAATTATCCTATATTCAAAAAAATTAAGATTCCTAAGAAAAGCAAATGCCTTGAAATAAATTCTTTCATATTTACTTTTTTCAAATAGAAATTGGTGCAAAACTTTCCAGCACATCTCTAATAGTTTCATTTGATGTAACTACATATATTATTGCATTTTATTATGGTTACACAGGTTTCTATTTTTATTCATAGACATTTCTATGTAAATTAATCATTGCACTAAATTTGGAAAGTTTCCTATTCAGTGTTCAATGAAGATATATCATAACATTGTTGATAACAAATGATTGGGATCATTTTGGGGGGGAAAAAAGGAGAGAGACATTCTTGAACAGGGAAGGTGTTACCATTTGTTAAAGCAGTATAAAAAAAAACCCAGATAAGTTTCTTTATATAACTTTCATGACAGGTATTTTTCAAGTGCTTAAATTGTATGGAAGAACAATATTAGCCTATTACTAAGAAGAGGAGAGAGTTCCATTAGATGGTTAGGCAAGCATAAGGCCATAAATATGATGCTAATAAACAATAGTATAAGAACACTACAATAGGAATCAACTGTTAGGTACTGTAATATAAATTCAAGCCTAGTAACACAGATTTTGCTTTGTTTCATTTTTAATAAATTCAGCAATAATTGTTTTAGTGCACAGCAACAATAGAGTTTTAGTTTCTTCCTAAATAAACACTTTCTAATAGCAAACTTAAATTGTCCAACTATAACTCAAAATAACCAGTATTTTATTTACGAAACGTTACTTGGCAAATTAGATTAAGTTCAATTAGTGACATGAGCAACATTTGAATTTCTTAGTATAAAATGACATATCTGTGACATTCGAGAAAGTTTTATTTTGATGGATCTTGGTCAATGGTCAGAGAGTACAATAAAAAAAAAAAAAAAAACGTTTGAGAATTGTTGCTTTACAGTACAGCTCATTTTTAAATTTCTCATTACACAGATATTCATTTCAGTATATACAAATCAAATACATTTTAATTAAACAATACTTTCATAAAAACCTGATTTCATACAAACAAATTCTTTCATTTATACCAAAATTCTTATGTGCCCATGCTTTGAACAATAACATTTACTTTTGAAATCATTTTACCACATGAAGTTTAGAAAATATTCACTAGCAATTATGAAATGGGGTGAGGAGCATAAAATCAATTACTGTACCTAAATTTTTTAGCATTGGAAATTTTTGTGCACTCTAAAAATGATAGAATTCAAAGTATACACTTTATCAATTGCTTTCAGAATAGAAACTGAGGAAGATAGCAAGACAATAATGAAGAACATATTTCTCTAAAAGAAATACGAAATAAAAAAAAAAAGCAATTTTATGTCAAGAAAATATATATTAAAAGAGCACCAAATATTAATATGCAACAGTCACATTATTCCACATAATGGTTTTCTTTAATTTAATCCTGAAACTTGGATGAAATCCAATCCATCCTGAAGGTTGGTCCAATTTCAACCCAATCAATTGGCAACATTTTTCTGACTCGATGAAAGTGGATGACGAGATTCTATACATTACCTACTTACAAGTCAACAGGAAGTTCTATCCTTTTCCAGTAAAAAATAAACTTAAGGCTCAAAAATCTTTTAATTTTTTTTTTTTTAATTTTTACACTTTTTTTCATATTTTATGTGAAGAATATGCTTCACTATAACCACTATTATAGAGGACATTCAAAGAACACATATTTCCTTTTTTTTTTTTTGACATTTGAGAAATTTTTAGTTTAGTTTTTTTATTAACATCGCACTAGAAGCAACATGAGGGTTATTGGCGACAGATCTCATAATTTTGAACCTCAATCAAGTGACGAGGATGACACCTGACTGGCACCCCCTCTCCTAACTTCCACACCAACGGGAGGACCTTGGACCCCAACATATTTGCATCAGCCTTGGCAACAAGAGGGTCTCTAGTGGCCAAGGTTCAAATCCACGACTCAACAAAAACCGCCGGCCATGAGTCTGAAACCATGACCACTAGGCTACCATGGTCCAATTGAGAGGGAATAAAACACAGTTGAAATGTGAATGTCACACTAAAAGTTGCATGAAAATTATTGCAAATGGCCTCACAATTTTGAATGACAATCATTTGAAAAAACAATACCTGCACAGTGATCCCCACCTTTAACATCTAAGCAATTTCAGCATTCGATAACATTTATATAAAAATATTTTTGAAGTCTATAAAATAACTTTTGCAGTTAACTCAAATGTATGGCCCAAATTTGCAATTACATTTTATGACACAATTTAATTATCATGGTTTAAAAAATAACATTTAATATAATTTATAAAAAAAAACTGTAATTATACTTATAAATATTTATTCACAATATATCTGTCTTCCAAAAAGAATCAACACCATTATCATAATGACAAAATCAAACATGGTTTTTTAATCAAAATACAATTGATGAAAATGGACATTAAAATCTGTGTTAGAAAAAACAAACACAAACAATATCTTTAAAATGAATTTATTGCAATGGGCAAGCTTAAAGTATGAAATAAAATATTCTGAGCTTGCATAACTTAAAAAAAAAAACATGAGGATATTTCTCTTAAAAAGAAAATAATTTTCTTGTAATTAATGTTTAAACAAGTTACAAACAAATATGTACATGTGTTTAATTAAATGGAAAAGCAAAGGCTATACGCCTGATTCATAATTTTTATAATCCATATATAAAGTAGTCCTCTTTAATGTTATTTTCATGGAATAGATCAATAAAATTATGTTATAGGAATATTTTGCTTTACATTTTTTTTTTTTTAAATTCAGATTGTGCCTACTATGTTAATTATTTTGTTAATGAAGAAGGTAACAAACAAGTTCTTTTTTTCACCTGCAGCCAATTGTACATTAAGTATGAAATTTATTCATCAAAATTCTGTGATAAAAGAAAATTAGCAGCAAGGTTTTCGTTTTTGTCACAGGCAAAATAAGCTTGAACGACCAAGTATTCAGGAAAACCCAAAGCTTTTAACTGGAAAAAAAAAAAGTTTAAATATAATGCTATCTAAATAAATGCAAGATACAAGTTAATAATTATAAATTTCATATATTATTTTTGATAATTTGAATGAATAACTTCAATAACAGTATGCATTCAAACATTTTTCAAAATACATAACAGAATACTATTAAATTTTTTAAACATTTAAAAACTATTAGACATGCATTTGAGATATAAAATTCCAAATGAGTTCAGTCAAATTTTTTTCCTATAAAAATAATGAAAACTATTTTGTTTACAATACATTATCAGATAATCTAGTAGCTCTCGGTTAATATTCATCACAACAATGTATAGCTGTCTATAGAAAGGGCCCTTTTCTGATTATCATGAGCTTTCACACACAGTTACGATTTTTTTAAAAAAAAATTCTCTATTTCTCCACTTTCCAAATAATCACTATCTCCAGATATTCTTTATTTCTACAAACATTGAACTCCCAGAAGTGAACAATCCAAAAGCCGAATTCCCATCAGTAAATACAATTATATGAACAAAGTTTTGAACTCAAATTCGAATTTTGTAAAAACAAACTTTTTTGGTTATTTACATGCAATTTTTCAAATTTGATACACCAACGCAAGACAGATTAAAAGAATGTCCGTTGCAAAAATCTTTTAAATGTCTTACATTTCTATTTAGATGATGTACACTAGCAGAGTGCATTTTAACAAGATTCAATCTGTGTCTAAAAAAGGAAAACCATTTTAAAATGAAAGAAACACAATAGGTTTCATTTACATATCCATGAAAAATTATCAAATAAATATTTTTTTAGGTTTTGTATCAAATATTATAATTTTAATAAATTAACATCAATTAATAATAAAAAAAAAAATTAAAGAATTTTGGTTGATTTCTGCCTTTACAACAGGAATCTTGACTGTCAATGCAATAAGAAGGTTACTTGATATATTGCAACTTGACCAAGATCCACAATCCTTAAATTATAAGATCCACAATCATTGGCTTTTAGGGTAAATTATTCACAGAACTTGAGAAGTACAACTTTTGTTTCAGAAGTCACACAGAGTAAAAAGGCATACACAGCAAATTTGTAAATTAAACACTTCAACAGTAAATCCAGATATTAATCAAACTGATATACTTATGATGTCTCCTTAAGACAAATTTTTAACAGCTTAGGCCTATTTCTATAATACCAAGCAAAGACAGAAGTCAACCACAAGTTTTGATTTAAGGACATAAAAAATATTTAGAAGGGATGGGGCAATTATATAAATATACTTAAGAATCACACAAAACTATTAACATTAGATTTATGGAACCCATTAATTTGACATGTTTCTGATTTTATACTTAAAAATTCTGAACATGCAAATACAGGTTGATTCTAAATGATTCATCCATTTTAAAAATTCCATACTTTCAAAAATAAGAAACACAATCATAAAATGACATAATTTAAAACAGAAGGTCTCGCACATCAATGATTCATATTACATTTTCCCCTCACTACTTAAAAAACACCAAATGCTTAGCATATCACATATTTAATAATGTTCATATCAGGCTAATTTCACAGGAAGGCAAACTAATTAACTGCTGATTTTAATAAAGCATATAATTAGAATAAGTTTATCAATGTGAAATAAAATCATTAATCAGTGAATTGCATAAGGATTAATTTTTTGAAAAGTTTTTCCGAGATCTATTTCAAATTTTAAAAAATACATTTAATTTTTAAAAAGACAATATGCCTTAGTTATAAGTCTGCACACTATCGTTTCTTAGAGCTGTTATGAATCCAACACAAAGCATCCACCAATTAATACTCAAAAACCAGTTAATAATTGATCAAAATCAAATTTACCCGTTCAATGGCTTCTCTGTCTTGGGGGGAAACTTGAGCTGCTGCTGCTTCACCTAAGGGGGATTCCATTGGAACATTTGGTAAACTACCAGATAGTGCTGCTGCTGGTACAGCAGGTGCAGTACCACCTGTTGCTGAACTCCTACCAGATGATGGTGCAGAAGTACCACCACTTTGCCCAGTACCAGAGGCAGGTTCATTCAACATTCTAACAAAATCTTCTTGGTTCTGAGAAATTAGTAAGAGCAACTGAGGATTATTTTGTCCTATCTGCTGCAGTACAGCATTTAGTAACTGAGGGTTTTGTTGTATCACTTGCCTCATTTGCTGGAACTGGGGTTGTGATCTCAGAAATGCTAAAGGTTCAGCTAATAAAGATGAGAAAAGGAGGGGGAAAATACATTTATTATTAGTGTATTAATATAATCACATAAAAAAAAAGCATTAAACTCATAAATACTGGAGTTGAGAACAAGTTTCACAAGTAGTGATATTTTCCCCACAAATTTATCAATTAAATTATACAGTTACAGACAGAAAAGTTTACCATAAAGTATTAATTTGGAAGCATAAAATTTTACAGTAGAAATATATAAATTATAAATTCCAACATTTTATTTATTATCATTAGCTTTTCATTTTATTCTCACCATACAACTTGACATTTTAGTATCTAAAATAAGTCTTATAATTACACTAAACTTAATTATTTAATTATATATTACATAACTTTTTGTTTTTACTGTCATTAAAATATCAAATTCAAGAATAAAGAATTTAAAAAAAAAAAAGACAATCTTTAATCCCCCGTAGCTAAAAATTTGGTTAAAAATTTCATCTATATATAACAGAGAAATGAAAAAATTTAAATCTTAAAATATATACTAGCATGAATTTGAGGATGCCATTTGGGACAAAACATACCATCATTACCAGATGGAACAGGAATAGTATTGCTAGATTGAACATTTCCCACAGATGGAGTCTCGGCTTGAGGCTCATTTTCAGGAGGAAGCACACCCTGAAATTTTTTTTAAAATTATTGAAATATAACAGAAACATTTTTTTAAAGCATTATCAGATTTTAAGGATATTTATGATCAAAAGAATGAAAATATTTAAATATATACAATAGTTTCTATAATACAAAAGTTTAAATTCGAAGAAACAAGTTAGTATCTCAATTGTTATATTTCAAAACCTTACAAGATCTTGAAACTTGATTTATTAACACATCATCCCACACAAAATCTTAGAATCAGGGCTTGAACTTTGTTGTGTTGATCACTGATTTGAATATTATGACAAAATCAGAAATTTTCCAAAATACTTTACAACAGAGCGAAAAAAAATATGATTGAAGAAAGAAATACAGCAATTAAAAACACTTCTGCTAAGATTATCACAAAATACATTACACAAATTTTTATAAATGGTACAAATACATTACACAAATTTTTATAAATGGTACACAATAACTGTCATTTAACTAACTCTCAGCAGCAATAACAAATTTCCCAGTAAGAAAGTCAAAATTAAAAAGCAAAATCCATTTAATATCTATTGTCTATATCACATTTTAAAGAAATAAAAATGCTATTAAACAATTTTGTTCCTCTTATTTAATAATAGTTCATAAATGTGTTCCATATTTTCATAGTTCAACATTTATCTCTCATATATTAAATAATCTATTTCTACCTTGATCATACTGTACAAAGTTTACTATGTTATTTACGGTTTAATATAAAAATCATCAGCAACAATTATATCAAAAAGTTGGTAAAATATTAAAAAGATTAATTTGATTATTAATGCAAAATACTAAAGTATTCTATTGATTTTCATTGCACATGATCCTACCAAAATTAAAAAAATTTCAGATTTTTAAAATTATTAAAGCATTTCCAGATTTTTAAAATTATTCAAACAAAATGTTTAAAATTATTATCATACAAAAAAGTCAATATAGTATAACTTACAGTTATTAAATATTCAACAGCCCTATCAGGGTTATTAAAACTGGCTCTCAGTGCTCGTTCTACATCATCTCTTTCATAACCCATTTCTGTAATTTGAGATACCATTTTTTCATAATCTTCACCTAGAACTAATGTTGATTCAGCAGCAGATATATCAAGGGATTCAACATTCACTGAAGTTACACTGTAAATACATACATATCAGTTAGAAAATGTTTTATTCTAGATTATGGCCACAAACTTGAGACACTATAAGAAAATCAGTAGAAATAATTAATAAAAAAAAAGGCTTTTAAAATGAAATTATACAGACTATTTGTAAATTCTTGCAACCAAAATAGGAGAGATACAACATGCAGCAATAATAATAATATTTGTAACAATCCTAAAGTGTAATCTATTCAATTTTACAAACATAACTAGCAAAGTATTTCCTAAAATTCAAAGTAGGTATAATTTACTATCATGCAACCATGAAATGCATCTATTCTATTAAATTAATGAAAGTGTCCAAGTAAATCTCTTCAACATCTATTCTACATATTCTGAGAATATGAGCAAACTTAAAAAAAAATGCAATAAAAATCTTGCATGATTCCAATTTTTTCTTTTTTGACCACCATTTAGTTAAAAGACCACATCAAATTCTTGCTTGTTTTACCACGACAGCAAATTTTATTTTTTCTTTTTTGAGTCATGTTTTTTTACGTAATTGGGGAGGGGAGAAACAAAGACTCAAAATAGGAAATATGACCTTATATTAAATCTTTCTGTACTTCCTATACAAACCTATATCTAAGCAGATATTCACATTAAAAATGTCACACAGACAAGTTTCCAATATGAAAGAGACAACGAAAGACTTTCAAATTGTATTAAGGAATTAAGTATTAAACCATATTTTTCACTATGGCACAATTTGATAATTTCATTTTTCGCACAATTGGTTCATTTCATTTTTCAAGATTATAAATAAAATAATTCAAGATAAAAACCAACATTTTTATATGGTGGCAAAGTTTATTAAAAAAAATAATTGAAATACTAGTTAGAACTTTGTAAAAAACCTCATAACTCTCTCGTCTTTAAGATAACTCTCTCTGCGTAATTCAATATATCTTCCATAGATGGTGCCAGGTCACTACTCAAATTACATTACTAAAAAATTATTGAAATATTAGTTAAAACTTGTCGCAAATGTCTAAATATTGTATTGTTAGGTAAGTAAGAACAATTCCCAAAGTTTCAGAGCTCTAGTTTAATGGGAAGTTGATTAAATTAACGATAAAAAATTTGATAACACACACTCACATACCAAGTGAAATACAGAAAAACGTTTTAAAAAAATTCGATACAAAAACCAATGTTTTTATATGGTGGCAAAGTTTATTAAAGAAAATTATTGAAATATTAGTTAAAACTGTTAGTTATTTTTAACTTTAAAATTTACTTAAAAAGAGACATTTGTGAGCGTATTAAAAAATTCATAATACTCATAAAATCAAAACATGCATTTGAAAGTTTGTAAGTCATTCTATTAAAAAAATTGGGAACCAGAATTCAGAAAAAATTGTGATAAAACACGGCGCCAAATATTGGAATCTTTCTTTCTTACCAATGATTACTGACTAAAAGTCAGCAACCCTTACTATCTGGGAGATAGTAAAGGGGAGATAGTATCTCCCCTTAGTGAGTACAAAGGTTTTACGATACCTTATGCGGCGTGAGGAGTACCCGGTGTTCCCAGAAGGGGAAAGAAATTTTTTCCTCAATCCTAAAATTGCTGAGAGGAAAGAATATTTTGACTTATTAAAACTATTAAAATATTAGTTAAAACTTGTTGCAAACGTCTAAATATTGCATTGTTAGGCGAGTACGAACGATTCCCAAAATTTCAAAGCTTTAGCTCGTTGGGAAGTTGGTTAAATTAACGATCGAAAATTTGATGACACACACACCAAGTGAAAAACTCAGAAAAACGTTTTAAAAAGAAATATTTTATTAAAATTACATTTTCACATTTATGTTTAATTCAAACCATGACAATCTATATCGGAGAGAATATAACTCATATATATTCTACATAAAATTACACACCTTTCATAAGTTCTGAAATAAAATAAAAAGCATTTATTTATAATTTATTGGTTTGGTTACTCTTTTAAAGATCTTGAACAAGACCAGAAGCTGGCATATAATATTAAATCCTGCTGACTTGGCACAACCAAATATTTAAGCTGCACTTATTCATTATCATATAAGAGGAGCTTTGTTCACTAACTAGAAGCATATATTCAGGTCCCAAGATTTCTTTTCATCAAATAGATAAAACCCTCATGGATTCAAATATGATCAATTACATTCATTAGATTTTATCAAACATCTACAATGAAATTTTGATAAATTCTGCAAATCTGTGTATAGTGCTTTTATTTCTATTTTTTAACCCATTGCTCCTTATTGTTAAACAGGGTTTTGTAAGGTGAAAATCTATAATATAAGAACAATCAAAGACATAACATGTTTAATCTCCAAAAGCATCACAAGAACAGAAGGAGAAAAGATTTCATTTAATCTTACATCTACACTCATGTTTGTAAATTAAAGAAAATTCAGAATCGCACAGAAATCGAACTCTAAAATTAAAATTTCACCAGTAGAATTATCGCACACATTGTCAAGAATAATATGCAAATCACAGGAATCCATCAGATGACATCGAAAGTTAATAATTATCAAAATAACAAGAGTGTAAAAGAGGTATATATTTGGAATACATGCAAAGTAACATTCTTATCAATCATTCTGTAAGCAGCTCAGTACCACAACTGAATAGATAGATGCAGCATGGAATGAGGGAGTATTCAGATGAAAGTATTCAAAAAAAACTTGGAATTGCCCAAAATATTATTCTCTAGCCTTTGGAAACAATTCCAAAATGATGGAAATGTCGGTAGACGTAACAGTACAGGTCGCCCGAGTTACAATAACGAATGACAACTGGTATTTGATAGTAACTGCAAAAAGTAGACAGAGCACAGCATCAGACCTTTCTCGTGCATTGTCACAGTAGGCTTGTGTGATGCTTTCCAAAGAGTCCCGGTTTAGCTTGAAGTCTGATTCATGTCCGACTTTCATATGGAGAACACCAAGTACCCGCTACCATCAAGACCATTACAGTGGTACAGGATTGCTCATTTGGGGTGGAATTATATTGGGCTCCAGAACAAATCTACACATTCAAATCGGAACCATGACAGGCCAAATTTATCAGGACTGCATTCTGAAACAACACATGTTTGTTTAGGCATGCCATGGGCACAGAATTTGTGTTGATGGATGGCAATGCCCATCCTCATCGTGTAAACATTACAAACGAATGCATTCAATCTGAGGATATCACCAGTATGGAATGGTCAGCATTCTCGCCAGACTTGAATCCGATAGATCATGTGTAGGGCATGCTTGGCAAACAAGTTGCAGCCTGTCAATCACCTCCTACATGAGTACCAGGATTTAAGAGAGCTTTGTTTGCTGAGTGGAGTAATCTTCTCCCAAGATTACCTTGATAATTTGATACAGAATGCCTATGCATTGTATGGACTATATTTCATCATCTGGGAGACATAAGATATTAAACATCATACCAACCATGTAATGGTAAGTTTTTGTAAGGGAGATATTTTCTTGTAATTGCTCAGGGAGCAAAAATCATAGTTTTTATGAATGACATACATACACCATCTTTTTTATTCTTTTGTTTTTTGTTTCATAAAAAGGCTTTATGAATAAGTCAGGTTAGTTTCTGAACCTTTATTTGCATAACCAGGCATTATCCTTTATTTATGGACATAGTGTATTTCAGGGGGGGAGTCTATGATAAATCAGGAAATGTTAAATATTTGTGACTTATAATTCAAAGTTAACTGTATATAGACACTAAATAGTGTGATTTCCAAAGACTTTCATCACCATTAAAATAACAATGCTTATTGAAATAATGGGCATTCATTTTGTCCTACAAGAATCAATAAAAGAATGAATCCCCAAGATTGATTAAAACACTAAGGGAACTTGTTTGTTTACAATTTCAATGGAGGAAGAATGCACACACAAGACATCGACATCTCACAATAATTAACAGAAGCTTCTTCTACAAGTATGCAAATAAAAGGCTTTCAAAATAGAGCAACAAAACTTCAATAAGGAAGACTGCACGAGGCACACGTGCATCTCTTTTATATGCAGGTCTAAAGTTTGAACGATGATGACTATCTTTATTACATAGAATTTGTAAGATGTATATCACAAATTAATTATATTAGCCTGAATCAATGAATTATATTAATCTTGTTGTTTGGGGAGGGGGATGAAGCCAACGTTTAATCAGAAAAACAATTAAAAAATTTAAAACCTGTATGTTTCGTCTGAAGAAAATCTATATTATTAAATAAGGTACACATCAGGAGAAGTCTATCAATTGCAGGATTGGAAAGCTGACAGGGCGTGAATTAAAAGTATTGAATGAATACCTAACGGGCACAAAGTACAAAATCTTTCTTAAGCATGTGTAATTTAGTCAACTTGCCTAACATGATATTTCATTCACATGTTACATTACTGCCTGCATACTTTTCTACCACAATCCCACACTTTTTAAACATAATGAATCTCTTGTGGTAGTAAGAATAGCATGTGGCATACTCAGACGGAATCCTCTCGAGCACCGAGCATATATTGTTCTTTCAGAATTTGGTGCAGAAATTCTTATCTACTACACATCATGGGATTGTGTTTCAATCCAATAAGTAGTTTAGATTACTTGCCGATTGCTAAGCATGAACTCATGAAGTCTCTAGACCTTTAATTCTTACCACATAAAACTTTTTATATTAAAACTTAATTTTCTTTTAATATAATGTTATATAATTATGTTAAATTTAAATTCAATAGCTATGAAGAGCAAATAAAAATGTCAGTATATGTAGAATAGGAATTCCATATCTGAAACATCTCCCACCATGAGTTAATCGGGTATGTTTTTCATTGATTATTTTTTAATATCACAATTTGAGGCAATTCAGGGCTAAATAAGATATAAAAGTCAAATAGAGCAGTAAGTAATCTACAGACAAGAATCAATTGGACATTTTTAGCTAAAAATTCAAAATCTCATCACATTAATCCTCTGACAGTCAAGAGAATTGACATTTTTTGCTGTTACTATGTGCAGTATTACGATTAAATAGTTATTGAAAAAGCAGCAGCTTCTCCTCCCCATGTACAATTGAAAATGTTGCCCATTTCAACTTTTGCCACAAATAGCTCACTCAGTTTTAAAAGATACTCTTAAAAGAATTATGCATGAAACATTAATATTTTCAACAATAATTACTCAATACTTTTAATCAATTTAACAAATGACAGATATTACAACAGTTACTTTGTAAAATATTAGATAAAAATACCAAAATAAATACACACTACCTTAATTATACATGAAGCATTTATTAAATACATTTACCTAAACATTTTGCATTTTATAACCTTAAATTACTAAATTGTACATATTCATTATGCAATACATTCATCTTTAGAATTCTCTAACTTTAGCTTTTTAGCCATTTTAGTAGCAAACTTCCACCAAATTACACAAGAAAAATAACATCTACTATATCAGCAACATTATCCCTCATAATGCAAAAAATATGGTGAAGTAATAAACTTATGAACAGAACAACATACAAGACTCTGGAATTTGAGTTGAATTGTTAACATCATCGAAGCTAGTTTGCATCTTAAAAAACTTAACTTTATATCAAACTTGAATACAAAACACTTAAATCACATTTTTCCTATCATAATTTACATTTGATAAATTATAAAAAAAAATATCATAATTCAAATAATAAAGTGAAATTATAATGCAGAATTTCAAGCACATATATTTTTTAATTAAAAAAAAAATTTTTTTAACCCTACAACACTAGCATGTTAATATATACAGCAATCAATTGAGATCATGAAATTTATATGCTCACATAAAATAAGTTTTATTTACTTGTATTACTTCGATGTTGTTTTTAAATATAATGAAAGTTGATTGCTTTTTAAATTTAATATAAGTGACACAAATGAAAAATAAATTTACATAATAATTAATTACCAATATAATTATATATCTATACAGAAGGACATGACTTCTGTTGCTCTCCACATATAGCTTTTTCAGATTTGCAGTAGGATACTACTCTATCTATACCTTCCATCAGAAAAAGTTATATATAACATAACTTTTGTTGACAAATGGTTATCTTGTATAGCTGAAGTTAGTATTAATATTCCAAACAAAGCATTCAGTTCATCGTAATTTAAATTATTTAGGGAACCATCTGTAACATTTGCAGAAACTATCTTCTTTCAGTTTATTCCTATATTTGTGTGAGTAAATATTTCTTTAATGCATAGGAAATAAATAAATTAAAACAATCAATTGATTCTTTAGCAAATCGGGCCTCAGCAACTGGGTCTGATCTAATAGGAACAATTTTTTGTGTGCTAGTTTTCCGTTCAGTGCTATCATTAATTTTTGTATACCACTCAAAACCATTTATTCCTTTTATTAATTCAACATCCCAAAATATAATATCCCATTGTTCATTTGTATCTTGAGTATTTGTGGTCTTTCTATTTTCCTTTTGAACATGTAATTCAACTTTTTTTTTCCCCCTACTTTTGTCCATATCACTACTGCACTCAATTTCTTATTTCGGGGACTGAATCACTAAATCAAGATCAATCTATTTTATCATCAGGAATATAATCTGGATCAGCATCACTAATCACATCTTCATCAAATTCAATGTTATCACCACTTTCACTATCATTAGATTCAAAAATCAATTCCTGAATTTCTTCATCCATTAAGTACTTGCGTTGTTTGAACATTTCTTCAACATAGTATGAAATAAGAATCTAAACACTTATATATATATCATTCATGAATTTAAATATAAAGACGCTATCACTAGGAATTACATGTTTAAAAAGTAGTACATTACTAATGACAAGTGAATTTCACGTGGGCAAAATTTCGCATATTACTAGTGACACTTAACGGTGACCTCTCGCTCACAAAGACAAATAAACCGTAGACGAAGAAATCAAGGCATGCAGCCAACTAAGTAATGCCTTGAAGCACTCAAGGTCAAACAAGAGTGTTAGTGGAAGTAAGAAGGCAGAAAAGAATAAAGGAAGAACGCACATGAAATTTACATACACTATTGTTCTAGGATTATATATATAACATAAAAACCTATTTAACCTGTTATCTTCTGCTGGTTTTTCTGATTTTGGTTTAGCCTCGGTTTCAGCTGTAGAAGTATTAGATTTCACTTCTGCAGGCGTTTCTGTAGACTCTTTAGTTGTTTCTGGTTTGGAAGGCAATTGATTTGTAGCTTTAGTTTGAGCCTGAGAAGTAGTATTTTCAGAACTTTCTTCTTGAGAGCTCTGAGGCTATATGAATAAATAAAATAAAACAATCACTAACAGTATATATATAAGCTGTCATAAATGCAGTATACTTAACTAAAATAAAATTTGTTCTAAAATGGATCAGATATAAGGGATTAAAAATAAAGAGGGGAACCCCAAAGATTAATAAAAATAACTCTTCTAGATCTCATTTAGAACCCAAAACAATCATGTCACATATTAAACCTAATATTACACGAACAGATAAAAAAAAATAGCTTATTAATACTTATAGAACTCGCAAAACAATAACAAAATATTAATACTGAGTTAAATGTATCTTTCACAAAACTTCATTAAAAAATCAATACATCAAAAAATTTAAAATAATTTCACTACACAATAAAAAAAATGCTCAAGATTTAGAAAGTGACATTTATATATAATCACTATTATAAAAAATACATTTGATTAAAATGACTTAAAATCTTTAACCCAAAACATTTGTTTCAAAGCTCTTTACCAAAATAAATTTCAATAGTATTTTGATGTATATTATAAAAAAAAAATTACTTTAAAATTTTAGAGCACAATAAATAGATTCTTAAGGAATTTTAAAATGAGAGACAATGCAATGCTAAAATAATAGCAACTTACCTTTGTAACCATAATAACTACAAATTTCTTTTCATCAATATCATATTCACCAATTTTAGTATCATCACTTAAGATTTTTCCTAAAAGGATTAAAGCAAATTTTTAATTACCAAAAAAAAGTTCGAATAAGAATGTACTTATATTTTAATAACATATTCTAATAGCATTTCTTAAATATAATGAATTTAAAAATCCATAAGAAATCAAATTTACCAAACACTTATTCATTAATTTCATATAATTTGGTATACAGTAAACAATATTTATATTTTGTCTAGATAAATATACTTTTTATAAACAAAATTTTTAAAGTTTTGAACACATTAAAAAATGTAACTTCATCAACCCTTATATAAATTATATTACATTTGTTACCATTTTTATTAGGATAGTACAATTGCTCTTCAGCTTGAAATAAAATGCCCAATAAAGTTTAAGGCACATTTGCAAAAATTTTGGATTCAAATTAAAATCACATTCAGATCTGAAATTTTAAAATGTATGTAAGGCAAGAAAAGAAAAGGTTTTAACTTACTAAGGAATAGAAAATGAAAAGCATTTTCATAAAATTAGAAACTTGATTTTATTTGATCACCTACCTAAATATATGCATACATGTTACAATATTTATTAGAATCTAAGCTGCTCCCTAATTGTTCGTGCTTCTGAAAATTGGGTGCAGCTTAGGATCAAAGGTAGAAAATTTGTTGGATTGAGGAAATTGAGTTTCCTCCCCTTTTAAATGGAAAAATGTAACTGTCCATTCTAACCATTTGCATGGATGACTCCTCATATTCTGCAGTTTATCTTCAGTATTCATACTATCCTTAACTTCGTTGCCTGCACATAGTATTCAGAAATATTAATGTTCGCGTTTTTTTAATTACCTAAACATCAAAGATATCAGTAATGGCATCAAGACGAATTCACTATGAGTATTTTACTGAACCAAAAAAAAAGGAAGATATACTGAAGTAGACAATAGTGATGCTCCATTTGCAAATTACACTAAATCTAAACCATTGCCAGTTACAATATAAATGCTGCAATGTTAAACTATAGAGGCCATTCATAGCTTTAGAACCAGGAATTTTAAACCATCAAGAGGCTGGTGCGAAAAATTTACGAGAATGGAAGGATTCTCTTTGAGATTGAGAACTTCAATATGCAAAAAACTTCCTATTGTTTCGAAGATAAACTTGTGCAATTTAAACACCAAATCATGGGTTACAGACAAGATATGCGTATGAATTGAAGAATAATGGAAACAAGGATGAAACTCTGCTGTAGTACTTTGATATACTACGGAATTACAATGAAAATACAATAGGTGAGAAAGATGTGAAAATCTAGACTACAGGATATGAAAAACAATGTATCATTACAATGTTGTAAGTAACAGTAGACATTCATAAATTACTGCCGAACTTGAACCTTAACAGAAAATTAGTGCCCAAAAGCGAAAATTTTCCTCAACATATAGACGTAATAGTACATGCTGAGGAAAATGGATGGATGACCACCAAAATTAATGGAACATTGGACTAATTCAGTATGGAATAAAAGATCAGGAGTTCTTCAAAATCCTCGAAACATTCTTATCATGGAATCATTTAAAGGTCATTTGAAGGAGTCTAAAAAAGAAACTGAGACAAAACAATTGCGATTTGGTGATAATCCCAGGCAGTAAGACAAGCCAGCATTAATAAGCCATATTATTATGTCAAAAAAGGGGACAAAAACTTGCTGCATCTGGAAAACTATCCTTTAACTGCTTCCAGAAAAATCAAGAAGGCAAGTGATTTGAAAATTGCAGAAGAGATATTTGTTGCTGGGAAAATGATTTCCAATAAGACTATAATACATTCTTTTAAAAAAAATGTTACATAATAAATTCATCGGATGGCAGGGAAAACACCATGTGGGAAAATGGGAATGCTGACACTAGTTCCGTAGTCAGTCGTGTCAGCGGGAGTGACAAATCATTTCAGGAACACATTACTGACGTTTAGAGCAGTTACAGTTTTATATATGTATTTAAAGTTTTTTAATACTGGTAAAATAAATTAATAATTCACTTCTTATTAATTCTTATTACAAATTTTTTAAACATTTCATAAATATCAGATATTGCTAAACCTTTACCCTAGATTTCTATTTTTTCACAAAAAAATGTTGAGAATGATGGGTACAGCTTAGATTCGAATAAATATCGTAATTCAAAAATAAATGCATCTGTATAAGAATATATTTTAGCAACATAATAAATAGCAGATTTGAAAAATTCTTAATGCTGTATAACTAAAATTACTTTTAACTAGAAAATTTTCACAAGATTGACCAAAGATCATTATTCTTGGAAAAAGTTCATCTCTAATATTTTTTTTTTAAATACACAATGCACATTAAAAGTTACATTTTGTTTTTGCACTTATCAGAAATATCAATATTTACAAATCAAAATTCTAAAGCAAAAAATTTAGGCTTTTACATGTGGTTTTATAATGCAAAAAAAAAAGTGTATTTTACCACTTAACTTTAGTGATAGTTACATTACAACATAAAACATCTATAATCACATTTTTTTATAAAAATTTAATAATCAACTATTCCAAAAAATTTGAAATCACAAGTAAAAACATTTTTAGTTTGACAATTACTAATAAAGTCCAATAAAAATATATATTCACTATAACAATAAAATTGTTACTACTAATAGAGAAGGAACACCAAATTTATTATACTAATTATGTCAAGAAATTAAAAGCTATTTATGATTTATTCTTAAATCTGTTGTTTATACTGTAACATATTGATAAATTCTAAGTAAGCATTCTAAGTAATATATCTGAAAGAAACAGTAACATACTCTAATTTCAAAATATTTAATTAATCATATTTAACACTTCAATAATAAGTCTCAAAATTTTTATATAATAGATATCTGAGAAATCAAAAATTTGATATCAACAAAAATAGAAAGACAAATGAAAGAGAAAATTAAAAATTTTAACCCCTTTATCAAACATTAATTTTTTTTTTCCAATATATAATTTGTCATATATCCTGATTTTCAAAAGTTTCCATTACATATGATAATTTACTATAATTGTATTTGTGGTAAAAGGATACCAAAATCATTCAAGTTTGCAAATACTAAACTGGAGAGGGAGAAATAAATATTTATAACATACCTGCATAAATAAGTTTTTGACAATTGGCAGGATATTCATTACCCTTATGAGCCTCTATTTTCTCTTTAAACATTCTAACCTGAAATAAATATAATTTCAATTATATTACTTATAATACTTCCAACAGACATTAAATAAATATATAAAACATGTTTAGCTCAAGTTAATATAGGTCTATACGTAAATTTAAAAATGTAGTATGAATTCATCCAAATAATGTTCCCAAATAAAATTTTGATAAAAGCTTTATAACATGCTATCTCAGAGTAGCAACTATAAACATAGGATTAAAAAGCTTGATACTTTTTCATTTTGCCAGTACAAGCAATAAAGTCGCCAAAAATGAACCTACCGACACCAAACGGAATGTGTGTTTACATTGTGTTTTTGCCAATAAAGGTTGCTTAGCGAGATTTGCGCCGACAAAATGGAAAAGTACCAAAAACTTCAAACGAAAATATATCTTCCCTCCCCCCAATTAACTCTCAGTTAAACATTTGTCCGAAGATATAGAGAATCACATTTTCAATACTTAAAATCCAACTGTAGAAGGCTTCTCCTTCGAGAACAGAGAGAAAGAGGTTTCTCTGGATTTAATTTATTTGTCTGAACTTCACATGTACTTTTTAAATATTTATGAAAGATATGAAACCTCACATATTGATCATACTGAAATAATAAAAATAAAGAAAATTCAGATAAAGCTATATTTTTTATGCCCTTTAAATGTAATCTTAAAAGTTTAGAATTTTGAAACATAGCATTAAGAAAAGCAAGCATTGTGAACTATGAAACAAGGAAAAGGAAAACAAATAGCTTTTTTTTTTTTTTTTTTTTTTTTTTTTGCAGAAAAATGTGTTTCATTTCTCGTTCTTTATTGAAAAATAATAAACAGCAATTTATGATCCATTTGATAAGTTTTGTAGAACTCCTTGAGCTTGTAGAAAATTAATATTTCTGATAAAGTTTCAATTAACACATCAATCAATAACTCCCGAGACTAACATTGAAAACATTTTTTTTGCAAAATGTTTTTTTATTCATCAACATAACACCTTTTGTTAATCACCTTTTAGGGTGATACAATCGTTCCAACGCTTTTTCAAATCTTTTTTTTTTCCCCCCTCCAAAAAAATTTTTTCTCTCTCTCTCTTTTTTTTCCCCCCGCAAGAAATCTTTTTTGTTGCGAGTAAATAGCGATAAACAGCTTTCTGAATCATCGACTCGTTGCTGTTTTTGTTCCATCGAAAGCAATCGCGGCACCCACTTGGAAAAAACCTTTTTCATGCTCAATTTTTCATGAAGGATAGTAAATACACTTCCATATGATACCTGTGTCATCTCAGCAATCTCACGGAGCTTCACTTTACGATCTTTCATTATAATTTTTGTCACTTCACTCACATTTTCCGGTGTAACGGCTTCCACAGGTCTACCCGAGCGTTCCGCTTCATTTGTGTCGGTACGACCATGTTTAAACTCGGCAAACCACCGACAAATCGTTGCTTTTGATGGACAAGAGTCCGGGTAACATTTTTCAATCCTTTGTTTCGCTTGCACGGTGTTTTTACCCATTAAAAAACAATGTTTTATCAGAACACGAAACTCGGTTTTTTCCATTTTTTAAACAAACTACAAAACGACTTTACTCCAACCTCGATAACTCAGCTGTTTCTGGTCCGATCGACTTAAAATTTTGACACGTTTCAAGCAAAGGTTAGTACTCTAGAAAGACCTGGTTACTGGTTTACTACGAGTGCCATCTCTGGGTTAGTCTCGGGAGTTATTGATTGATGTGTTACAATCACATAATTTCTTAAGAAAGTTTTGGCAGTTTGCCGCCAAAAAAACTGCTAATATTCACAAAATATGAAAATTATTATAAATGTAATTTAAGGAGAGAAATACAATCTTTTGCTTTTTATTATTTTTCATAAAAGAATTTTTTAAAAATATATCAAATAAATTCTCTTTAAAAAAAAATACTAAAATGATTAAAACATTGCTAATCGGTTTTCACTTATTCTTTATTTAAACTTCTCTCGCCAAAATTAAAATTCCCACATTTCTTCAAATAATCAATTATTTGAGCATCTTGACATGGATATTACATTTGAAATGCACAATGTGCCACTGCAAACTCTGGGATATTTTCTTCTAGAATTGGACTATTTTATTTTTTAAAAATTTGAGAGAAAATAGTTTCAGAGGAAATTTATGTTTTATACATAAAATCATTAATTACTTAATACTTCAGATGTTCATTTGCTATGAATTATGAAACATATAAAATTTATATAATTATTTTGTGTATTTTCTTACTACATTTTATGTATTTTCCATTACACTTGTTATATTAAAATTTAGGCCATGAATTCTAAATTTTCAGGGTCTAAGAAACTATATTTAAATTAGGAAATAGTTCATGTTTCTTCATTAATTTGGAGAATACCTCAACCTCCACTATATTTCTTCTTACTTAGTAAAAAAGGGAAGGAGACAGAAAAAAAGTCTCTATGAAACTTAGCTTTTATTTTTTTTATTTAAAAAATTTAGAATAGTATAATAAATATATCAGTTTGTAATCTTTCTTTCTAATAACTAATTTTTCCATTTCTTGTACAAATGTGTATAAGAAAACTTAATTTTAAGAGCCCTTAAAACACATTTTTCCAGTGAAAAAAATAATTGCAATAAATTTTGAAAGAACGTTTACAAAGTTTGTAACCATTAATTTTATACATGAAATGTTTTTCCTTTCTCACAATCAAGTAAAGAGACATACTCAAAATTGTTACATTGAATGAACTTATACCTTTCATAATATTTGTCAATACTACTTGACAGGTTTAGGTTACAATGGAATCATTAAAATTCTTAAACTTTGTTTAAAAAATTTTCAGTAAGACCATATTTAAGGAAACCAAAGTTGAACGTCACTAAGCTGGAAACTTGTGCCTTTAGACACTTGGCTAACATAGCTTCTTAATTTTAACTAGTATTACAATGAATTTTTATTGATAAACAAAATATAATGCTGCTATCATAAAATACTGGCAAAAACAAATTAATATGATAAATTCCAATATGATTAATAAGAATGTTGTTTCAAACAGTAATTTTGATAAGTATTATTTTTAGACCAAAAACTATAACACATGTGAATTTTATTTATTTAAATTTTATTGCTTTAATTCCTAGAATATCGAAATACAGATTAATACATTAATAACATAACTAAAATTAGTACACATTTCCAATACTTAAAATACATACATACACACAAAGTTGTAATGTGAATAATATATATACACACACAGTTCGACTTTGTTAACTTTGCAGTAGTAGAAGTTGATGGTGTCACTAAACTGCAAGTGAAAGCATTAATATAAATTCCAACATTTATAAGAATTTTCTTATAAATGTATTATTTATTATTTTTTTTTACGTTTCTAATGTTTCTCATCTGATGCATAAGTTTGCTATTGCAAATTAGAACCTCATATCCTATTTAAGTTGTTTTTCAAAATTTTGTGATAAAACAAAATTGTTTTTTTGGCTTACAGTTAAAGAGATTTGAAACATTTTCCTTCTAGTTCTTCCTGCCATTATGTATCACATCCAACAGTACAAATAAATTGTGGATCCATCTTGTACATGTTCAAGGATTTTTCCAAGGAAAGCATTAGCATCTCTATTAGCTATTGAATGTGAAAACGCTTACCATTTTCACAGCATCTCTATTCCAGATTTTAACAGGAAAGCATTCCCATTTTCACTGCACATTCCACTGAAAATCCACTGTTGTGGAAGTACTCTATTGCAATTTTTCTTAAACTAGACGAGAAAACTTTCATCAATCTCAACAATTTTTTGAGACCACCTATTTGCCTATTAAATTTTTGCATCAGATGTAGAGAACAGACTCTCATGCGACTGTTTAAATCAATTATTGCCCATTCAGACACACTGAGTTGTTTGACAAACCAATTAACAGACATTCATTCCTCCGCTAAACAGTAGATAAATTAAGTAACTGCTACAAATGGTATTCTGGAACCACTAAACCTATTTTCAACAAAGAGTTTCCTTTTTACATTGCACTTCTAAATGGTTTCATCGTTAACATACAGCTTCATGTCGTGGCCATTTCCATATAATTGTTTGTCCAGTAAAAGACATCATTCCTGAAGCAATGTATGGCATCCATTTTATTGTTTGATAAATTAAATATTGCTAAAAGCATATTTAAAAAAAAATTTGAAAAACTAATGGGATACTACAATTGCGGGAATAATAAAAACATGGCTCGCCAACATCTTGCAGAATTTAAATGGAGGAAATATATAGGGAGTAAATGTTTTTGATGAATTATTGAAATCAAGTTTGGAAATATGGCCTATAATGTATGTCATCTCACCAGCTTGACGAGAACCCTGGAATAATTGGATTTTTGTAAGAACTGCTATAACAGGGAGTGAGTGAATGTAGGTTTATTGGCGCAAGAGCCAGATAAAGGAGCACATACTAATTGCATCAAAGGCATCTGGTCAGCAGTGAAATGCAGTCTCAGGAATAACAATTGCCACGTGGAAAATCAATTTGACAATCATCTTTCAGAATATATGTGGAGACACAAAAGAAAGCATTGCATGAATGATGATGCGTTTCGAAATTTCCTTTGCGCGATCGTCACAGTTTATCCACTGGTCACACAGACATCCCTCCATCATATAGTTAGTGCTTGTCTCATGTTCAATTTTTTTTTTTTTTTAAGTGTTTCTTTTACCGGTTTTTTATTATTATTTTCATGTCTTCCACAAAAGCTGATTTACCAAGTTTTTGGTTTTTAAGTCATAATTTCCCCAATTTTTCTCATCTTTTTTCAACATTTCACAGTTATCTTATTTATAATAATCTTATATTTATTTTACATATATTTTATATAAAGTTCCTTGGAATATGTACCCTCATTTTGCAGTTTTGGTGGACATTCTCCAGATAAGAAATCTTTAAATATATAGTAAATTCCTTAACATATTATTATATGAAATACTTCAATTCCAAGATATTCAAAACAAAATTAACAAGGAAAAGTTCAATATACACTTGTTAAATTAGATAACCCTTTTCTGTAAAACCTTGATCACATGTTTTCATTTTTAGTATGTGTAACAAAATAAGTTAGTGCAATAGCTAATATAGTATTAATAAATTACAGATATAGAGCTCAATAATATCACAAACTAACAATGAAATTATTTCTATTGTTCAAAATCAACACGATAAATTAAATCAAAACTAGCAAATGAAGATATTACTGCAATTTATCCAACTTACTGAATTAGAAGACATATTTCAGATTCAATATTCAGGCGAACAACATTTAGAATTGAAGAAAAAATTATTCAATAACTACAGTTGAGGGGGGAATTTAGTTATCCAAGAGATAACGTGACATTTTAATTTTTTTAAGTACAGTTATGGATCAGACATCATAAAAACCCTTATATTTATATATTTGGAAAGTATTTTGTACAAGTAAAAACACATTAGATACATAGGAAATAATTAACTTTTTTGTTGAAAATTTCATAAGCAACAAGTACGATTATTGATATTATTTAAAATAGACAAAACAATACATAGAAATTGTAACTCATATAAGAAATAAGCTAACAAGAAAATGCTGTCACTAAATATGAACCCTAATTTTTTTAAAAAAAAATATAACATTTTAACAACCAAAAGAAACAGAATAGTTGTTTATAAATAGAAAAGGCTAATAATAAAGATAAAAGATGCAAATAAATGTATCTGTTAATTTCATTGAAACTGACAATTAAGATCATTAGCAAATGTCTGATCTAAAATGCCCCATTACATATCAATATATAAAGTTTAGTTTATGAAAGTAAATTAAGTAATTGTCATCCGAAAGTGATCTAACATTTAATCATAATATAGCTTCACGAATCAATGTCTCTTGTTAAGAATTGGGACATCTAATAATGATTAAGATCAATACCATCAATATTTATTACCTATTGCCAAAATAAATTACTACAACAATTATTATAATTCCAACTACGTATAATGGGTTATATATCTCAAATACATTTACAATACAAGCTTTTGAATCTAGACAAGTCATATCTTTCGCTTCTACTCTTATTTTCTATAATACATCTTCATTAGCCGCAAAAAGAAAAACTTTATAGTATTCGATGATGAAAAGAATTACACTAAATACAAATGGTCATTCGAAATTTATAATATACACCATGAGATAAGTTTTTATTTATCAGCAACTGACGAATTATTTCTACAACGAATAACAACACTTAATATTTGCCGATTCATTTTGCTTCGAGATAAATTCAAAAAGTACTCTTAGTATATATTTATGCAAATGACATCAGAGAAAAATATTTTACAGTAATTATGTTAACAACAGATTTTAAAAGCATGCACATATCTGAATTACGCAGACTCATTCTTACTTTTGTAAACATATTTTAAGCCTACATACCGATTCCGTTTCTTCCACTTCAATTTTAAAAGTCTGCTGCTTTAAAGTTTTCAATGTTATGAACATTTTCTCTTAACAGTAAATTTCACGAACAAATTAGACAAATAAAAGTTTCCGATGAAGAGTAAAAAAAGAAAAAATTTCGAATAGCTAAATATTAGCAGTAGCGTGAGTCGGCATTGGATTCAAGTTGGCCTGACGTCAGGACTATCTTCTTCTTCTTCACAAGTTTTAAAATTACAAACTCATTGCTATGATTCAACAATAAGTTTGAAACAAAAATTCGGATATAACATTTTAAATTTAAGAAAAGAAAATTTGTTACTTTTGACAACAACTCAAATAAAGTTATTTTTTATATATTTATTTTTAAGTTTGAGATTATTATTTTGATTTTGTGCTCGCAATGAAGTGGGGAAACTGTAGAAACTGGGATTAGGATTTTCTCGTGCTCTTTTCTCGTAAAAGATATAAATGGTTTGGTTTTATATTAACGTCGCACTAGAAACAACACTTGGACTGTTCAAAAAAAGATTGAAAGTACCTAAACAAAACAATTTTATAGTAACCATTCATGGAAAATTCTAAGTGTTTGGTAATACACTGTTTTCTTTGTGATATTCAGCACTTCTAGCGTTAACAGGCCTCTACCCACATTTCACGCGTTTCATTCCAATTTTTCTGTTTGAAAGGCGAATGTCCAATTTGTGGATATCATTCAGCTAGACACCATACGCAACTTCTCCCTTTACCCTCAAACGACTGGATAAGATTTTCCAATCAGTCAAAAATGTTTTCGAACAATGACTCCCTACCAAAAGAAAATAACATTTTGCAGACAATAAATATGTTAATTATTTAAAAAATTGTAAATCATCTATGGAAATTAAGCAGTTTATAGTTAATTAGTGGCCACAATTCGTCATGATTAAACGAAACTCGAGATTCAAAACATAAAGATTTTATATTTAAAGCAATCTTTGAAATAATCATAAGTTGTATGAACACTATCATCAGTTGTTTTATTTACATATTACGACCAAATTTGTTATGATTATTTTAATAATTATTTAAATGCGAAATAATTATAATTTTATTAAAATAAATGGATGAAATGCAGTTTCGCGTAACCACCCGTTAGCGACAGGAATTTTTTGGCGATATTTTGCCAATTGTGGTTACCATGCTTTCTCTCTGCGGTGGCTTTAGCCGTGGCAACCCTTTCAGATATATATATAAAAATCGCCAAATTTGGCAATTTTTCAAATCTCGCCAAGTGGTTACGCTAAACTGCATTTTCAACAAATAAATTAGTATCAAAGACTGAAAAAAAGGTTTGGCATCATTAATGGTTGTTTAGGAATAATCAAACGATGGAGATAAATGATTTTTGGAGAATTCGACGAAAAAATTGGCGATCAACTAGCGGTTTTTTTGAATTGTTTGCTATTTTACAACGTTTTTCTGAATTTCACTTGGTGTGAGTGTGTGTGTCATCATATTTTCGATCGTTAATTTAACCAACTTCCCATCAAGCTAGAGCTTTGAAATTTTGGGAATTGTTCGTACTCGCCTAACAATGCAATATTTAGACGTTTGCGACAAGATTTAACTCATATTTTCTTAAATAATGCAGTTTAGCCCAATCACTTGGCGCAATTTGAATAATTGCCAAACTTGGCGAATTTTTTTTTTTTCTTCTTTTGGCTGAATGTTAAGTCCGCTTCGCGGACCAATTTAGCAACATTTGGCAAAATACCGCCAAATAAATCCTGTCTCCAAGAGTGGTTTGACTAAACTGTATTCCAACAATTTAATTTACCAGATTAATTAATTTTAGTTAGTTTTAACGTTGTTATGTATTTCACTTGGTGTGTATCTGTATGTATGTGTATCAGTGTGTCATCAAATTGTCTATTGTTAATTTAACCAACTTCCCATCAAGCTAGAGCTCTGAAATTTTGGGAACCGTTCTTATTTGCCTAACAATGCAATATTTAGATATTTGCGACCAGTTTTAATTAATATTTTAATAATTTTTTAATAAACTTTGCCACCATATAAAAACGTTGGGTTTTTTTTATATATATATAATTATTTGAATTTTTCGTAGTATAAAAGCCGGCTTTTTCTTCAAAGCCGTTATCTTGAAGCAGAAAGGTGTTGAATTCGCTTTTGAAATTTCAATTTATATATTGTAACAACTGCGATAAGAGCATTTGTAATTGATAACTGAAGAAATAAACAAGAGGATTTATCTCTTAATCATATTTCTTTACTCTGTTTTCCTCTTTCCAGCACAGAGTAAGAAGAAAGTGGTTTTGCATACCGGTGAAGGCCAGTATTGTTTGGGAAGGTTTCACTTCTCAATTCCTAATCTATGAAATACCAACTAACGTACCACTGACAGATTTGGCTACAGAAATTCAGAATACAAATAGTATTGAAATAGTGGAAATGCGACGCTTTTTGAAATGCGGAACCAATCAGGAGATTTCCCCGGTACTAATAACCATCCTTGGTACTGATTTACCTGAAAATATCAAACTTTGGTTTAATAACCATCGAATCCAAAATTTCACTGATGAACCCAGACAATTCAACAGATGTTTCAGTTTTTATCACACCTCCCGATTTTGTCAAAACCCTATCATTTGTGGTAATTGTGGTATATCACATACTGGCTCTTGCACCACATCTGTTACATGCACTAACTGCAAACCAGACCATCCCGCTAATTCCAATTTATGCCCAATATTCAACATTCATTTCAAAAGAAAAACAAATTATGCAATATAAATGCCCCAATCACTTAACCTTAGGAGAAGCAAGGAGGAAGCACTAGGAAAAAACTTCAGATAGCTATTCCAAAACTTTAAGAACAAACCCACCAAGCCAAAATATCGAGAACTTAGAAAAAAGATTAGAAAGTATTGTTACATCTTTCCAAACTGCCTTAGAACAACAAACAATAGTTATTAAAGAAAATGTCCAGAAGATGATGGAAACCATGTTTATACAACTGTACAATATATTTGAAACAGGAAAAAAATCTACATCTTCGAGTCGGAAAAAGTCCTCAAATAAAATGCATCAGAACTTTTGCGTCTCCATATCGGGTGCATCGAATAACCTGCAGAATACATCAAACGAAATTGATATTGGATTATCTGTTTAAATAAAGTTTATAATATTTATCTAATTTTAAGTGGATAAATTCTCCATGATTTAAAAAAAATAATTTTGTTCTGTCCCTCCAGGGGTGGAGAGAATTTTTTCATATACACTTTTCCCTTTTCTCCTTTTTTTTATTGTTTTTTCTGCAATGGAATTGTAGAAGCATCAAAAACAAAACAATTTGGTTCTATATTCCTCTCTTCAGCAAAACTGACGTTTGGATCTTCCAGGAAACATTTTTGAAACCTGGCGATAAATTTAACCTTCCAGGGAAAGTAATTTTCAGGCAAGACAGACTCAACAGACCAGGAGGAAGACTGCTAATAGCAGTACCAGCAAATATTTCTGCTCGTCAAATCCCTATTTCAATAGTACAAACGCCAGATATTGAAATGCTAACTATACAAATATTTATTAATAATATATCCTTTTATATAATAAATTTATATACTCCACAGGGTCTTAATATCTCAATATCTCATTCATCAAATCCTACTTGGAATCCTTAATAGATCCAGTCTTAATTTTTGGAGAAATTAGCCTACATCACCCCGATGTGGGCTTGAACCATGTTTCGCCTCATAGTACAGATTTTGTAAAATGGTTAAATGACTCCAACTTTATCCTTCTTAATACTACTACCCTAACCCACAGAGGTAATATAAGTTCAGCTGCTCTGATTGATCTCACCTTCTGCTCTGTAAACTTATTCGGAAACACTAATACTTATGTATCGGAATGCTCGATCGATAGCGATCACTATCCCATAATCACTGAACTATATCTACAACGTCAGAATAAGCGAATCTCTAAGAAAACAGACTGGCATTTCACAATGAAACAAGTACAAGCATTATTAGAAAACCCAGAAAATAAAATAGAAAACCTCACTGATACCATCTCAGAAGTAATCCTTAATAACACCAAGGAAATACGATTATCCAATAAGTCCTTTCCTCCTAGGTGGAACAGCACCTGCAATAATTTATACAGATTCAAAAAATTCTTCCACAAAAAGGCTATAAACGATATTTCGCCCCAATTATGGATAAAGTATAAACAGTATTCGAGCAAACTGAGATATAATATTAAACTAGAGAAAGCAAAGCACTGGGATGAAAAATGTAATAAAGCGTCGAATCCTGAGATCTTCTATAGTCTTCTCAGAAAAATTACAACGAACAAGAATACAGAAACAACTTTAAATACCCTCTAATACCATAATAAATATGTAACTCAATCTCAAAAACAAGCTCAACTTTTTGCGAACTATTTTGCAACAAATAACGGTTCTCACGACCCACTTCCCATAGATTTTCTCAATAAAGAAAACGATCTTCTTAATAAACGTTTCAATATTTCGGAAATAAAAAGAGCCATAAAATATGCTAAAAATACTACCCCAGGAGCTGATCATATTAATGCAACTTTACTAAAGAACTTGAACAATAGCCAACGAACTGCTGTACTAAACTATTTTCAGCATTTATTTTAGAATTCCATTGTACCTCATCATGGAAACATGCAATTATTCTACCAATACTGAAACGGGCAAAGATAAACTAAAATTTCATCCTACAGACCAATAGCTTTAACTTCCATATTTTCTAAAACATTTTAAAGAATCTTGACTGGACGCATATCTTATTTTCTGACAATAGAAAGAAAAAAACTTAACTCTTATCATTACGGCTTTGTATCATTTGAAGACCGTAGAACTACCACAAACCTCATTGATAAAGCTATCTTAGATGCCAAACGAGAAAAAAAATTATTTGTGGGAATAGTCTAGATATAAAGGGAGCTTATGACTCAGTTAATATAGATGGTCTTTCATACAAATGTCTCCAAATTGAATTATCGGGAAAAAAGCTTTATGGATTCACAAATTCCTAATTTCTAGAACTCTTCAGATTCGATGGAGGGGCAGCCTATCAACGCAAAAATCTGTTCCAAAAGGAGTCCTCCAGGGCAGTGTCCTTTCACCAGTATTATTTACTATTTATATGCATGTTATTTTTCGAAACATTGGAAACAGGAGTAGAATGCTCAGTTTATGCCGACGATATTTTTATTTATTGTTCTCATCTGTCCCTGGATATAGTCAGTAGAAAATTGCAAAATATTTTAGAAAGAATAACACAATTGGGAAACTATTGGAAACTATCCCTAAGTCCTGATAAAAGTACAATTGCTGAATTATCAAATAAAAGAATACAGACGTTTCTTAAGATTATGTTGGTAGGATTCCTTCTCACACAGCAAACTTCCGTTAAATATCTAGGAGTATATTTTTCCAAACAGAATCAAAATATTACAACAGTGAACCACATGAAAAGCAAAGCTTTGAAAAAAAAATCAATAGCCTTAAAGGAATAACATATAAGCAGTTTGGTCCAAGACTAAAAGACTTGATCAAATTAACTAATAATAGTATTTGCAGCACATTTTTTTATACATGTCATTTCATTAACAAATGGTCAAATAATCAGCTCAAACCTTTTAACATCATTCAAAAGAAAGTACTCAGAATCGCAATGGGTTTACCACAATGGACTCCAAACATTGTACTTTTACAAATAGCTGATCAGGAAATATCGTCGGAGAAAATAAGAAGACTAGCGAACAAATTTTTATCTCCCAAATTTCGAATGGTGACTTTTCCCCTCTGCATCTCAATAGCCCTGATACTATAGATCTAAATAATCTGGAAGAGGACAAAAACAATATCTCTAATACTTTTCATGCATTGAATATTAATGGCCAACAAATAATATCTATCCCTAGATTGCTGTACTTCACAGAGCTTCCATGTGAAATTTACACCAATGAATTTGAAGTTCAGGACAAAAACCTTCCTACTTTTATCATGAGAGAATTATTTGACGAAATAGTGAAGAATAACTACCGAGATTATTTGATAATAGCTACGGATGCTTCAAAAAACCATAACATGACTTCTATTGCAGGCATAACGAAAAAATCATCCATTGCTTACAATTTAAATTCCGTTAACACTATATTTACAGCAGAAGTTCTAGCCATATGCCAAGCTCTAGATGATCTCACGGAATTTAACAAAAAATTGTTAATTTTAACAGATAGTCATTCTGTTCTAACTTGTGACGCCTGCCCGATCCGGGCTGCCTCTTGTGCCATAGCTAACTCAATTATTAAACACTAAGATACAATAAATCAATCAAAGAGACACTAGAACAATATTTACTGAATTTATTAACTTCTGTTTACTATAACAACAAATATTTATGCTCTCCCAGGGAAGAATTCTATTAACCTAAGTCAACCTACCAATAGTAATCTAACAGACTCTTACCACTAATCCTTCCTCGACTGCAACTCAGACTCTGGATCAACTGTTGAAAACTGTAATAACTAAATCTCTTGAATCACACCACTTTTACTCTATAATCATCCACTTCAACATCTTTTTCCACCTCTTTCAACTCCTCCTTCAACCTCTCTATATCTTCTCCCTCAGCTTCTCTATA
>BMAW01050774.1:17297-31086 GCA_019974015.1 Nephila pilipes
AATTGCTTCGTTCAGTTACGTATTGCTTGATATTGTGTGTGTGTGTGATGAGCGATGCTGCAAGATTGTATATAAACAAATAATAAATTACCAATATAGCAAAAAATAAAATCTTCAGGAAATAGCCTAAAATTAAAATGTAATTAAAATGAATGATTTAAAAATCTAACACTGTTGCTTTCGCCAAAAAGCATAAGATTACTGAAGAATGTAAGCGTAAGAAATCAAAGGAATGCAAGACAACAAAATACATAAACGAAAACCTTACAATTAATCTACAAAGAAGAGAAAGAAGTAAAAAAAAAAGTAAAATAAAAGCCTCTTCCATTGTTTCCTGACTTGAACAGAAACGTAAAACACTTGCCTGCCACATACTGGTATTATTGATCTAAAATTCCGTCTAGCATGATTTAACATGTTGCTGAATGATAAAAATAAAACAAAAAAGATCCACAGTTCAAAAATACACACACACACATATAAGGAATATGGAGCTTTACATACCATAATTGCTTTGATTATTATTCATACGATCACACACTGGGACATATTCTTTAAATACAGGAACGAATAACAGTATTGAAATTCGATGATGGTATTTATTTTCATTCGCAACACATTTTTTCTTAGATAAAGAAAAGAATGTAAGATAATTAATAAAGATACATGTATTTTTTGTTTTAATGAATTCGTATGCTCGATATTTTTTTTTTAAACCAATGCTCAAATTTTCCAATTTGGCTCAGTTCTATCAGTAATCAGTCACTTACTTATAATATTTTAAAATAAATGTAGAGATTTAGAAGCGTGCATTTACTTTAGTAATCCAGTGAATACGATTAAACGGTGCATTTACCTGATAAATAATCTGATAATGTTTTAGTAGAATTATAATTAAGGATCCTATGGTATGATCCAGTTTCAGTTATATAGAGTAAAGTGACGTCGCAATGTAGCCAATTGTGTTATGATTCTCGATAATAAGAATATCGATCAGCTGATGAGACTTTAACTGATTGCTATGCTCCAAACTGTAGTGCTCGATTTCTTTAGAATCACTTTCATTAATTCGTTAATACTAAGAGGCCTTTTACCATCAAATTATCGAGATTTGGTTTAATTGCAACACATCCAATTAAATTGAGTTAAAGATCTGCCCACACACCAAGTATTTATATGTTTGTATTTGACGATAGATTAAGGGCTTGAAACTTATGAATCACCAACTATAAGGCATCAGATTAAAGTAGTAGACTCATTTTGGACTTTTTATGTATTTTCTACTGGGATTCCAATTATTCCATCATATTACTAGTGTTTTAAAACTCACACAAGGCATCTGCTTGTATCAGCACCAACGAAATCTGAAATACTTAGCGAAAGACTTACATTTGTCTTTATAGTATTAATATAAATACTTCACTCAATTTTCCATCAAGGACAGTGATATTTGGTGAATTACATATACCTAGTTAGCTCATAAAGACACCTACTAGAGCAATAATATTTTTATTTGTTCATATTTGAAGAAAGTTACGGTCAATTATCAAAAAATTGAATCCCTCACTTATGGCTTTACGTTTCTTTAGTAGGTTACGACCCTTTCATATATCTTTGTCAATTTAGCAATTATTTAACACTCATGTTTTTGTAAAGACTTAAAAAATTTATCCAGCATCTATAAATGAAATGGAAAATTCTTGAACTGGCAGACATTGTCTTAAATAAAATGGAATCTAACTAAACCTTCAGAAAGGTGTAAATAAATGCTTTCACTAGAATATTCTGTATCTCTCCCCTTCTCCATCGATAACACTTTTCCTTGGCCGTCTCAGCTTAGATGCTAAATCACCTTATAAAAAATCCGATCTGCCTTATTCAGCTTCTTTTAAAGACGGAGGGATTGAGTTGCACCGTGACTTCGGTACACACACACACACACACACACACACACACACACGCACACACACATAAATTGTCTTCATATAAATTTTTGTTTTGCATCGTTAATAATATTTTTTCAAAGGTTTACGTACTGATAAAAATACTTTAAATTAAGGACTAATTTTATAAGAAATATGAATTTCTAAAATCACGATTTATTAGTCTTTATTTTAAAAATTTCTTTGAAGTATCAATAACTTCTTTAGGGGAATCAAATGAAATTTTTGCAATATCCTTATCATAAATTAATTATTGATTTTATAATTTCCAATAAATCTTGTCGTTAAATCATTTGATGAATTAATTATAATATTCTTTATATTTGTACTACAAATGTACGCTAAATGCTGCTGTAATGTTAAGAATGATTATTACTGAATTTGAGAAAAGTAAATTTAAAACATTTTTTTTTTTTTTGATACTTTAGAATAAGAATAAATACATTTGTTGTATGTAAAAGATTGAAATGTAATAGATATAAAAATCGATAATGAAGGATATGTTATTTTTAAACTGTTTGAAAGAAGAAAAATTACGTTATTTATGTAATATAAGATAACCGCATTAAGATTTACTTGTATTTAGAAAAGAGATTCAAAGAGAGGAATAATTCTGGTACTTTTTTTTCTTCAAAGGAATTAAATACCATTCACTTGGTATAATTCATAATGTTGATTTTCGCCAACATGAAATTCAATGGGTTACTCTAGTGCAATATCAGTTAAACTAATATTCTGCTTAATCATTATGTCCTTTCACTTAAAAGATTCACAGATTGCAACGCTATTATTTCTTTCAAAAATTATTACTATTTTTTTAAACATATATAAATAAGAAAAATGGGGATAATATGTCCTCCAATGAATAAGAGAGTTAAAATTTCTTTTAATTTATAAAGGATTATTCGGTCTAACCTAACTAGTTACAATGATTCTAATTTTGAAACAAACTGCTCCAAAACGTGACTAAGTAAACTATAGATATTAACTTAAAATTAAGTTATTTTATATTTATTTTAAACAGCACAATTTTTGCTTCGTCGTATTATCTGAATAATATATTTGTAGTAATGTAATACACTAAAACAATTTTATATGCAAACATCTTCATATATTAAGTGTATAATCTCTAATAACAGTTTTAATTGGTTTTTAAAAATAATATTTTTACTATAAGAAGAATTATATTTATTAAATGTCCTCATATTTATTTTATATATTAAGAATGATATCTTTATGGCTATGTAGTATATTTTCTCATTAATAATCAAAATCATAATTTTATGTTAAAAAAATTAAAGTTAAGTAAAATAATTTTTGTTACACATCTTTTAAACTAACTAGAAAACACAATCATGTCAGATATAATCAATTAAATGCATCTTATATTGGAGTTAGTGTATTTCAAAGAAATATTTCTGAAAATTGAAAACGAATTACAAAAGAGTGAATATCGTGTTCCGCATGAAACTAAAATTTAAATTGATATGTTTTCTTAAAAATCGTTACTTAATGGAATATTTAATACGATCTTTTGGCTTGTTTCGAGTGAGAAGTAAGAACTGCAAGAATAAACTTTGAGAAAAATAAGTTATGTATGTTATAGTTGTCGGTAGATGGCAGCACGAAATTTAATTCAGGAGTATTTTTCCAGTTCTACAGTTTAAAATTGTATATACCATATATAATATATAGTTCGCTTTTCTTATTTATTAACTTACACAAACCTATTTTGAAAATTTCTCTCTAATATTCCTGTGTTGTTTCTGAATCCTTAGTGGTCTTATAATAACTAATCCGGGTAAAGTAAAAGATGTTTCAATTTATTTCTGTTAAAATTGATATTTTTAAAAATTATTATAAACATTAAAACAATTTTGACACAGTTAGCATAGGATAAATAAAATCACATACGATTTCATAAAATATATCTTGGAGGCGGCGACGAGTAATTCAAAAATTTAAAACCATATTGTGACTTTTAAATATATAAATTACTAAAAATACTATAAAGTTTCGAATTTAATTTTCGTATTTCAATTCAAATGTTAATCAATAACTAAGAATTGTTGCTATACTAAGGAATTTCCAATTTTAGTAATCACTGTAAATATTACCTCATTTTGCATTTGTTTTGTGATGGCTTTCAGGTATATTGTGTCTTCAAGGTTTAATTTTGTAAAATTTTGCAAAAAATTATTAATTTTCTTAAAACTAAAACTAGATCTACATTAAAACCAGATTACCAAAAATAGCTTGATAATTTTTATAAGTATAATTACGAACAAAACAAAAATTACCATCAAATATTTGTATATGTAAAAAGTTATTAATTTATTATTTTTAATTTTGAATGCTAAAAAAGTAATAAATGAAACCATAATAAAAATAATTTCTTGCAATATGGAAAAGTATCACTAATTTTTTTTGTAATATTCACATAGCATGTTTACCAAATGCTTTTTCTAAGATATGGATTAGATACCTAAGGCGTTTCAAACAATATCAATTTAAAATTAATTTGTTCACACCATCTCACATAAAACAAATTGTAATATTTACACTGGTGTTCAAAATTGAAAGAATTTTCTGATTTGGTCGATTATCTCTAGAGTTACTGGACAAATTTCAATGAAATTTGGTGTGTGCATAGGGTTGATATAATACAAAAAAAATTAGTATTCAACAGTTACAATACACACGTATAATCGTGCGCAACACTCATCGAAATCGCAAGGAATGGAACAGCAGGTGCGGATTAGAACAAAAAAAAAAGGGGTCGGGTAATAGGGGTATGGTCACCTCTTACAGATATATAGGTCTCGCTATGTAATTTTATACTGGAAATAAGGGAGTTTATGAATTCCTGTGGCAAATGGTCCCACTCGTTCAGCAAAGCTGTTTTCAGGTCTTGGATGGTCCTCTGAAGGGTCTTGCGAGTTTCAATCGTCCTCCCCAGAGCGTCCCATGTATGCTCTATTGAGCTTCAGCTCTATAGAGCATACATGGATCTAGAGATCTGGCAGTTTTTTTCTGAAAAGTTTCCAACCTTAACGTAAAGATGACAGCTTTCGTCAATAAACGGAATATTGTTGTGTATCTTTTGATGGGTACTCACCGAAATTCCAGTCATTTCGGATGCTCAGTTGTTGTTTGAGATTCGTTTGAGCGAGTCTATGTGAGTGTTTTTGTTAAAGTGGTAAAAACCCAGTATCGAACTGTCATGAAATATTTGTTTTTAAAAGACATTAAACCAATTTAAATCAAAGATTAGTTGGGCACTGTGTACGGGGATTCTGCACCATCATTTTCCACCGTGAAATTTCAGCCCGCGTAGTTTAAACTTGTCCATACCAGCTTTGGAGACGATGAACATTCAGAACTTCCAAACCCTACAGCTATTGACAATGACATTGAGTAAGTTTACCAAATGGTGCTAGACAATCGTCGAATTAAAGGGAGAGAAATAGCAGATGCTATGAATATGTCCAAGAAATGCATTTGTCACATGTAAAATCAAGATTTAGGCATAGGAAAGTTTTCCGCTTGTTGGGTGTCGTGTTTGATTCGATTAAACTAAAAAAGTGTTCGAATAAGCACTTCCCAAACTCTGTTGGCGCAGTTAACGTACAATAAATCAGAGTTTTGGCACCGATTAATTACTGTAGATGAAACTCATATACACTATTATCTCTCATATATATATATTGTCAAAACAATGGACTGAGAGGAGGGAATCGGCCCTAAGAAAAGCAAAAACTTCTTTTTAAACTAGGAAAGTGATGGTGACTATTTTTTGGGATAGTCATGAAGTTATATTAATCTATTACATTCAAACAGGAAAAAACATTACAGGACCATTCTATGTATTATTACTTGACAAACTGAAGGCAGAAATTGCTGAGAAACGGCCACATTCACACATGTTAAAGAAATTATGTTTCACGAAGACAATACGCCGTCTCATATATCAACGTTCGCCATAGCAAAAATACATGAATTAAGGTTTGAACTGCTTGATTACCCTCCTTAATCACCAGATCTAGCCTCAATCGACTTCTTTTTGTTCCCTTATTTAAAAAGTGCGCTCGAAGGGCAGAAATTTATGTCGAATGAAGAGGTCATCCCTTTCGTAAGCAATTATTTTGCAGAGAAAAACGCCGAGTACTATTTGGATGGATAAAAAGACTAGAAACATTGCTGGGTGAAGTGTATAGACTTAGAAGGAGACAACGTGGAAGAATAAAAATAAATTTAAGGAAAAATGTATTTTATTGTTGTTAGGTCGGAAAATTTTCAGTGCACTCTGGGAGCTTTCTGATCCTTAAAATGTTCTCGCTTGTTTCTTCATTCAATTGAATTTTTAGGTTACTTTATGACGTTATTTGGTATGAAAACCTATACTTGTGAATAAACCGGGGCTCATATAAATCAGCATTGCTATATGAATAGAAGTATAGTGACTAGGAAATTATAAGAGAGAAAGGTAAATAGGTACATAGAGAGAGATTGCAAAGATGTTAAAATGTTGAAAGGATGTTGAAGGTTAGAGATATAAGATTCACCATAACCATTGAGTAAGAATTGTCAATTTCGGGTGTTCCCTACATTTTATCAAGAAATCACGATTGAAGGACTGTATAGGGTTATTGTATAAAAACTGGATAACCATTGGTTCAAACGAGAAAAAAAGAGCTGTATATCTCCCTTTCTGGAGAACTTCCTCAACTCCCAGCCATTCATATAAGATAGTTTCTGGCCAAGATTGACATAAAGTTACACACAAACAGAGACACAAAGTACTCTGACAGGCACAGCATTACACAGACATCTTCCCTATCATTCGCGAGATTGTTGTGCATGACATTGGCATAGTATGATGTTAAGTGATAACCTGAAAACTGATATTTAATTCGACCCAATTTACAAGCATTACTTCCTAAGTTAAATCCACTTTTGATGTTGTTGAGTCAAGGCAACTGAAATGTTTTCGACAAGGAAAAAAATTAGCTTATGCTATATTTTAATAATCCTCAATCTTTTTTAAAAAAATGGAAAGCAATGGAAATTATATTTTAAAATTGAAATGTGTGTATATTTTTGTATCTTTTTATGCAACTAAATTCACATTTATACATATGGGTAATTATGTAAGAGGAGTTAATAATCATTTACTGTATTTATATATAATAATAATGTGTTTAACTTTAGATACATCTTCTATAATATCTGTCGCATTTATAACTAAACATTTACACAGATTGATTCGTTTATTTACGTAGCACTTAGAAGCAACACGAGGGCTAGAGGCGATGGACCACGTAATTTTGAACCTGGGTTAAGTAACAAGAATGACACTTGAGCTATTATTTCCGTCTCCAAACTTCTATGCCCCGTCAATGGGAGGACGTGGGACCTTGAACAAATTTAAAGCGCATCATTTCTGGTATGAGGCGGAATTTTAGTGGCCCTCGGTCTCGAATGCACGACTCGACGAAAATAATGTCCTCGGCGAGTCCGCGACCATGACCACTAAGCTACCACGGCCACGAATTTGTGGCTGAGGACGCGTAATAGTTTTAGCTTCGCATTCGTAATAATACGGGAAGAGAAGAATTAATTCGAAGCGTAGAATAAAAATTAGCTTGATTTTCTTCAATGACTATTTCGTGATTAAGCAATTATTGAATTTCTATATCTCAGATCTTAAGTAGCTAAGCAAGGGTGTCACAAATTATATTCTGACACTGCTATTACATTACATTTAATTTCACCATCAATGGGAAATAGTTATGGTATATATTATCTGTATCTTGTACTTTTTACTAAGAGTCTCATGCCACTGAACTATGAATGAGATACTTTTTTTTCTCATTTTTACTTATTGATTAGGAGCCAATAACACAATACACGCAATTTTGAAATCTATCACGGTAAGAATCATTATCCAACCGATGAAATCCAGTCATTATCTTCGTAAGAATGCTACACGCTATATATTATTTTTTTTAGAAGGAAATGTTATTGAAACTATACTAAGTTCATTGTTCCCTGCTTGTTATCTCACAGGCATTTTATTACTAACATCTTAGCGACGGCGTGTACCACCGCGGTATATGCAGTATCAGTATATCATTTGTACCTCTCATGCTTCATCGGTGGTACACAGTGTGATGTTGATTTTATATGTTATAAAAACAACTGAATATAAGTAAAGTTTGCAATATTTAACATTTGGCTCAAGGAAAGTTATATACGTCAATGTACCACCAGTGACGCACACGTTCATAAATATGGTAAGAAAGAAAGTTGTAGGTCAACCTTAAGAGATATTATTAATGTTCGAAATATTCTGAACATAATACAGTATTATTTGCGCACTATAATACGAGTACTAACATATGTACTAATATATACACGTGGTAGGGTTCAAAATCTCCCTAACTGAACCTATAAGGTGACAATTTTTCACTGTAGAGCGACTACGATAGCGTTTCTGTGTTACAGTGTTCCCCCATTTTTAAAAGTTGTTTGTCTCAAATCACGCGTTCGGAGGCTCCTCTCGACGACGCATTTTGTAAGCGAAGGCATTTAGTAACCGGCGATTGTAAGAAATTGATTTTGTTGAGCAGAGAATGAGTATCAAATTTTGTGTTAGAGAAAGAGTGCTACGAGGACTTACGAAATGTTGAAGCATGTGTACGGCAGTGATACATTATCGTGAACGTAAACTTTTGAGTAGCATCTATGTTTCAGAGAAGGCAGGGAAAGTGTCGAAGAGGACGAATACTCTGGACGTCCGCAGACTTCCTACACCTTTAAAAACATCGAAAAGTTTTCCGCGGCTTTACGTAAGAACAGGCTTCAAACAATAATGCAAATAGCAGAATCAGTTGGGATATTGGAGGCTACATGTCAACGGATACAGAATAAGGATCTCAACATGCATAGGGTGTGTCAACACATCGTTACCCGCATGTTAAACGAAGATCTAAAGGCAATTCGAATAGAAATGCGGAATACCTAATCTCGACATTTGATGAAGATCCTTCCCTACTTGACAGAATTGTTACTGGAGACGAGAAATAGTGTTTTTTATACGAACCGCAATCCAAGAGAGCATCGGCAACGTGGAAATCGCCACAATCTCCACGCAAGCAAAATTTCCGCCATTATCACTCTAAAGAGGAGGTAATTCCAGAGGTGTTCTTCTATATCCTTTCGAATTCTGCATCTGGAATTACTCCCTAAAGGATGCACTGTGAATAAAGGACTCTATATAGACATCCTGATTCATTTGCGGGAGTCGATCCAAAAGAAGATACCAAAATTGTAGGCTAAGCTGTCATGGGTGCTTTTGTATGACAACGCTCCTGTATACCGATCCTTCCTCGTCACTGACTTTCTTGCGAAACCGAAATCAACTGTTTTGCCACATCCTCTTTTACTCCATTGATCTCACCTCCTGTGATTTCAGGCTATTTTCTGAACTGGCACGTCGCTTGCATGGTTGTCGATTTCTAAATGCGGATGAAGGTCAGGTTAAATAAAAGGACATGGCTAAAAATGGATTCCAGAAATGTTTCGCTGACCTTTACAAGAGATGACAAAAGCTTGTTGTTGCTCAAGGGTTTTATTTCGATGGAGGATGTGTTTCAGCAATATAACTGGAAATATTGTTTTTTTTTTTAAATTACAAACTCAGTCCGGGAACTCTTAATGTAGAGTGGTTCCTCCTTTTACCTTCGAAGTTCAGCAGAACAACGTGGCATTGACTTAACAAGTCGTTGGAAATCCCTTGAAGAAATAATCAACAATGCCGCCTCTATAACAGTCCATAATTGCGAAAATACCCTGAATGAAGAATTTTGTGCTCAAGCTGATCTTTCAATCACGTCCCACATATGTTTGATAGGAAACGTATCTGACGATTTAGGGGGACAAATTATTCGCTGAAATCATCCAGAATGTTTTTTAAGCTAATCACGAATGATTTTGATCCGTCGACATCGAACACTGACTGTTGTTTGAGAACAGGAAGTCCCTGAATGTTTCCAATTGGTTTCAAAGTGGATGGAATAATAATTTTCAATAATTATGGATTTAGTTTGACTAAATGAACTTAATAGCAGGTATAAACAGCTCATACCATTATAGTACCACCACTAGGTAGAACAGTTTCTTGTTGAGAACTTATGTCCATAGCCTGGTGAGGTCAGCAAGACGCACTATTCCCACCATCAGTTACCACTAGCAACATTTTTTCAGTTAATTAAGAACCAACCGAAACGTTCATGAGGCTAGAAGAGGCATTACAATTGATGGATTGTTGTTAACAAAGCAATTGAGTAGGCCTTCTTCTGCTGTATCCCATCAACAATAAAAATCTGTGTATTGTTCTCTCGGATAATTCCTTGCGGATTTGACACAGTGTTCCTTGTCGAGTTACACTATCTACTCAGTCGCCACTGGCCGCAGTCATTAAGTAGATGTGGTCGGCCACTGCTTTGGCTTTGGTGGAAGGCAATGTTTGAGATTATACATTCTCGGCACATTTTTGACACTGGGGGTGATGAATATTGAATTCTCTTACAGATTCTTAATAAAATAACTCAAACGACTTCCCTTAATTCATATTTTGTTCTCAAAGTCTACTAATTCTCGTCCTCCTCCCGTAATCACATCAGAATATTTTCAACATGAATTGCTTGGATATAAATAAAAATCCTCAGATTGCACTTCTCATTTATGTATTTGTTACGCGAAACTGCTGCCAACTGGATATTTACACATTGATATTGCACGATTTTTGGTATATATATATATATATATGTGTGTGTGTGTGTTTGTGTATGAGGGATGTTCTGAAAGTAAGTATCGTCATTTTTTTGAAGGAGCAAATAGTACAGCTGGCGAAACAAAAAGCCTCCACAAAAATCCACACCTGTTGCTGGTTCAACGACAAAAATAGCATCAGCGGAGAATGACGCATACACAGAGCTACGAAGAAAAGAGTGTAGTAGGAGACCAGCGTGCCCGAGGTTATTTGAATAAAATTACAATGACAGACAGACGTGTACACAGACGGTCATGCTCAGACCCATCTAAAACAATGCTGAGGTAAAGCAGGCTGTGCGACAATTCCTTGCATTGCAGGGCACCAAATTTTACCACTTTAGTTTCTTCAAACTGATTACACGTTACAACAAATGTCTCGATGTCAGTTGAGACTGTGTTAGAAAATAATGCAAGGCGTATAGTTCATGATGACATGGTTTATTACTTTTTTTTGGCAATAAAATTTCCATCTGAGAAAAAATAATACCTTCGCAACATTCCTCTTATATATTGATTATGTGAGTGTATTATGGAGGCTTATCTAGTAAATAAATATAAAATATAGGAAACATAAAAAATAAAGCTTTCTAAAAATAATATACTGAAGTATATTTTAGAAACTGGATTAACACTTACTCTATTATTTCTCGTTTTTAGAATGTTTTATTTACATTTAAAGTAATTCAATAGCCTGCAACAGAAAACCCTAACATCCAAACTAGAATGAAGTTTAATTTAAGAAGAGATACAATTCTTATGAATAATTTGCTTCATCTGTTTCTGAAGCAAGAAAAAGTGTTTTAAAAAGTGCTGTGAGTTTAATTTTCAAAAATGAGCTGGAGAGAGTTAATTTATATGAAACCTAATAAAAGTAAGAGTTTAAAAGAATTAAAATAATTAGTTTATAAGCAAATACAGCATACATTTCAATTAATTTCTACATATAATTTTATGAATGATTTAAAGGAATGCAAATATTTAAAAGGCGCAAAATTTATGTTTCTCATTTTTCGAAAGTAATTAATCATATCGTTAAATCTGCATCAACCCTACAACTGTTATAAATAACAGCATTTCTTTCTGTTGATGCTCCCTTATTCATAAGAATTAAACTATAAATTGGAAAACACGTAGGTTTGTCCGTAACTGTGAGCTAAGGGATATTTTTAGAAATTGTACCGGATATAAGGTTTACTATATACTTAACCAAATGGACAGAAAGAGAAAAAAAAACGATGTTGTATTAATGGTAAGGTAGAAATTAATAAGCAGCAGCTCATTTATTCTACTCGATAATGTTCTTTAAAGGAATTTAGTCTCATTTCTGTGACCTTCTGACGTGTTTACCAATGTGCTATTATAATAATCACCAAATAAAAGCCGAATAGATAGTATTATTGACGCCGAGTATGTTTTTGCATCTGAGAAGAGAGCTTTGAATCTTCTCTGGACGTCCCTATATTTCTTGTTTGAATAGTTTATTTCATCGCAATTTTAGACAATCCCTATTACTTCACTTTATTTTATGTCGAAACAGTTCATTTGGTTTTATTATATTTTCATGGAAATCTATATTGATGCTTGTTCTGATTTATCGTTCATTATTGGTTTTGGATTTTATACGTTTTTGTAAAATTTTACAATAAAATTGATTGGAAAAATGAAAGGTATTGGAATATGTAAATGCAACACGCAATTTATTTAAAGATAGTTTAAGAAATAATATTTGAACTGAATGATGTATTTAGTTTTAATAAAATTAATTTACACATTGATTGATAGTTTATTAACGATATACTTAGAAGCAACACAAGGACTATTGGAAAGAAACTCGTAATTTTGGAACAAGGTCAAGGAGTGAGGATGCTTGAGCTAGAATATACCTCTCCTAATTTCCACCCCACCCCATATCTAGAAGTTTTTCGTTTCCAGTGAGTATAACGTGCGTCAACCTCACTACAAGGCGTTTTTTAGTGGCGAGTAAGTGATTAATTGTTTATCAATGTCACACTTAAAAGCAATACGGGGGCGACTAGCGACATACCTCGTCGTAATTCTGAACCTCGGCCAAGAGTGGCGAGGACGACACCCAAACTGTCACCTCCTTCTCTAACTTCTACATCACAAAAATCGTTGGATTTGGAACCTCGACCGGATTTAACGTACATCAGCCTCTTTACACGGCGAGTCTTAAGTGATATTAGGACTTGAACCCACGACTCGACGGAAACAACATCGGTCTTGAGTTTGCTACCATAATCATTGGGATACCACGGACACTTATGTTTAAAATTAATATTGTATTTTATAATTTTTATTTTATCACAATGTTAGAAAAATTTGAGTTGGTTCATTTACAATAGTGATGTGATGAAGAGTTATAGAGTTATCTCTAATTTATGTAATTATTAGAATGTAATTATAAGAATATAATTAATTTATAAATTAGGACTTGAAATAAATTCTTAGTTTTATAAGAATTTCAAAGATATAGTAAATTCACTTAACTCTAAATTCTTTCTAGTTACATTATCATGTGCTTAAAGGAGATCATTTCACGCAGCATTTTCTTGGCCACGGTACCGTAGTGGTCATGGTCGCGGACTCAAGGCCTGCGATCTTTGAGGGGTCGTGGTTTCGAGCCTTGATGCTGCCAAAGACTCGTCGTGTAGCTGAGGCTAATGCACGTTAAATCTTTCGAAGTTCAAAATTATCCCATTGTCGCAGTGGGGAAGTTAGGGGAAGGAGTCTCCAGGTCAGGTGCTGTCCCTGTCACTTGACCGATGATCAAATTCCGATTGACGGAAATAGTCCTCATGTTGTTTCTCGTACGACGTTAATAAAACCAACCAACCACGCAGTATTTTCCCTAACTAATATTAGAAATGACCATATTAAAAAAACCAATTAGTTGTACAATCACTAATTTTGTGAGTGCATTTATTGTACTGATATTGAAAGATATATATATATATATATATATATATATATATATATATATATATATA
>BMAW01050774.1:31096-51339 GCA_019974015.1 Nephila pilipes
ATATATATATATATATATATATATATATATATATATATATATATATAAATTTTGATAAAGCTATTCAGAAAAATTTATAAGTTAAAATGTACATTCATTTACATTATTTCGAAAATTTTCACTCTAAATATGACTTATTTAAAAAAAAATATACTTATAATTTTTTTAAAAAAAAATGCTATGAGTAAGGAAATAAAAATGGAATAAGTGTATGCAAAAAGCTAACTGGAAAACCAATCAATATATATTTTAGTATTGTTTTTTAACCTTGATCCCATTTAATATTACGCGGTGGGTGAAATAGTTTTGTGGTCAAGGTCACGAACTTGCACCCGGCCTTATTTCCGTAGAGTCATGAGTTAGAATCACAGAGCGGAACTAATGCACGATAAATCTGTAGAGGCTCTAAATCTTTCGTTGGCGTGATGTGGAAGTGGGGAGAGGGAGGCTTGAGGCCAGGGACTTCACGCACCATCTTACCTATATCCGTAATATTAAACATAACCATGTCTTAAAACAATAAAATTTTCAAACAAACAGTTTGATCGTACAATAACCACTTTTGTGTGCATTTCTTTCTTTTGATATTATTTTAATAAGAGATTTTGTTAAAAAAAAGTAATACAAAAATGTTACTGGTTAACAAGTTCAGCCAATTTAACGATTTCAAAACTTTTCCCATGTTACTCCGTAAAAATCACGAGAAAATGTTTGAAATTATGAAGATGGCATAACATGTGAAAAATTTTGCCCTTTAATCTATATGAATTTCCTTTTAAAAAAGACTAGTCAATATTTTTTTAAAAAAAATACTACTATAAAAATAATAGTAAAGCAATAAATACACTTAAATAAATTGGTAACTGTACATCTGATCAATTTCTCAAGGCTCCCGTCTACCCACCATTTTGATTTCATCAGCTTAATGTTAATCCTATGGAATTTCAACTTGAATTCTCCTATCTTTACTATTTGATCTATTTGAATGCAATAAAGGGCACCTGAAGGAGCAAAAAATAATGAATGCTTCTGTGGAATTACTTTTCTCCTCCGATTCTTAAAAATATTTCAAAATATTCTTTAAAGACTGGAAAACTCACAAGCGAATCATTAAAATAAGAATAAAAATATTTTTCAAAATCTTAGGAAAAAAGTAATTTTACAGAAGCATTGGTTATTTTTCGCTCTTTCAGATACACTTTATTGAATTCAAATACATCAAATAGTAAAGATGTGAAAATTAAAGTCAAAATCTCAAAGGATTAACATTAAGTTGATGAAATCAAAATGGCGGGTAGACGGGAGCCTTAAGTGTGATTCTTACATTGTTTCATTTTAAAGCTACAGTGATAGGGAAAATGGCGAATGAAATTTAACATTTAAAGCATTTCTGATACATCATTAAAACTATCTTACGAATGGAAAATATGATTTAGGTAAGTAACATTTTATGATTTTTCTTTCTTTTGAACATTTGATTTCTTTTAAAAGAATTTTGTATGTCTGAAATTACAGTTCTTTTGTATATCTGTATAAAGTTACACATGAAGGAATGACATTCCTTCATGTGTAACTTTTTCACTTCCTTATAGTTCTGAAAAAGATTTCAGCACTTAATGCATATAACTGTAATTTTTCAGTTTTTAAATATAGCTCTAAATATTATGTAAACCTTCATTAAGAATGCAGAAAATGTCATAGAATTCAGAATAATATTTTAAGAACTTAGATAAAAGCCTTGAATACATTAAAAAATTGTTTAAAATTTTAAAATTTGAAAAGTTCTACGCAAAATTTTACAAAGAACAGGTTTAACCACCCAAGGTGTGCTTTTTTTTATAATTATTATTAAATTACTCAATTAAATTTAAGAATTAAAGTGAGCGATGAAATATCGAGAAATTGACAATAGTAAACTTTTCCGATATTAAACGATAATTTAAAAAGGAAACGATAAATTATTAAATAGTATGTAGTGAAGTTAAATGTAATTAAAATGAAAGATTATTGATAAATTGTTAATTGGAATATTAAATCACCTACATGTAATTAAAATTAAAGTAAACGATAAATTATTAAATTGAATATATTTGAGCTTCATGTGATTAAAATTGAAGCAAACGATAAGAATTTAAAAGTGATTTGGTACGCCGAAAGGCTCACAGGGCGAAGGCTTAAAAAAGGTCACAGCTGTCTTAAAATTCTGAATAATGTTATTTATTTTCAGTCATATCTGGATTCCAGTTTACATATAATTTAAGGTAATACATAAATCGGAAGTAAATAAAAAACTTAATTTTTATTTTTGTTTCACTTCGATCCAATAAAAAAAAATTGGGGAAATTAATTACGACATATTTTTGAAAATTATGATCATTAGTGGTGAAAGTAGGTATCAGACATATATATCACATATATTTTATTTCAATCGAGTAAGAAATTCAGGGCAAATTTATTATGACGTATTTTTTTTTAAAATTAAGTCCATTACTGGTGAGAGCAGACATACAAAATATACGCAAAAACAAGATCAATGTTTGAAAAGTGGTCAGGTATGACATTTTTGGATTAACTAAAACAATAGCCTCTCGGATGGCTAATAATTTAATATATACGAATTGATATTCGTAGGACGAAGTACAATATATATTCTATTATCGCTGTAACTATTCTCGTCATAGCATTTGAATGAGAGAACATAACTAAATGTTTTATAAAACATATATTCGAGAGATAAATTCATTTAAAGTAATCACGAGCGCTGAAACAAGTTATTAATTATATAAAACAAGTGTCTTTGAGATATTTTAACGTGCGTGCCACAACAGGGAATTTGAATGAAGTGACAAATATAACAAATAGCCAATAAAGCATCCTTTCATTCCTGTCTGTCTGGAAATTAAAGTTTAATTTACTTTTGCCAAACTGATGGTTGGGAATTATTTCAGCTTTTCCCACTGGACTGAAGTTCGTACGTTCAGATGCAAAAATGGGAGGGGTCCCGACGGGAATGTAATTAACTACAATTTATAAGATTCGCAAGATAATTTTGCATTTGAAAAACTCACACATTCTCGATATCTATAGAAAATGTGAGCCTTTTAACATCGGTTCCTTATAAAGTGAGTTCTTTGGCATTTTATCCTACATTTTAATACTTTTATGTGACGTTGTTTGAATTGAATATCTCTCCCAATAGATCGAACGGGACTTATGTTGATTTGATTAGAATTATTGAAGTGTAATTAATAAATTTGAGGAGTTACCTAAATGAGCCTCTAAGCGTTTGATACGAGAGTAGAAAGTTATTGGTAGAGAGTGGAGGTGAATCTACAAGCGAAGGAATAGTGAACGTATTGCCAGATATGGAAACTTATTAGCTCACAGCCAAAAACGATTTATTTAGGATCAGTAAATTAGATCCTCATCAACAAACTTCTAAGAATTCGAACCCGATTGATTCGGTATGATATCTACCTTGATTAGATTCGTTTTACTAACGTCGCACCATAAGCGACTCGAAGGTAGAATGAAGAAGGAGACAGAGTTCACCAAAAAGGTTTAGAGCTACTAATCGACCTCTCTATCGGAGAGACAATTAACTCAGCACTCAGCATTTAAAGGCAAAAAGATTTTTTTTGTTCTTCACTCCAAAATGTAACATTACATGTTGGAGTAAAGAACAAAAGTTAATATATAATTTCGAAATTCAAATGAAAATAAAAACTAACGATATGTTTACAGAGTGTGATGTCATAGTTCTACTGCTTTCAATTTTTCCTTTTGTATCATGTATTTTCAAGGAATTCAAATCAATATTTATTCCATTGACGTCACAATTTCCGACTAACAACGGATTCTAACACTGTGACTCACTCTCACAGCCAGTCTAACGGCGACGGCCGGCCACAACTTTGGTACAAGTAATGCACAAACAGGAAAATTGAAACAATTGAAAAGGAAGTACTTGACAAAAATATATACATGTATACAATTATATGCACAGGCTATTGGTGATGGACCTCGTATATATGAACCATGGTCAAGCGACAAAGACGACACCTGAGCTGGCACCTCTCTCTCCTAACTTCCATGTAACGCCAAAGGGATGCCTTTGAGGCTGGACAGATTTAACGCTCATCAGCCCAGCTAAAAGGTGGGTCTTTAGTGGCATAAGATACATACTTAGTTACTTTATTGAAAGTTAGACTAGACGAGTATGGGGACTTATGTCACAAATAAAGTAACGTAGGGATTGACTGTTGATTATTTATCAATCAGAATAAAATAACTTTATTATGATCGAATTATTAAAGAATTATTAGAGATTCAAGAACATTCACTGAATTTTGGGAAATAACAACGTTGGTTCCATCACTTTTTTCCGTTGAATTAACATTTTGGGAACTTTTTATTGGAAATCTCTCTCATTAAGTGAAGCATGATTTGTATAGATTAGATTAAAATTATTGAAGTGTAAGTAATAGAAATGAAAAGATAGAAATACAAGCAGTTAAGTGTTTAATACAGGAGTTGGGTTTTTAGTTAGGAAAAAAAAATATGATTAAAAATGTGCATGCTTATTATTCATCAACTTTACACTACAAAAAACTTAAAAACTCATTTTCTCAAGATGTGACTTTCCCTCATTATGTGCAAGGCATGCTAAAATCTAATTCAGATAATCTCACGAAATTTGTACAGTTATAACACATCGATCAATAACTCCAGAGACTAACCCAGAGATGGCGCTCGTAGTAAACCAGTAACCAGGTCTTTCTAGAGTACTAACCTTTGCTTGAAACGTGTCAAAATTTTAAGTCGATCGGACCAGGAAAAAGGTTTTTTGAAGTGAAGTGAAAAAGGTTTTTTCCAAGTGGGTGCCGCGATTGCTTTCGATGGAACAAAAACAGCAACGAGTCGATGATTCAGAAAGCTGTTTATCGCTATTTACTCGCAACAAAAAAGATTTCTTGCGGGGAAAAAAAAAGGGGGGGGGAATAAAGATTTGGAAAAACGTTGGAACGATTGTATCACCCTAAAAGGTGATTAACAAAAGGTGTTATGTTGATGAATAAAAAAAAAAAATTGCAAAAAAAAATGTTGTTTTCAATGTTAGACTCGGGAGTTATTGATCGATGTGTTATTATGATGTAATGTAATACAAATGAAACTAAAATTTCTCTGATTTGTGCGTATTTTCATCTCTTAAGGGTAGGGACGTATTGAAATATGAGAAAAATTCTAATGCCAATTTCCAAAAAGCTTTAAAAAGTAAAAGAAAATTATAAAAATTTAAAAAAATTTAGTTTCAATTTTTTTCTAAGCATTTATTACTTTTTGTGTGAAACAAACATCATACATTAATCAGTGAAAACCTTTTAGAATTGTGTGTGCACATCAATATAACTTTAAGTAATATGAAAATAAAGCATTATCTATGTTTGTCGTTTATTTAAAGTTTTTGTGAGTATAAAATTAGATTAAAAAAGAACGAATTGTAGACTGCCACGTCAAAGATATCACGTCATTTCACTTAAATGTTAAAAAAGTAGAAAGACTCACAGAAATTGAAAAGAAAAATTAAATGAAAATAACTCGATTCCTGACATTTAATGTTTGCATGCCCTTTTACGTTTAAAAAATATTAAGTGTCATCTGAGTCATTCTCTAATTTTAGAGCCATAATTATATAAAACCAGCGTCTTTGTTTATCATTTACAGTAATAGAATATGATATTCACAAAATGGCTTAAAAAAAAGTCCTTAATTTCATAGTTACAAGCAAATAAAAATAGAATAGGAAAGTATTTTTAAATATACGAAAATTTACGAAATGAGTTTCATCGTTTTCCCAATGATTTCAGAACGCTTAAAGTATTTACCTGCATGATTGTTTCTAAAAATGTCAACGAATAACTTGTGGTTAGTAAAAATAAAAGGCAAGTGCTTATTTATGGTAAAATTATGGTAACGATGGCAACGTTGTAGCGTGATATTTGGACTCCTTTCTATGTTTGTTACTTGAATGCACAAATATTCCTTAATGTAAAAATTCAATATTGAAAAGTATTTAACTTGTGAACAAGTTCTCATTTTTTTTATCATAAAACATATTGTTATAATTTCAAAATATTTAAATAACGCATGTCTGGTGAGAAAAAAAAATATTATTGTGTTACTAATGAAAGCCCAACGTTAATTATGTTGGTTGCGACTTATTTTACATAGGTTTGGATGAAGAAAAAATAACGAGTTATTCAGTTACGGATTTAAATATTTCTTAAAAGCCATCTATAAAAATTTAAAGTCATCTATAAAAATATAACGTACAATTCTTTTGCATGTATAATTACTTCTTGTTCCAGATTATTACTTTTAAATAAATTTAATGTATTAGAAATAATAAAATGTTTTTCTAATAAAGTAATTGTATGTAAATTAAAAATTCTTTAGCAGGCATCGTTAAAAAATATGATCGAGATTCCAAGTCCATCGTAGACGTGGTGTGGAAGTCTAGAGAGGGAGGTGTCAATTCAGGTAACATCCTCGTCCCTTGACCGAGACTCAAAATTACAAGATCAGATGTAAATATCACTCGTGTTACTTTTAAGTGCAAAATCAGTAAAACAATCACGAGTGTCCAACTACTTCAACAGAAATTTTGATCATTTTGAATGGTTTTATGAACAGTTATGCTACAAGAAGGACTTTAGTGGCATCAAGACTCGAACCCACGGCTCAATGAAAACAATGCCGGGCACGAGTCCACGACAAGGATCCCTAGGCCTCAGCGTTCACATCTAACCTCTGAAGAGGAGTTTATTTAAAACAAGAAAATTCACGTTTCATTTTAGTTGAAAGAAACAGCTATTCACACAATCAAAGTTTGATTTGGTTTTATTAACGTCACACTAGAAGAAACAAGAGGGCTTTTGGCCAAATGCCCATGGGGACCAAGCTCATATAAAGGGTTTAGAGCAACAATCCGGCTTTCGGGAGACAATCACAACCGCACTCAGCCTTTATCGGCAAAAATAAACTTGTCTTACAATGTTTTAAGCAATAAAATACATGTTGGAGCAAGTGTTTGGTGATGAACTTCGTAATTTTGATCAACGGTCAAGTAAAGAGGACGAAACCTGAGCCAGCACCCCCTCTTGTAATTTCCACACCACGCCACGAGAGGACTTTGAGCCTCAACAGGTTTAATGTAAATAAGCGCCGGCTACATGGTGGGTCTTTAGTGGCATCAGGCGTGAACCCACTATTCGACGAAAACCGATGGTCATGAGTCCGCGACCATGACCACTAAGCTACCGCAGCAACCACACAATCAAAGTACCTCTCGAAACAATTTAATTTTCTTCATTTTCATTCCGTAACAAGCTTCAAATCTACTAAAAAGTTTACATCATTCGTAAATCTTGAACAATAATATCACTCGAGTTAAACTTCGAAATTCTGTATTGATATCTAATCATTAAAAAGTAAAATTTTCTAAGACTTGATACATCTACAATACAATAAAATAAATGTTTCAAAAGTAATTAAAATTGTCGATATTACTTTAAATATTGAAAAAATACCTGGAAGGAATATAGGAGAGCATGTAAAATTACCTAATGTAAAAAGGACAGAGATCACTGTCAGGTTCATCATTACACATAAGGGCTCATTATTTGGAATAAAGAAAGTAATTATAATCCAGAAATCTAAAGAGTTAGAGAAATTAATTGGAATTCTACCTTGTAATGATATATTTTGGTCGAAATGACACAAAAATCAATACAGAGGAGTTCATTTAAAGATTTCGTTCTCAGTTAAACGTTCGCCCGAAGTTTCACTGAAAGAGAATCTATTTCGTATAGATTAATGTTTTTATTTCCCAAAGGTATAATTAGGAGGATTAGAGTATAAATTCTCGACCACTAATGATTTGCAAAATTTCCAAAAACAGAATATATTATATATATATATGTAGTTTCTAGAATTTGTTTGCGTGAGTCTTTGAATGACAGAAAGAAATATATGGAGCAATCTCATTTTAGCTAAGTTATAGATTTATTGATACAATTTTGAGTATTAGGCATTTAGATTCTGTGATTAATTTGTTACACGTTTCATGCGCAATTACCTTTATCCCAAGATAAATCGGTTAATTGATTGGTTTTAAGAACGTCACACTAGAAGCAGCACGATGACTATTGGTGGGGACCTCGTAACTTTTAGCCTCGGTCACGTGACGAGGACGATACCTGAGTTGGCACCTCCTTCTGCAAATTTCTACATCCCATCAACGGGAAGACTTAGAACCTCAATATTCTTAAAGTGCTTCAGCCCTGCTACACGGAAGATATTTAGTGGCACCAGGATTTATATCCACAACTCGACGGAGATATACCCGACCACGCGTTCACCACCATGAGCTCCAGACTATCACGGCCATTTGTCTATACCGAAGATATTATAACTAGATACAAGGGGTGTTCAAATGAAAAGGTACGAAATGCCACTGTGGGTATAAATAATGACTTTATTCAAAGTATGCACCATAGACCTAATCACAACGACGCCATTCATAAATGAGCCGAAGGATTCCTTGTTCCCAGAATTCCTGTAGCCGTGACGAGACCCAGTTCTTCACAGCGTTCTTGAGTTCGTTGTCCGAGTTGAAGCGCTTCCCTTTTAGGTGCTTTTTTTCAGGGGACCAAACACATGGAAATCACAGGGATTAATCACATGGAATGTTCGGTCTGTAGATAGGATGGAAAAGCTACTCCCACTTGAACTTGGCCAGTTCTGCGTGTGTGACTCTGGAAACGTGTGGACGCTCGTTATCATGGAGCAGAGCCACACCCTCCGTGAGCAGCCCTGGTTTTTTGTTCTTGAGGGACCTGTGTAGGCTACGAAGTGTTTCAAAGCACACATCGGGATTAATGGTTCTGTGCTCGATGAATTCAACAAGTAGTGCTTGTTCGACGGCCCTCTTTTTAGAGTCTCTGCTCTCTCCTGTGCAAACGGGCGCCCACGCGTGAACCGATCTGCGCCGGAGACTCCATTCGTATCCCTAAATGTCTGGCTAAGCTCTTCCATACTGGCATAGGTAAATACGTTAACGGTTACGTTGTTATGACGTTTCGTACCTTTTCATTTGAACACCCCTTGTATTACAATTCTGGAAGACCTCGGGCGTTACCTTCTTTTGGCAGGTACAGAAATCCTGACCTCCCGAAGCACCTAAGAGAGATTTTTCCTTCCTATTCGTTTTACTGTTGGTGTTAAACACGGTGACGCCCCTTCCTGATACCCTATCGACCTTCCTTTATTTTAGACCCTCCATCTTGTCAGTCATTTTGTATATTTATCCATTTATTAAACATTTAGATCACAGATATATCATCTTTGGCACCGCTCGGTCAAGTGACGAACACTACACACAAGCTGACGACTCTTTCTCCAAATTTCCATATCATGCCAACGGGTGGACTTTGAGCCTCGATATATATGTAACGTACATAACTAAGCCTCGACTACATGGCTGGTCTTTAATGGAATCAGAGCTCGAATCAAGGACTTCTCGAAAACAGCCGGTTGCGAGTCCGAGACCATGACCGCTGGGTTACCGCGGCCACCCAAGACTAATCGAGAGACTTATTTGTTTCAATCTTGTAGATAGCGTTTATATTCGGGCAAAAAGATATACAATTATTGTGCATAACGGAGTATACTCGGAAATAACTCACGGGGTTTCTAGTACATGACAGAATATTTTAGATTAAGTTATGAGTAGATGCCAGTATTTCTTTGCACAAGTCGAGGTGATTGACATATTTTTAATAATTTAGTGATATTTTACGCTCTTATTGCAGATGTTTCAAAATGTCAAATGAGGAAAGTTACTATGAATATTTTGGTGGGTCAGATATTGAACAAGATTTAGATATTAGTGAAAGTGAACCTTCTAGCTCGTCCAAATGAATCGGATATGACTTTTGATCGTCAATGATATATCACACATTTGGTGACCGGGTGATAAAGAATAGTCCTACATTAGTTCATGCGTGCCGTAAGAGGCGACTAAAATGGGTACCCAATGCCTGGGGGTATAGCTGAGGACCCTGCCTCGGGGGATTATATGAGGGGACTTAAGATGCTTACCTCCTTTAGCCATATATGGGCATCATGACCACGAGGGACTCTAGTGATCTTTTCCTTTCCCTTGGGGTTTACTGTCCTTGGTTAAACACGGGTAACGATCCTGGTGATCCTTCTCTATTTTCGACCTTTCTTCTTGTTTCAATCAATTTTTACATTTTTTTCAATTCTTTCTTACTTCTAGATCACAGCTTTATCTTACTTTGGCGCCGCTTAACCACATTGGGCTCTTGCGCCATTTAACTCGATTATAACTCACACTCGCAAACATCTAGGCAACAGTAACATCTTGTTTGGTGCAGCAAAGATACATCTGGCTCCAGCGACATTAAACTTCACTGTCACTGTGTCAAGGATTTATACTACTCTACCGAAATTTCCTTTCGTTGCAAATCCAAAAAATACATTTTTAAAATGAATATGGCGAAGCGAATGTTTTGGACTATTGACTAGGAGTTGTTCATACATGATAATGTTATTACCGCGACACTTCTACACAAAAAAAGAAGGAGAAGTAATACTCCGGTGCCAATAAGACTTTCTTGGCGACATTTTCCAGATATCACTCTTACAATCTCTAAAAAACAAAACTGTGTGAGACAATGTGCTGTGTGTATATACAAAATGGATGCCAAAGAATAAAAGTTTCGAAAAGAATCAAGATACTATTTTTCAGGTACTACAACTTTCCCTAATGTGTCGTACCATGTTTCAGAGAATGATTATTATGTTATCCATGGGGAGCGTCACCCGTGTTTATCAAATATATTAAATCCCATTGGAAAGGAAAAAGAATAACTAGGTCGCCCTTGAGGGTAAGGGAACGGATGAATGACAGGAAAAAAAATTGCTTTTTTTTTCTTTTCCAGCCCTGCCTGTAATCTTTTGATTTCGCACGGACGGACAAGCCTTATTAAGAAAATATATTTTAATAAGAATCCTGACGATGAATGGAGTTAGTATTAAAATATAAATTTGAATTAAAATATGGTGAGAACTTATAAAGTAATTCAAGTTTTATATTTGCTTCTAAATTAAATTGATAAATTTGTTAACGGGCTACTATTGGCTCATTGGTTCATTGATTGATTGATTTTCATTTAATTTATTGGTTTATTGACGGGCCCATTGATCTTCGAGTTAAATTGTTTTAATATAAGCTAGTAAACATCATATGTTCTTTCATTAACTTGGTTTAAGTATCAAAAAATAGCTATTTCTCCAAATTTAATTAAAGTTAATTTTCTAGAAATGATTTTCAGTTGTGAACCGTATAATTATATTTGAATATCCGTTTAGTGTCATAAAATCAAGGTATTACATTCCAAATAATTTTATTTAACTCTTAAAATGTATCATGGGTGAAAAGTCCACCCCTCTCCCAAGTAAATTATTTTCTAATATTACTAAAATCTGAATTACTTGTAACACAAGTTTTTCCTATAATCATTTATGACGTAATGAGGAATACAGTTATCAGTTAAAAGTTCACTTATGTTATGTACGTTAGCTGCATTATAAAGAAAACTGATCTAGGATGATATTTCACCCATGATACCATAAGCGTAAGTTATTTTAAAATTATCTTCGTGAAGATTTCGTGTGCTGCTAAGTACTATAGTTAGAATTTTCGTTTTTAGTACGAAAAATATAAGCTGAGGTGAAGAAATAATTATTTTAGGAATTTTTTTACTCATTTTATATTATTTATTTTACTGTCGTGAAGATAATTTTATAATTGACGTTCCCCAAGAAGATGAAATGGAAAAAAAAAAAAAATATGGAAGTAACGGATGATTTTATATATAATGATCAAAATATAAGCGATAATAAAGAAAACAATGTAGATGATTATGATGGGGAGAATTATAATACAAATATGGACTTAAATAAACCAAATTTGCCACATAATATGAGAAAAATAATATTACAAATGTTTAATAAAAAGTTTGAGAAAAAACAACTTTGCTATACCACCATCCACATCTAAGCAAGGAATATGTTGTATATGTACAAGGAAATAAATTAGAAAATATACTCTTAGGAGATGTACAAGGTTAACCAACTTCATTTGTAAAAGGAACTGCAGAATTAGTCACGATAACTGTAATAATAAATTTTATAACTTTCAGGAAATATGTAATTATTATAATACATCTATATCCTTTTACATGTCTTCAACAAATTTGTAAAGTAAAATTCATTTACTTGGGATACGTTATAACCATGATAACATTACCTTAATTTTTTTAAGATACTCTTAAGGTTTAATGAAAATATTTCATTTGCTTATATTTAACCGAAGACTACTTCTTTTGGTCATGATTCTCCCTTTTTAGAATCATTTTTATTGAAAGTAATTAAGTGTTAAATTAAACTTATAGATCTAGAATTTAAGAAATAAAATGAAAAATATGTTCCTTTGAAAGATATACTCAAGTAATAAAAGAGGTATATTCAGATTAAACCTTAGAAAGAACAAGAAATTAAAGCTTTAGTTTATTATATATACGAAAATCGGATTTTTTTTTCAACCTCCAATCTAGCTGCTAAATAAACAGACAAGTGGCAAAAGATGTGTATGCGCAGTCGCCTACTGCGCATATCTCTAACTGTAACTTTTGCTATTAACAGTGCCATCTCAATACTTTATGTTGAGCTGTAGGCATGTAAACATAGATAGTGAAATTGATGTTCCGGCCAAGTGCGTATTACTTTTAATCGAGTGGAAGAGAATAATGCAGCAGAAATTCACCGAAACATTATCCTAGTATACGCATTGAACAATTTGGTGATGGCATTGTACGTGTATGGTGTTAGAAATTTAAAGACGGGTGAACTTACCTTCACAATGAAGGTGGTGTGACAAGGACGTAATAAATCTTCAACAACAGAAAAGTTATGGCTCTACGGACCAAAAAGATGTCTTGCTTGTTGTATTTGTGAAACCGGAATCTACAATCAATGCAGCTGTTCATTGTCCTACTTTGACAATTGCGAAGAAGCATTCCAAATAAAAGAAGAAAAATACTGATTTCTGGAATTGTCCTTATTCATAACAACACCTAACTGCACAGTAAAGCTGCAACCTAACCGTTTCTGGTCCATTTAAACGGGACATGTTTGATCATCCGGCGTATGTTGCGTTGACTGACTTCTCGCCGGGTGATTTTCATCTCTTCCTTGAACTGAAAAACTGGTTAGGATGCCCAATATTCCGTATCAATGAGAAGATTCGGAACGAAGTGCTAATCCATATTAGATCACTGATGGCAACGTTTTTCAAAGAGGGAATCAAAAAGCTCGTTCTGTATGGGAAATGCTTGAATCTTCATTGTGATTATGTTGACTATGTCATATATGGTAAAGTTAATATGTAAAGTTAACATATATGGTATGTAACCATATATGTACATAACTTTTAGTAAGAAATTCATTTTATTTTGTTTTCGTGTCCATTTTTATGGTCCATCAGAGGTGGAAAAATAAACCGAGCCCACGTACTTTAATCAACATTTTAAGTAAGTTTCTGAAGAAAGAAGAAGCATTGTCCAGTGAAGTTTCTTTGACTTTTGGCGTGTATCACCATTTGTCGTCTCTGATATTGTCTTGGAAGAAAGACATTGCGGATCACAGTGAGCCACTACGCCTCTTTACCTTTTTCCATAAGTTCACAGTATTATATTATATCAGTTGTAGAATGGTTATGAAGAAACTAGACGTATACAACATCCAGTGCATCTAAAAAAACTAGTAGTTAAAACCTTTCCAATAGATAATCGTGTTTTGCTAACCCCGGAACAATTGTTACTTTTTCAAAAGTGCTAATTTCTTGTTTTTAAAAAATAGCATCAGCTAAAATTCATGGGCATAAAATAAAGAATACACAGCGCTAGGTGCAAAATATTAAAGTTACAATACATTATGATTATAATAATTAGTTAGAAATTAATTATGATTATAATATTTAAAGTTTGCTTAAGGTATATTTAGTTTGTTTAAGATATAACTTAATTTAATATTTTATCGTCTGCTTTTATTTTAATATTTGAACAGAATAATTATGGCATATTTTAATAATTCATCTTTTCCTCTTATTTTAACATTTAATTTAATAATTTATTTTTATGGCAGAATCGTCTGTTTTTATTCATTTTGTTGTTGACATTGGCAACGTTTTTGGGCTTTAGACCGTTTTGCTTGTGAAAATAAAAATGAATTATAAATTAGAAGAAGCTATTTTCTTTTCGTGATATTATTTACTTCTGTAGATCCCGAGGATTGGAAGTAAGCTTATTTTACGCTGATTAATATTCATTTTGAATGATTCTTCACTTCCTAGAATATAACTGAGAAAAAAAAACGTTATCTTAAGTTCAAATGAAATTAGAAGCTAATTTCAATTAAAAAATTGTCTTCTATTTTACACTGGACCATTTCATTTCAGAAAGCTGGAGACTAAATAAACGAAAATGGGAAGAATGAAATTGCTTCCAAAGGCTATGACAAAATTTATAAAAATTATCTGCCACTGTTAAATAGTCATGTTTGTATTTCTTCCAGCTTTGTATGTATAATTTCATTTAATAATTCCCTTAATTCATGTTCTCAATTTATTTCATATATTTACTTTTTATTTCATGCACTTTAATTTTCTACTTGATTTTTATATATCTGACATCATTTTAAAAAAAAACTAGTAACGCATATAATCTCGCATTTTGAAAATATAATGTTTTTCCTACAATTAAGAAAGGAAAAATAACCTGATTTCTTATATAAAGGATTACAAGTAACTTGCACTTGAAAAATCACGAAGCGCAATGCTCGGTGATGGAAGAAAATTTAAAAGTAAAAATCTTAAGAGATTCAAAATCTGTCTTGTTGGAATAAATTTAAATTGGAATTTATTTAATTTTGTAAAACGACTTTCCTCTTTTACTTATATAGCACTGATTTATTTTCAGAACATTATTGGTTTCTTTGAATTAAATTCTGTTATGAATTTAAAATGGAATTTTGAGCTTTTAGTGTGAAATATTAGAATACTGAACATTATACTTACACAGTATGTACGCCCTAATTTTGTATTTTCTGCTATAGAAATGTATAAAAGATTAGATGCTATTGAGCAGAAGAAATACAAATGCCTGTATATAGAGGTAGTAATAAAATTAGAGAGACCTTTGTGAGAGAAATAAAAGGAGACACCAGTGTTGTGAAAAATGACTTGTTATGTGATAAACAATTAGATTATGTGGTAGGAAAGTAATTACGTACGTAGTTATCATCGAATTATAGTCTAGGTTATTGCCCTACCAAGAACGAAAAATAATATCAATGTCTAGGATTGCATAGATAAACATTGTGAAATAAAAACATTCAACAGTACAATGAACTGAAATAATATCGGTGCAATTCGAAAGAAAAAAGACGGACAATGTTTTTGCAAGTACAGTCGATTCCCGTTAGCTCGTGATAATTGAAGTTCATGGTTATTAAATCTCGTGTTAAGTGAGCTACGAGCTATTATTAATACGAGGGATGGTCTGAAAGTAATTTTTGTCAATTTTTATTCCGAAGAAAAATTTATTGCATGAATAAATAACCCATTTCCTCGCGAAAAATCCACCTTGCACTATTTTTCGACATAATCGCAATTGACATTGAGATGTTTGTCGTAACGTGCAGTCAATTTGAAGAAATCACTCTGGTTAAATTCAGTTCCCTGATTCAGTTTCCTTTCAGATTATCACATAGCCTGGTCTACCTCAGTATTGATTTGGATGGACCTGATCACAACTAGTACGCAGTATGGACGCCACGTCTGATACCGTTATGCACCTGTCAGTTAACACCATGCACAGTACTCTAGAAATGTTGTTTTTAATCGTGGGTGTGGAGGGACACTCTTTTCAATCTTCATCCACCTCGATGTTCACTGAACATATAACATCAGCATCGAACCATTTGACGGGACACGACCTGTTAACTATATATGTTTTGCGTTCTTGGATGATTGGTTTAACATGCCCATTCATACTGGGTAACAACGAGCACTTCCATTGCCGAACACGTTATCAGTCAATCCTCGGGCACGCTGGTGTGCTGCTACCCTCTTTGCTTCGTTGCTCTGAGCATACGTCGTTCCTCCTCCACTGAAGCTACTTCCGTCGTTGAACCAGCAACGGGAGGGGATTCTTTTGGTGGCTGTTTGTTTCACCTGATGTACCATGTGCTTTTTCAGAAATACGACGAAACTTATTTTCGGAACATCCCTCGAAAACATTTAGCTATAATATAAATTCCAACATCGATATAAATTTTCTACGTTACGCTTACACTCTTACGACATTATTTTGAATTATTACTGAGATCCCGCATAGAAAAAAAATATTTATAAGACTTAAATTTGACCAATGAAAGAGGTTGAGCGAATATCTGATTTCACTAATCGCAGCACTTGAAAGTAATCTTAAAACGAAAATAAAAGGAAAAAAAAAAAAAAAAAAAAAAAAATAGAAAAACTGTAAAATTTCCCACTTTGAGAAATGGTGATTCATATCTAATTCAAACATTCTAATCCCATAAATAAATAAATAAAAATATTAATTTGGCTGGCTTTCTCTTTGCTCAAAACATACAAAGAATGCTTCTCGAAGGCAACTATTTGATCCTCTCTGCTTCGTCGAATTTTTATCTTCTTTCTTTTGTGACGAAGTCGCCATCCGCTTTTAAAATGCAGGATCTAGTTTCACAAAAAATTCCGACTCTACCCCGTCTTTCATTTTGAGCTCTTTTTTAGGAACGCAAGCACCATTTGACTTTTTTCTGTTTCTAAATTTCTCTCATTCAGCTATAACAAATGGAAACTCCATGGCGTGTTTACCTCCCGATATATTAAATAAAAAGGAAAAGAAACCTATTAATATCTATTCTTAACTTTCTGATATCATCTGGGAAAAAATTAATCTGAATCTCACAAAAAGGGAACCTTGTTAAAACCGCGAGTTACAAGGATTCGTGAGCTAACGGAGCCCGACCATGAAAACTTTTTATTTAAAGCTGTATTTTCAACAAAATCCTTGATCTTGGAATTTAAAACCTTCTACCCACTATGCAGATAAATGAACATAATTTATCGTTACAATGCCAAGAAGGATAATCATTACTAAGTAACAGAGTCCTAGACATACTATATCTAAAAAAAAAGGTTCCAGATTCGAACGTTCGTGCAGAACTTCCTTTGGCCGAATGCTGTAACAAACTGAAAAATCGTTAGTGTTGTGTCTTAGGGAGAAGTAATCTTCCGCATTGCTTAGCAGTCTTATGTTCTGGATGCAGCGCGGTAGACAGACGGTCGACCGGGTCTGTTTACAGGGTGCGTTACCTTGACAACAACAAAAATCTGGCATTGAACCAAGCACGGCTTACTTTTCGCGACTGTTAAGTGATTCCAATCAGCGGCATTTTAGCATAGGATAAACCCTTTTGCGGGTCAATCGATGGAAATTGTTCCACTGCTGGGACTTTTTAGAGCATGATCCATCAAAAGAGAATGATTATTGTGACGTACTTATATATTTAGTATTCAATTTCGAAAACATTCCGGTCAGATTTTTGAAGATGAGAGAGACAAAAAGAGAAAAATGCTTATATATTCAGCATTTGATTTTGAAAATATTTTCGTCAAATTTTTTGAAGATGAAAGAAAAAAAGAAAAGCAAAAAAATGCTTATATATTTAGTATTTGATATCGAAAATATTTTGGTTGGAGTTTTGAATATGAAAGAAAAAAAAAATGCTTTTATATTAGCCACCCAAGGAGCTATTGCTTCAGGTGGATCAATTTTGGTGTAACAGATCATTTTTCAATTTCTTATCGTTTGCTTCAATTTTAATTACATGTAGCTTAAATATATTCAATTTAATAATTTATCACTTCCTTTAATTTTAATATGGAAAAAATGTAATATTGTCTGTTTCTCAACATTTCTTCGTGGTGGCTAAATCTGTTTTATTGCAAAACTTTGAATAAAACTTTTGATTTTTACTCTACTTTTCTCTATTTTTAAAACGTTTTTCTGAATTTCACTTGGTGTGTGTGTGTGAGTGTGTGTGTGTGTCATCAAATTTTCGATCGTTAATTTAACCAACTTCCCATCAAGCTAGAGCTTTGAAATTTTGGGAATCGTTCGTACTCGCCTAACAATGCAATATTTAGACATTTGCGACAAGTTTTAACTAATATTTTCTTTAATAATGCAGTTTAGCCCAAACACTTGGCGCGATTTCAAAAATTGGCACCAAACTTGGCGATTGTTTTTTTTTTTTTTGCTGAGCGTTAAATCCGTGAAACGGAACAGGGTAGCCACATTTGGCAAAATACTGCCAAATAATTCTTGTCGCCGAGGATAAACCTTTCCTGAATTCTGGTTCCCATTTTTTTTAATAGAATGACTTACAAACTTTCAAATGCATGTTTTGATTTTATGAGTATTATGAATTTCTTAATATGCTCACAAATGTATCTTTTTAAGTAAATTTTAAAGTTAAAAATAACTAACAGTTTTAACTAATATTTCAATAATTTTCTTTAATAAACTTTGCTACCATATAAAAACGTTATTTTTAAAAACGTTGGTTTTTATATCGAATTATTAGTGTTTGATTTCGAAACCATTTTGGTCGGATATTTTGGAGATGAAAGAAAAAAAAAGAAGAAAATGTTATATATATTTAGTGTTTGATTTCGAAAATAATTCACTAAAATTTTTAGAGATGAAAGAAAAAAAATGCTTTGTATTTGTGAGAATGAACTATTCCTATTCGCCTCTTGTGTCATTGCTTAACTCAATATATTAACACTAAAAGTCAGTAAGTCAATCAAAGAGACGTTAACCAAGTACACACTGTATTTATTGACTAATTGCTAATATAACGACAATTATAACAAGCTCTCCCCATATAATGCCTTAAATATATTAACTCGGTCAAATAGTAATAAATTAGTTGACGCTTACCCTTGAAGTCAAAATGAGGCAGTCTTTATTTCTAACTTCTCACGAAACAGCCGATAACCTGTAATAATTCTCGGATCCGATTTCAACCCAGGAACAATTGCCAAACGCTAGAACTACTCGATCTCTCCTGTGACTCTCAAGCTGAGTTTATATATTTTCTATCCTGCTTCACTTCAGTTCTACCTGCTTGTGATTTGCATAATCACGTTTCATTTTTGGTTGGGCAAAGGTTATTTAGCAAAAGCAATCTATCTTAAAAAGTCCCTAACTTAGTGAAGAGAAAACCGCAAATAGCCCAACGCCACATATTTATTATTTGATTTTGAAAATATTTTGGAGAGAATTTTGAAGAAGAATGAAAAAGATGCTATATATTTCGCATATGATTTCTAAAATATTTTTATAGTAAAGGAGAGGATGCTGGGATTGGTACCTTGCACTTAACAATGACCAATTGAGTTGAAATTTTGCACACACATATAAATCACGTAATTCCATTTTTTGTCTTAAATTTCCAGGACCAAAAAGAATTAAATAAATGTAAGTGAACAAAAATTAAAAATTTTTTTTGTTTAAAAATGGTTTTGTAGGTGTAAAAATAATTGAATAATTTTTAAAGTAAAATAATATATAATTTATAACAGATTAATGCTTTCATACTTCTTTTGATTTCTAATAAATAATTAAAAGTTATGGTTCTTAATTTATCATAAATAATTTAAGTATCTTCGTTAAAAACCTAAAACACTTATAAATTGTATATTATTTAATATTTAAGAAATCTAAAAACATTTCTAAATGTAATAAAGGACAAAAATGTATAAAAATACCTTTTAGTCCATTATTGCATTTAATTACACCATAAAAACTTTTACACCAAATGGTTCCAAAATCCTTAAGCTTCTATAAAGGATGCCTTTCGTATATTGCGAAGAAAAATATTTTTTCACTAATAAGTTTTTGATATTAAATATTCTGTTTGGTAAACTGAAAAAGGTAATTTTATGAATGAAAAATAAAGAAATAAAATTTTTCAAAATTACAAAGTTTTATAATTTTTTT